>JASDQU010102554.1:77692-119030 GCA_032191745.1 Picea mariana
GAACCCTCCTCATCAAAAATCACCAAGGGTCCAAGACCAGTCATTCTTTAACTTTAATAAATGATAAATATTGAGCACACTAAGTATTTAAAATATGCAATTAAATTGCATTTTTTATTTGGACACAGAAAGGAAGAGCTCTCAATAAATTATGTGCTCAAAACATGATTTTAATTAGTGTTAGAAGGGACTTGATAAGTCTCTTAAATTATGAACAAGAGGATAAACTGTCACCTTAGGATAAACTATCACCTTAGTGGATAAAGGTTAATATGATCCTAATGTGCAATGTGGTTGCCTAATAGAAGGCTCCTAGCCTCCGGAGCTATGTAGAGGAGGCCCTGAGTACTCCCACAGTGTTTCCCCTAACATTACTGTGAGGTTATTGGGTACATGTCAAGGTTTAATAACCCCATTGAAAAATGTGGAGATGTGCACCACTAATGATTGAAGCAATGACTTTGGAAACTTCTATGAGGTCTAGTGAATGTAGTTAGTTCCTCATTGTGAACAAAAAAAGTCTCCTAAATGATGAAGAGGAGAATAAGGTTCAATTTCACCTRCCAACTTTTTGTAAACGAACATTGAGTATCTTTTGAAAGGAAAGTTAAAAAGGAATATTTATTTAACAAGAGTAGGTGTCATAAAGCATCTTAGTCGCTATCTTTTCAGGGATGTAAAGGAATAGATAAATMTATATTGGTTARATTAGAAGCATGCATTTATGCCATAATTATCACCAATTTACAAAGATGATTGATTTCCTTTAAGCATCCTCCCCCCACCTTCTTCACTGAATCAAGCCATGGAAGTGCATAAGGGAGTAGAATTTGAAAMATTCTTAKGTGTAAATGRGATTGATGTTACTACCTACCCATCATGTCTAAGTAGATCTTCGATGCCTTCTMAGGGAATAAGATGTTCTTTCCTTGAAATAGTCCACCCTATCAAAACAATTGAAATTTAGCAGAAAAAAGAACCAAATGAAAAAATATGATTATTTAACAAAGAATACAAAGGTGAGAGTGGCTCTACAAAGTAGTTATTATATATATTTTTAATTTTTTTGGTATCACATAAGCATGCTTCCATTGTCTAGCTCACTAATTAATGTTATCAAGATGCAATATTTTTTTATTACAAAACTATTACTAGCTCGAGCCCGGTGCTATTGGACGAAGAAAGGTGCCCACCAAAACTAAGTAGTGGTAAGCCTATAGCACAAGCAACCAAGATTTATGGGATCAACAAGACCAAACTAATGTTTTCAAAAAACATAATATTTAATTTTCTCAAATAAAGTAGTTTTTTTTCAAAAGTAAATAATCCTTGTAATAATATATATGACTATACATGTTGTTGTCCCCTTTGGGACTGGACAAAAATGAACCAAATTTGACTTCAACTAAATGTAAGACTTGTCATTTTTCACCCACCATCCTTTTATTTTTTCAGCCAATTCATAAAACATCACCTTGTTATTTGCAACAACCAAAACTAGTACTGACCATAACCAAAACCTAATTGGTCTAGATCGAACATGACTTGAACCTCCTAAAATTAATAAGTACCTCAAGGTAACATTTAATTTCACACAACATCTAGTCTTTTAGTAATATGGTGAAAGTGAAAAGAAAAGAAAAAAAACGCTAGAAGAGAAACTCCATATCTTCAGTTTCTTGCCCCTCCCATAATTCATAAATTTCAAAGGATCCCAAAGGTAAAGATAACGCCTCCTTTGACAACTTATCAACTTTTTGATTCAGCTATTTTTAGACATGCATGAAGGAGTACCATTGGAAGGATTTCAAGGAGGGATGAATTTCCTACATCAACTAACCAAGGCTAGTGATTTCCACAATGATTCTTTTGTAAGCCCAATCAATCATTATTTTCAAGTCCCCCATTACCCGGAGCGTGCTCACGCCTTCCTTGTTAGCAAAGGATGGAAAGGACCATAATGCAAATAATTATGCTTCGGTGTTAGATCCTTTGCTAGGAGAATATCGAATGTGAAAGTAATGGCTTTGATTTAAAAATAAGACCTGTGCAACCCCACATTGCGGTGGATCTAATCGGCTTGCGCCATCGAAAAAACCCCATGGAATATCATAGTCCAATTTTGGCATGACTGGAACTCTCTAGTTTTTTTTTCTTTGACTCCATCTCACATTCCTTTGTTATCTTCTCTATTAGGCCCACTATCACCACCAAAGGGACTTCACTTTTCTGAAAAATAATAGAATTTTGAGCCCACTATATAACATATACCATAATCCCTGGAAATTCCCCATAATACTTTAATATTGTATCGTAAAACCATACCTAAACACATTCCTCCAAGCTTGTCCTATTCCAGTCATCTTTAGGATTGAAATATTGCAATACATGGGCCCACACCTGAATTGCATAAGAACAAGAAACAAATAAGTGAGGAACAGACTTATCATCGTGTTTACAAAGAGCACATATGTTTGGTTATGACCACCCTCTCTTGATGTCGTTATCCTAGGTCACAAGTTTGTTATTTAAAGCTAGCAACATAATAATTTTTCATTTTAAAGGTCCATAGATTTTCCAAATATAATCCCACCACCATTTTCTTCTACCATCTAACTATGATTCAATTTGTGAATTGTATCCTAGTTTAGTCATGAACTCTCCTGTACTATTGGGATTTTTTGACTAGCAAATTATGTCTTCTTCCTCTTTAGATAATCTTATAAAGTTTTGACATGTATTTCCCAACATAATTGTGTCATTCCTCTGCATCATGCCCCATTAAACCTAAATCCAAATATGATTTCCATCTCCTCCTACCCAATTCTTGAGGGTTTTGAGCTTTTGCATCCACCAGAGAAAAAATGCCTACCTTGTGGAGAGACTAAAAAATATTTCAGAGAGGTGATAGGCATCACTAGCTCCCAACCTGGGGTCTTCCCCTATTATAATATTTTTACCACTTCCCACCTTCCAGACTGTCCACTTTCCAATCTATAGAAAAGAAGCAACCAACGCCTTCCATGCAATTGAATCATTTTTTGAACATTTTTTGGGCATCTTATACCAATATTCCATCGATATCCCATTAAGGTATTTTGATCTCATCACTCTTCCTCAAATTTAAGAGTTGTGGGTGAGGCACCATAAGATTCTAGCTGCTAAGGATTGGGAGAACAAATAAATATTTTTGAGGCCTTAGCCTCCAGATTTTTTTGGCAACAAATAAAGTACTTTAACACAATATTGAATGAAATTGCAAATTGTTTAGAAATAGAGCATGGATTCCCATTAGTTGCATTTTATAGGGCCTTCAAGATACAAGAGTCATTTGTATCTCAAACTTTCCAACATGCATTGAACCTACACATAATACAAATAAGAAACCTAACCAACATCTATAAATAAATATATATATATATATTAAAAGCTTTGTTTTCCAATACTAGTAGTATTGTAGTGTTGATAATGAGTGTAAAACAAAGGTCATTGACATAAACATAATTGAAGATGATTATGTTTGAAATATGGAGCGAAATCTAAACATGTGTTAGAGGGAGACATTTAGTATGGGTTGCTCATGACATTGTGGGATGAATAGTGTTAAATTCAAAGGGACTTCCAATGTTTGAAACTTCTTAGTTGAAATGACATCGCCGAGTTTTCTTGCTAAACAATCTTCAAGATTACATAGAGAAAAAGAAGAAAAAAGAGAAACATAAAGCAATTATTGTCCATTGAAGTGATAATACGAGATAATTAAAATTAATGGCAATTAAATGTATTTTAACGAAAGTTGAGTTTATAGATTATAGATTGTGTCATGGTGATTATTCTTGATTTTTTGGTTTCTTTTTTAAGTAAGAGTGGAGCATTATATATACAAAAAATAGGTTACAACATGTTGAGAGGTCACCAAGTGTTTGGTTGACCTCCCATATCTTTTAAAACATGATTTAGAGATTTGTTTATAGACATAACATCATAAAGCTAATGGATGAGCTAACATACATTTCAGCAAGCAAATATATCAAGTAGTTTTAAGGGATATCAATTTTTCTAGTCTTAGTATTTAAAGGACATATGTAGTCTTCCGTGAGCATGTTCCATGGTCAAGTTCATTGCTCCCTAAATAAAAAAGTGAATCTCAAAACTCAAACCTAGACTTACCCTAACCAACACTATCTCAGAAAATTGTAGAAAAACTTGGCTAAGATTCTTGGTCGTCAAAGGAGATAGGATGTTGTGGGGTGCCTCCAACTTGAAATGCCAATTTATCCTCTATTATTGTGTAGTCACGGGCCTATCTACACTCTRAGCATGCAGGAAAAGTGTGAAGCATGTGTATTTTTTCTTGTTAGCATTCATGCTCATCGTCTAATAGTTAGAGAATATCTAGAATGTTCTCCATGAGAAGGTTATATTGCTTCRTCCTTTTATCCATACTATAGGTAATCATCTCCCTTGTATTACTAGTGTAATTCCACAATTTTGTTGTATTAATTAACTCTACTGGATGAGACATGTGTGTCTTGGACTACGTTCTGTATTAATCATCTCCTTGGTATTTCTGATATAATTCCATAATTTTGTTATATTAAGTAATTCTGCTACATGAGACACCTATGTCTAGGACTAGGTTCTCTATATCTTTGTCCATAGTTTGGTTGCTAGTGTTTCACCTCTCTTGGTGAATCGTGTCTTCAATTGATTCCATATGCTTTATAGTGGTCAAATTATTCCTACACTCGAACCCCTATGCTAAACACATAATATCCATGAGTTGTTTATAGATGCATGGAGGTGGCAAGGATTTCTCCTTTCTACGCTAAGCCTTTGGAGGTCTTCCACTCCCTATTTTCTCAAGTGATGCATCCCTTTTCCACTCCCTTTAGACACTGAAGTGATCAAGGTCCCTAGTCACAATCCTACAAGTGATGGAGGAAAAATTTAGGTTGGTAACATCCATATTTCCCTTACCAATAGAGAAATGGTGACATTTTAAACAAATGGAAATTGCATCCTTTGCCTCCACTCCAAAGGTCCTATAAAATATCCCAACCAAATGGATTAGGAAAAAAACTATAAAGGCCATAATTTCTTCCATAATTCCTTTCACATGGCCTTAATCATCATATTGAGTATATGAGGTTAAATCTCCCTTGGTTCAAGTATAGGGATATCATAGAGGCTTCTTTTTTTCTCGTCCCATAAACTTAGGCATGGATCTTAGGCTATCGACCACGCATTTATCACCTGACCTCCCATGGCCTCATGTCCTCCTAGCTCACACGACCTTTGTCCATGTCACCCCATCAAGGTGGACTTAATGGTCCCTTAGCAGTTATTAAGGTCTCCCCCTTCACTACCAATTATTGTTGTACCTATGTCATATCTAGGAAAACTTTTACTCTAGGCAATCATCCATCTAAATCAACTTCTCATGCCACTGCATTAGCTAAACTTTGAAAAAATCCTAGTTTTTTGTGGCATGGCCAATAATGTCTTGTTATCTTACCAGTTGTTTCCTCTCATAAACAATAATCTCTTCAAATTCCTAGAGCTCTAATTGCAAATCTTCAACCTTTCTTTTGGATTGTTGCAAATTTTCCTTCAACTATTGATTCTCCTCCCAAATCTACACATTGAAGGCCTTAAACTCCTCCATCATTTCTCTTTGTAAAGTCTTACCCATGCTCAAGTTTGCTCAGCTTGTTTTTTCCTCAAATAACTCTTAGTGTCTTGAAGGTCATAGTTTCACCAATTTGATACCATATCATCTGTAATAATAGGCCTATGGCCTAGTGATCCATCAACACATATGTTATTAACTTTTTAAATGTGGAACTTATATGTTCTTCAATTGTGTTGGTTTATCCAATCCTTATCTGCTTTGTTCTCTCATATTTATTGCAATGCTAGGTGATGGAAACATCAAAACAAAAAGCATTCATACAAGCTCACGAACACAAATATATACCCTAGAACCCACATGGGGAAAATCAACATCGAAGAAGAATCTTGCTTGGATTCAAATAATCTCAATACAAGTAGATTACACAACGTGCTCAACTAGATCTCTACTTGATCTTGTTCACAACTCTCAAGGTCACAAGAAAGGAATTTACTTCAATATACTTCTTACATGTATCTAAGAAAGGCTACTATAGAGTGTGAGACTCTTATGTTATGAACTTAATACACACACAACCGATGACATCTTCTCGTGTTTGGAGTGGATGCACCTTCAATCTTTTATTGTTACCCTACTAATAATTAGCAGACCCATCTCCTCTATAGGTCCATAATATTGAACCTTGATTCCAATGACTCTCTATCTCATAGAGCTTTGGGGATACATAGTGTCATAACCATTGCATATGAACTCTTCCACATACCACTAATCAACATTTTTTCAAGTCACACTCCTTGATTTCTGCAACTACGAGAATTGGTAACAATTTCACCTTATGGAAAGTCTTCCCTCTTCATTTTTCTCCTAGCAAAATCACTTTAGGGCTACTATGCTTCAACAAACACTGAGTTGGTTTGAATCATGTGAGAGTGCTTGAAAGGGGTACAAATTCCATTATCTTCCTCTCCCCGCGTGATTTTTTTTCATTGTATCCTCCTTTGCATGAGGTCTTTATGTAGTAGAATTCTTACCAAGGTTATTGAAACCCAATTCATTTCCTCTACTAGGTTTCTGGCCTATTCTCTCTACAATAGAGATGTCCTTTTCTTCAAATGCATGTGCAATTCAACCAACAAAAGTCCAGGAGAACTCCCCCCCCATTAGCCAAATTCTGGAACCTCCATTTGTAAAATGTTTCCAACTTGATTCTCTATCAAAGGAAGAGGAATTTATTGGTGGACTGATAATCGCTGGAAGGTCTCTTATTGGAATTGACGACACATGTCCATCCCCCCATCATTATTGGTTTCCTATAGAAATATCTCTTCTTTGGGAAGCCAAATTGATCCTCAATCTTGATATGTAGCCACATATTTACCAAAGATGAGTGATGCAACCCCAAATGGTGGTAACTAGTTGCCCATCTTAGGCATCCAAGCCAAAACATCACCACTCTACTCCAATGATTCAATTTGTCAATCATTAGCACCTCCTGTCATTGCCATATTCCCAATTATATTGCCTTGGATGGTGGCATATCCTACTCTTAGAAACTTCAAAAACCATTATTAACTATAGTTGGAAAGGGTAATTAGAAAACACCTTGTGGGTGCAACATTAGCTTGGTCACTTATGCTTCCTTATGCCTTTTCTACACTACCTTACATTGTATGTGAGGATGTAGGTGCAGAGCATTAGGCTCCCTTGTTCTCTTCTCTTCTTTGCATTACAACGATTTGCATGCTTTGTGTCTTGTTGTCTGTGCAAAATGGAGGATTTCAAGTGTAGGTGTTATGCTCCCCTTAGACAATCCTCCACATGGTTTGTTCTCTACAAGGCTACAACTTTGTATGTTTTGTTCTATGTGGAATGTGGATTGCATAATGTAGAGTGCAACAATTCACCTCTTCAACTAATACTTCTTCATCCACATGCTCATGAATCTGTGTGCCTTACTTTCTTATGTGGGATGCAAAGTGTGAAGGTAAGGTTGATACTTCACCTTGCTCACACCTCCACATTCACCTGGTCATTTAAAACAAATAAAAATTTTCTCGAGGCATGAAAACTCGAGCCTAATGGATAGAAAATTGTAGGTGCTCTCAAGCACTATGTAATCGAAAAAATAACATGTGCCATACCATTACTTTCAAGATTCATTTTGAATCACACCTCCCTATTGTGAGGCTTTTGGTCCCTAAAATATTAGACTTTCTACACTTTGAATTTGATGACTATGAAATTGACTTTACACTGTGTATAAAGGAATATGGTCATTCAACCTATCCCATGCACCTTATACTCTGAAGGTTGCAAGAAAACATTGATTGTGCTCCTCTACATTGGTGTTCTAGCCAAAAGTATCCCACTCAAATTCTAATGGATGAAATAAGAATTGATTAACAATCCCACTACCCATATGCAAATTTATCTCTTATGTCTTTGAGCTTGTTCAATGAAGAAATTATGAATTTATTTAGTGTTGAACTCTATAATCTTGCACATCTTTAGAGGAGTTCCACTTTCTATCTACCTCATTAATGACTCATTGAGCATAAGGAAAATACAATAGGAATTTCTACAAAAAGTGGAAGGCATTTCATCTTCCCTCTTCAACTAAACTTCTTCTTGCATCTTTGTCAAGGTCTCCTCCTTGGCTATGTCATCATCTAGTAACACTTTTTATCTAGGTGATCATCGATCTGAATCACCTTCTCACCCAAATGCATAAGCTAAAATTTGCTTAAATCCTAGTTTTCTATGGCATGGGCGATAACGTCTTGGTGTCTTACTAGTTGTTCCCTCACAAAAGAAATGAGCTCTTTTTGTAGATCTTCAACCTTTTTTTTCAAACTATAGCAACTTCTCCTTAAATTGTTGATTATCCTCCCAAATATGCACATTGAAGGCCTTCAAATCCATCCTTTCTCTTTGTAGAGCCTTACCCATGGTTGGGTTTACTCAACTTATTTTATCATGAAAGTTCTCGCAGCTTCATACAAGTCACGGATTCACTGCTCTAATACTATATAATCAATATGGACTTGGTGATTCATCAACATGGACACTATTAACTATTTAAATGCAAAATATATATTCTTCAATTATGTTGATTTATTTTCAATCCGTATGTGCTTTGTTTTCTTCTATGTATTGCAATTCTAGCTAATGGAATCCTCGAAATTGAAATAATCTATACAAACTCACAAACACAAAGATATACCTTGGAACCCACATGGGGAAAACTAACATGAAAGAGGATGCTTGCTCTATTACAAAGAATCTTGGTAAAAGTAGATCACACAACAAGCTCAACTAGCACTCTGCTTGATTTTATTCAAGGTTGGCAAGGCCAAAAGAAAGGAACTTCCTTCAATCTACTTCTTACAATAGTTGGGCAAGGTTGATGTACTATATGAGACTCTTATGTTTTGAATTTACTGCACAAGTAATCAGTAACACCTTCTCTTGTTTGGAGTGGATAGATCTTTATTTTTTTGGTATTCTCTTTCTTATAATCAACAAGTCTATCTCCTTCATAGGTTTTGAATCTTTGCCTTGAATTATAATGAATTTGTGGCTCACAAATATTTTGGATACACAATGCCATAACCACTGCATACAAATTCTTCCACATACCACTAATAGACCTCTATTCAAGTCACACTCTCCAATTTTGTAACTATGCTAATCGATGACATCTTCAACCTTGTGGAAAGTCTTCCCTTTTCACTTCGCTTATAGAAGAATCAATTTATGGTTGCTCTACTTCAACAAAAATAAGTTGGTTCAAATCGCATGAGAGTGCACGAAGGGGGTATGGATTCCCTTCTCCTCTTCTCACCGCATGATTTCTTTCTTACATGTCCTCCTCTACACGATGTCTTGTTATAGTAGAATTCTTACCAAGCTTCTAGAAGCCCAAGTCATTTCCTCTACTGGGATTTTGGCCTATTCTTTGTGCAATGAAGATGGCCCCTTTTTCAAATGCCTCTGCAATTTGGCTAGAAAAATTCCAAGGGAATGAGTTCCCCCTTTCAAAAAATCGTGGAACCTCCTTTTTCAAAATTATGGAAACTCCCTTCTCTATCAAAGGATGAGGGATTTAATGGTAGGTTGATGGTCGCTCAAAGATACCTTTTTGGAACTAATGACACATGTTCATCCCCAATAATTCTTGGTTGCCTCCATGGATCTCTCTTCACTGGGAAGATGAATCAATCCCCCATCTTTAGATGTAGGGATATGTTTTCCAAAGATGAGTGGTGTAGCACCGAATGGTGGTAACCGCTTGCCAACTTAGTGTGTCCAAGCCAACAAATCATCATTCCACTCTAATGAGTCAATTTTCCAATCATCGACACTTCCTCTCATTTCCACATGCCCAACAATCTTGCCTTGGATTGTGGCATCTCCTATTCTTAGCAACTTCCCAAACTATTCTTGGTTACAACTAAAAAGGGCAATCAATAAATGGCTCATGGGTGCCACATTATCCCAGCTTCCTATGCTACCTTATGCCTTTTCCACATTGCCTTATCTTGTAATCAGGACGCAGTGATGGGCACGTGGAGAGGTAGGCTCCCTTATTCTTCTCTCCTTCGTATTATAAAGGTCTACATGCATTGTGTCTTAGTGCCTACATGGAATGTGGGATGCAAAGTGCGAGGGTTATGCTCCCCTTTGAAAATCCTGTGCATGGCCTGTTCTTCACAACGTTGCAACTCCATATGTTTTGTTCCATTGTATAATGTGAAGTGTGGAGTGATGTGCCATGTCCCTTCAAATCGTACTCATTCCACCACATGTTCATGGCTTTGAATGCCTTACTTTCTTATGTGGGATGCAGAGTGTAGAGCTAAGGCTCACATTTCACCTTGTTGACACCTCCATACACAATTTCCTTCACATTCACTTGGTCATTTAAAGTAAGCAAAGTTTTCTCTAAAKCATAAAAAATCGGGTCTAATGCATGGAAAATAACAAGTGTTCTCTARCAAGTAATTGAAGAACTAACCTCTTCCATACTATAACTTCGAGGATCCATTTAAGATCAATTAGTGACCCACTAATGGTGTACGATAAATGACATCACTAATACCACTAAGTGACCATTGAGTCAAAATTAACCACCATAATACTAACACAACAAACATCCTATAAAAACATCTAAGAAAATACACGTTTGAAAACTTCATAGCAATGCTTGGCAAGAAAGAAAATGTTTTTATTTTTTATTTTTTATTTGAGGGGGTCCTAGAAAATTCAATGAAAAATCTACGTGCAATACAAAATCAAGCTCATGATGATACATAATGAGGTGCATGTGAATAATGTTGGTATCTATGGGCTCAAGTGAATTAGGGGAATTTTTGTTAGGTGTAGGTTGATATGAATTGCATCGAAGCACATGTGTAGACCTGGTAGAATATTGGGATTAGATTGTGTATAAATATAATATGTATTGAATGTTTAGAGAAATATGGGGCATTCCAATTTGATCGCTAATGAAATCAAAATTGATCACTGAAACTGAGAGAGCTCATCTAACCAATCTCGAAGGCATAAAATTGAAATATAAAAAACCATGAAAGAGAATGATCACCAAACTATTTTTTTCTATTAATAGAAAATGGCATTATATTGTTTAAGTTAATGATAATGCTAATAAATATATTAGCATGAAATATTCAAATAAGGAATGCAATGATCTATTAACATCTTTTGTGTTTTATAAACATTACATTGTGAATTTTAAACACATTGTATGGGCCAAAGAATTGTTGGTTTTTAATGTAAGGAACTTGAACCACACATATAGGAAGCCATTGAAAGTTGATTTATACTCCAACATAACTTAATTGTACATTCAATGCTCAATTAATTAATAATGCAAACTTTTTTTTCCATGCTCCCACATAATTGTACTATGGATGATCACATTACTTCACAAATGAGGAGTTTGAATGATTCACATAAGTTTTGAATTATCCCACAAACTAAGTATGTGACCTCCATTAGAGCAAGGAAAATAACAAAAGTGTCATTTACTATATAAAACTTATAGAGAAAGTGTGATAACAAAATGGTGTAGGTGGTGAAAATATATATGGCAGAGATATTATAATGCTAATTGTAATTAATAGGTTTTAAGTGAAATGTTTATCAATGCTTTCACAAATACATCTAATTATTGTTAAATTTAATACCATTTTGATATCATACTTATCCAACAAAACAATCAATGTGATATAATGTATTTGAAAAAAAAAAACATTAGTTACATTAATAAAGACTAATATTTAAGAAATAGTGATATAACTTTCCTTTTATAACTCGCCCCTTAAAACCTATTAGTTGTGTTTTCATGCATTTTTTAAAGTAAATAATTCTCTAGAAAAAATATGGGTTTCGCTATAACAATGGAAGGATGGAGGTGTGGACAATACACATATCGTTGGCGTTGAATGAGATGAGATACACTATCCCTTCATGACAAGTGATTCTCTTTCCATCAATGTTGTTGACACCACACTTTCCTAAGACATTCTTAGGGAAGCCAACTCTATTCATCACAAAACTTGTGGCTTGATAATCAAATATTTGGATGCACCAATTGATGTCATATATATCAAGAGGTGAAAATTTCTAATTGAGGATTCTTTGGATATTTTTGGAACTTAAACGCAATAGTTGATGGCTCACAAAATGAAATATTAAAAAACTAAAGGAGAGAATTTAGCAAGTTACAAATGGGTATTGTGTCTTGATATGTCCATAGGATAACTTGAAAATATTTTAGGTTGCATTATGCAATTAAGTTTCACTAAAAGAGGAAATAATTTTGGAATTAGACGTGGCCTAGTATTCTTGGAAGCAACAAAAGTAGAAGTTGATTAGGGAATATCAAACTTCTCGAAACATTAATCTTTAAGAAATGTTCGCTCAAGCACTAAATGAATGCTTCTTTATTGTTGAGGATATTGTRCAATGTGTTTCTCAATGGAAAGCGATAATGCAAAGCTTAATAGAGTACTCATGCCTTATCATCAATAAATTCATTTA
Organism: Picea mariana; assembly: GCA_032191745.1. Taxonomy (NCBI): domain Eukaryota; kingdom Viridiplantae; phylum Streptophyta; class Pinopsida; order Pinales; family Pinaceae; genus Picea; species Picea mariana. Next base: position 90,393 of record JASDQU010102554.1, read on the forward strand.
TGACTCCAAAGTACTTATGCTTTATCAACAAGAAATTCATTTAGGACTCTAGTACTCATGCCTTGCATACAACTTGTTGCATGTATCTTTGCTCATYCAAARTTTTCTCAATKTCAATCGACCTTTGATGAGTTGAACTGCCTTGTCAAGATTCACTTTTGTTGATTGGTATTTTGCATCCTCATAATAAAATATTTTAAGAAAATCCATTATATAGAGATTGTACAATAGCTAGCATGGATGAAAAGGTACAGATACCARATTATCTAATGAAGCAAAACACACAACGAGTGGACATCTTCACTCCACACACATTCAAAGCACCAAGATGTACTAGAGGCAACACAACCTCCTAAAGTTTTTTGAGGATTGGAGTAGTTGGCTGGAAAAATGGAAACAAGTCAAGAAAGATAAGGATGCAAAATACTAATCAATGGAACTAAGGCTCAACAAGGTGGTTCAACTCATCGCAAGTTTGATTGACAATAATAAAACTTTGGATGAGAAAAAATACATGCACCAGGTTGTATATAATGATGGAACACTCTAAGCTCACCAAGCCAAGATGGTCATCGAGAATTGCAACCTTTCAATGTGGCAAACCCAACAACCAAACATAAACCTAGGTCACGAGCACACTTCTACCTAAACACAAACCCCTATTGTTTTAAAGGGCCATCCAACATATAACTCTAGTAGCACCAAAGTATTATCTGAATTTGACACAAAATCTTGATGAAATACAATAGTTAAACAAACACCTCATGATCAAGTAGAGACCTAACATAGTAGTAGAGTTCCAACTTGGGTTTTGGAAGTCTCCTACCTACTCAATGGCATCAAAATTTGTAGCAAATATTTCTTATTTTCTTATATTTTCTTATATTTTCTTATATTGTCTTTTATGTTCTATATAGTGTTCAATAGTACTACAAGTTGAGGGTGAACCCAATCATTTAAGTATGGACAATGTTGAACCTAAATTCATATCGATATGTAATTGTGCTTGGTTAATTAAATTTACACAAGTAATGTAATGGTTTTTTTGTGTGGTTATCCAATGGAGTTTCAAGTAGAAATTATAAAATACATAAACCCAAACTTTTGAGATAGGGTTATTTTGTTTGGTCTATTAGGATATGTACATAAAGCCATGGAAGTTATTTTGTTTGCTCTACTAGGATATGTACATAAAGCCATGGAAGTGTTTACTCTTGCTAATTAAAGCACATGTTCCACTTACATCTGACTTCTTTCATAAATACTTCAATGGAACATTTTGGACATATTACCACTTGAATTACTACTAAATAATGCATGTTTTAATTAAGTTTCCAATTTTTTTTTTAAATACAAATTGGTTTTTATTGGGACTATAATTTGGAGTATTGTATGACAGCCCATGAACAAAGTTGTCTTCATAGTAACTTCCATGACAGCAAACTCAATTATGTCCACCTAATCTCTTTTATGACCCAATAAATGTTCAAAAGTTATACCCATAAAATCTCTTTATTAACTTCGACATTATTGTCATTAGTTACAACACTTTTAATAATGTACCTACTAATATCTCTCATAATTCCAAATGAACATCCTAAATAACATCTCTAAAAATATTCCCATTAGCATCCATGGTAAATGGCTACAATAACATGCATATAACTAACCATGCGTACATCCTCATGTATGCCATTAATACAACTAACTTAAATTCCATGAGCATTGATTATCACCACATTGGCATCCAAGTAAATGACCGTGCTTATATCTTCATTTATCCTATTACTAACATCCAAAATAAATTCCAGAGACATTGGTTGTTGTGACCACATTAACATCCAAACAAGCTTAATTTTTTAATCTAAGCGTTATTCTAGTCTTAATTGCAATTAAAAATTGACAAAAATATATATATATATATATATAATTTTTTTTCATTTGTCACAAATATACAATATTATTTTTAATAAATAAATTTCATTCTTATATATTTATAGTTATTACTAATAATTAAATCAAATTTCATTCTTATATATTTATAGTTATTATTAATAATTAAATCAAAATTTTAATTTGAAAAGTAAATTATTGTTAAACTAATAATTTGATCAATAATTAATATTAAATTATATATTTAATAACGAGGTGACAAGTGCGGAAGGAGTGCTACATGATCGAAGTGGAAATTTGGATTTTTCTTATGCTTGTAGCATTCGTTAGTCTTCGAATCACCAAGTAGAAGCGTATGATTTGTTACTGGGAAGATGATCGAGCCAGACCCGAGCAAATTTTAGAACCGCCAACTAATAATGGAGCTTCAGAGAATTCTGACACAGCTTCTTCTCCAGTAGAAATTCTAGTTTAGCTGGACTTGAATGCCCCAACGCTAGACATAGGAAAATGGCGTCAATTTGGACCTACCAGTTAAGTTTTTTTCCAACTCTCTTTCTATCGAGCAGAGTTTTAATATTCTTCAATGTTTACCCAAAGAATTAGTCAGGCAAAGGAAGGTTTCATTTCCAAATAAAAACCCACCTCACACTCTGGTCCAACAAGAGGTATAAACCCTAAATAGTCTTCTTAGTATATGAAGTAGAGAACAAAGAAGAGAGTTCCATGCATAAGACAAAGAAAACAAAATCAGAGTCCCATTAAGACATGACATGGTTGCATAATCCACTATACATTTATTTTAGAGTTATTTTAATGGAAGGTTTCATAATAAAAGGATTTTAGGAAAATAACTAAATCAATGGGTTGGAAGGGTGTGGGGGCACTGATTGATTACTCACCTACAACATTTTTGGGGGTAAGAAGATTTAGCATGTTTTCATTGAAGAACATAAATGGAAAATCCTTGGTCTAAGAGAAGGGGCCTTGGTTCCAGGTTAGTTTAGGACTCGAGATCTTATAGTGGACCTTAAGATTTGATCCACCTTGAGAGAAGGTTGTTGATATTCCCATTTGGATTTAACTTACCATGTTTTCCACTAAATTTATGGCATGAATAAATCTTTGAAATTGTAGGAAAAAAGCTTAGCGGTTTCCTTACTATTGACAAGTAAACTAAGAAATTTCTCACACCATAATGGCCAAAAATTGTGTTGAGATAGTTGTCCACCAAGGACTACAAGATGGCATAAATTTGGAGGTAGGTGATTTCAATTCTCATAAATCCTTGACTATGTTAATCGATCCAGGTGGATATTGGTGGCCACCCACTTGTTCCAAATTCCAACTAGCTCATCTTGATAGTTTTCAGTTCAACACGTTTCTCTGTAACGGGGACATTTTTTTGTAATTGTGGGTTCTGCACTTACGAGGTTGTCCTGAAACCATACACAGCATCTAGGTGGATATTGGTGGCCGCCCACCTATTTCAACTAGCTTATTTTGGAAGTTTTCATGTCAGTACATCTTTTTGTACTTCGAGGGTCGTTTTGGGGATCTAAACAGTGTTTTTTTGGCTTGCCACAGTCAAACTGTAGACGAAGTCAGAGTTTGAAGGCATAATGCATAGTTCTCGAAAAGACCTTTCCAATGGGATATCACGCTCCTGAAATGGAGATCATATGCAAAATTTACAACCCCGAGAATTTATTGTACTAACTTACTTCAACGGGGCCCACATGAAATTTGGTGCTTCATCTCTTAGGGTTAGGTTTTTGGATGTCTAGGGTTTTGGAATTCATGTTTATCATAAAAAGTCCTTCAAAGCCTCATTGTAATCATCTTATTGCGAATGAGCGTAGCCGTCACATCTCTTCTCAGAGATAAAGCTACCACCATTCTAGCGAGTCTTGCACTCTATATTTTTACAGTCTCTGTACATTTTTTTCATTAATAGAAATCATGTATTACTGTATTTCTCTGTTTCTGGAATTTTTTATGTGTATTCCATTATAATATCTCTGCTTTCATTTCATTTCGAACATAATCTGCATCAATGGTATCATAGCAAGTTGCTCTTGATCATTTTTTAGTGCATGTCCTCGACGAGGTCCGAGTATAGCAAGTTGGGTCTCGAGCTTGTCTCTCTTGAGGACAATCTCTCTTGCAGCACAAAAACCCTCTATGGCGACAGAAAAGAAAAAAGACGGAGTAGAAGATTCTATTAACATTTTGCTTAAGAAAGCTCTCGCGTGACAGAGGGATCAAATGATGGAGAATTTCGCCCACATCCTTCAACATTTGTCGGTAGCAACAAACACATATTCATCAAGCAACCACTTTGGAGGAACCTCTCCCTTCAAGGTACAAGTTAATTTTTATATTCTCGTATTTGAAGGTCAAATAGATGCGGATGCCTTAGAAAAATGGTTAAATATGCTAGAAGATTATTTCTTTGTTCACGATTTTTCCGACAGGGATAAGATCACCTTCGCACTCCTCAAGGCTCTCCCCCATGTCAAACATTGGTTGGAAACTTACTGGGAGCAAATTTCCACAGATGAATCTGGAATATATGGGGCTGAGCCCACTTCGGATTTTTTTTGTGGATGTGGTCAAGCAACAATACTACCTTGTTGATAACTATGAAGACCAGTACATGAGATGGACCACACTATGGCAAGAGAAGAGCCAAACAGTGTCAGAGTTAACAAATACTTTCCATACCTTGTGCTCCAAGCTGGGTATCAAAGACTCTGAGCGACATCTGGGTCTTAAATACTGTGGGGCTTTGCATAGGTACATCCAAACCGAAACGGATTTCCTAAACATCTCATCATTGAGAGCTGCCTATCAATATGTTGTCAAAATCGAGCAAAAATTTAAGCACCAAAACAAATGGGAGTTTGGGTCTGCAAATCTGCAACAACCAAAGCATAGTAAAGACGACCCTAACCAACAACCTTCCGACAACCAGTCTAAGGCACATGAAAAAAAAGTGTAAAGGAAAGACGAAGAATGACAATGGGAAGTGGCGTGACTTCCACAAAATCCCCTGGCACAACACCGATGAATGTCGCTTGAAACAATCGTTGGTGGTTGAGGTCAAAGACAAGGAGCTGAACCATGATTTAGAATCTAATCCATAAAATATTGAAAATAGATAGATCATCGACACAGACCCTACTTCTATTGTCGCGACCGCAACAATTGAACTAGAAGAACCAATAGATCCTGAAGAGGGGGAGCATCTCTTCCATTCACAGATGTGAGTGAAGGGGACCCCGTTGCATTTCATTGTTGATAGCGGTAGCCAGAAGAACCTCATCTCAACTGAGGTTGTTAAAAAGTTGGGGTTGTCGACAACACCACACCCGAAGCCATACGACATCAGGTGGCTTCACTAGGGACGAGATCTCAGTGTCAGCCAACAGTATTGCCTGTCCTATGGCATCAAACCCTTCAAGGATGAGGTAGTGTGTGATGTTGCCCCTCTTGATGCATGTGATGTTGTTTTGGGGCAACCATGTATGTGGAAACATCATGTTGTTTGTGAGTCTCGACCCCGTAGTGTCATTATTACTCTGGGGGGTCATCTCTACAAGATACCAAAGGTAGTTCCGACTATTGTTCCACCAAAATAGTGTTGCAAGGTAATCTCTCATACTGCAAAATTCATCCTCTTCACAATTTGTTCAAAGGATGCACATAAGGCCACTACAACCTCAACACCTTCTATCCAGCAGAAGCAGATTACAGAAGAGAAAGAAGATATTGTTTCTTCACCTACAATGGTGCCTACATAATGCCCCGTCAAGCCCAGAGACAACAGGTTAGTGGAACATATTCAACCTTGCCAACAACAGGTTCGCGACAACCTTCCACACACAAATCAATGCAACTTCTCCAACAAGGCACACAACTCACCCAGATTAAGATTTAGAAAACGATTTCCCCTCTTCCTCAGGCACTGGACGCAATGGAGACCATTGCTTCCTAATGGGGGAGGATTGATCCAGGTGGATATTGGTGGACACCTACTTGTTCTAAATTCCAACTAGATCATCTTGACAGTTTTTAGTTCAACACGTTTCTCTATAATGGGAACATTTCTTTGTAATTGTGGGTTCTGCACTTATAGGGTTGTCTTGAAGCCCTACATAGCATCTAGATGGCTATTAGTGGTTTCCCACCTATTCCAATTGGCTTATTTTAGAAGTTTTCATGTCAGTACATCTTTTTGTACTTCCAAGGTCGTTTTGGGGCTCTAAACAATGTTTTCTTGGCTTGCCATAGTCAAACTGTAGATGGAGTCAAATTTTGACAATATAATGCATAGTTCTCGAAAAAACATTTCCAACAGGCTATCACGTGCCTAAAACGGAGATCATATGCAAACATTACGACCCCGGGAAGTTAATGTACTAACTTACCCCAACAGAGCCCACATGACTTTCGACACTTCATCTCCTAGGGTTTAGGTTTTTGGATGTCTAGGGTTTTGGCATTCATGTTTATCATAAAAAGGGCTTCAGAGCCTCATTGTAATCATCTTCTTGCGAATGAGCGTAGCTGTCACATCTCTTCTCAAAGATAAATATGCCACCTTTCTAGCGAGTCTTGCACTCTATATTTTTACAATCTCTGTACATTTCTTTCATTAATAGAAATCATGTATTACTGTATTTCTCTGTTTCTGACAAATTTTATGTGTATTTCATTATAATATCTCTACTTTCATTTCGTTCCGAAAATAATATGGATCATTAATGTTCCCTTATGGTGTATTATATGAAGTTGTATGGACATTTTAGAGAATGATTCCCTCAAGGAAATGAATCTAGAGACTTTGGAGATCACCATCAAGTTATCAGTCCTTCATATTATGTAAACTAGTTCTTAAAACACCCTCTTTTCAATGCTTCACCCACATTGTCTAAACCAATATCATCCACATGAAAGAACTCTTCTCCCACTCACAAATGGTTGAGAGAAGCAAGGAAGAATAATGAGGATTGGAAGTGGATTCTAAAGGCTTTGGAGAATATTGAAAAGATTCATATATGCCACATCATATATGAAGATATTTGTTTAGACAAAGAGGTGCATCTAAATTATCAACACAAGAAGGATGAATACCCACTACTACATTTGGGGTTAAATATGGACATTAATTCCCACTTTTTATTTGACATTAAAGGTTTAAGTCAATTTTAGCGTTGATTTTTTCAACTAAATTTCTTTCAAATCCCTATTAGCATCAATTAATCAATATATGATCCAACATTCGCGTAATGTGGATTAATCTACACTAATATTATTATTTCCCTAATTTAATTGCTTGTGGAATATTAACATCTTCACTAAGATGTCAAATCAGTGAATGTCAAATTGACCATGTAAAATTAGTATAAATAAATTGTCATCTATGGTAAGTATATTTTCCTAGATTAATATCGACATATATTTCATAGTTTCAAAGTTTATAAATGATATGTTTTATATATTAAGAAAACAACTGAGAAAACAAACCTTTTAATATATTTATATATATCTTTTTTTTTTTTATAAGTGAGTTGAGATTCTATATTACTGAGAAAAATATAGTACAAAAAGGGACGGAGGGTCAACCGCTAATCTGCCAAAAAGGAAACCAGGTCAGGGGCCCCAAAGTTGTGCTGTCTACATGGGCGGAGGGAGGCCTGGGTCGCCACCTGGGGAAACCGACCCAATCTCCGAAAATTCGTTTCAAAAACCTATTCCATAAGAAAAAAAACATAAATCCAGGAATGTATAACATGGGTTGCTCATACACTGATAGACAAAAAGACCTTGGGTTGTGGCTGCGCTAGTCCAAGAGGATTGGATTGCTTTCCTCTCCTTCCTTCCTTGCCACGTTCTCCTTTTTCTGTTCCACCGTGCGCCTCCTTCTGATGCAAGATAGTGTGCTGCGTCGGTCTACTGGAGTGATGTCCATGTGGTGGACATAGCGAAGGTAGAGTTGGAATTGTCCTGCCAGTCTTTCCAATTTTTCATTTTGGTTCCTCTGGTCCTCTTCTATTCGTCTTGCGCTGGCCTCCAAGTTGTTGAGGTGGCTCAAAATTTCTATGTGTTCCTTCTTGTGGCCTCGTTTTCCCCCCTGTTGGTCTCACTCTTGTCAGCTCTCAACTCACTTATCATCATTTATGTGCGCCAAGCTTCCTCCACCGTTTTGTGGTAGAGGGTTTTCCTGGGCTGTGTGGCCCCTGGGTCCCTTATCCCGTCGGCTTCTTTGATGAGTTCTGCCCTGGCGGTTGGTGTTGACTTCCCGCTCCCATCTGTCGATGACCGCCTTTCCTTTTGTATCAACCTGCTTAAGAAAGGTGCCTTTGGCTTCTCTGGCCGCTTGTTCCATCCTAGTGATCTTTCGGGCGCTTGTTGGGAGCTCCTCCCCCTGGGGCCCCCTCTTACTCTGTGTATTCTTCATTCTCACCATCTCTGTTTGAATGCAGTGGCTTCTATCATGACTTCATCCTCCACCTCTATTCGCCCCTTCCTGGTCTCTGCAATTGCTACTCGTTGGGTTGTTGCTATCCCTGATGCTTCTTCTTTTATGGGGTTTCCCCAGAGGTGATCTTGTCTCAGTGATCATGGATCTCCCGTAAAGGCGTACCTTTCAATCCTTGTTCTCTGTTTCCGAGTGTGTGTGCTTGGGATTCCTGTTGTTGTCCCGACACCAATCCTTTGCCTTGTACGTTGTACGCCAATCATTTCCTCCCTCAGAACCTGTGCGTGATTGAGGTGTACCCATTTCTTCCCTCGGGCTACCATTTTGATCTTCGTCCTTTGTCGGTTGTGGATTACCCTTTCCGCTCTCCCAAGGCCAACCCATGTACTTCATTCTAATGACATGACTGTGGTGTCATACCTTCTCTTGTGGTGTGACTGTGATTTGCATTGTAACTCGTGTTTAAAATGTGGCCTATCGAATTCTGCCTGGATATGACTTGCCCTTCAATTAATTATGTGCCTCCAGCCTCGATGTGGTCGCTCATACTTCGGTTGTCGTCATAGTCCTTTGCCGCTAGTTGGGAAGAGTCTGCCCGAAACTGACCTTCCGGGATGTTATTCCATGTGGAATCTAGTTCTATTCCTTCCTTGTTGACCCCTTCATTATTTATTCTATCCGCCATTTGCTGACCTTCGGACCCAGCACAACTCAACTGTGATCCCCATCTGCAAATGTTCCTGAATTTTTTGTAGGGAGTACGCCAAGTGCTAGTGCCTCTAGATTTTTCCCACTTTGGTGCCGTTTTGGATTTTCCTTACTATCTTGATGACCAACATGGAATCTCCTTCCACTACTACATTGGTCATCCCTTCCCTGCGTAGTATCTCGAGGCCGGTCTCTAGGGCTCCAAATTCCGCAGCATTGTTGGTTGAGTTCCCCAGACTCCTAGTGTACAATCGGATGATTTTTCCTTGATTGTCCCTGATTACTCCCCGTCGAAATTCAGCTAGGGAGCCCTCTGGTGGCGGTTTCCAGTTGCACTCACCTACTTGTAGTTGCAGCAACCGTCTCACCTGCTTGGGGTTGTGTCCTCCTTTCAGTTGAAAGACGTCTAGAATTCTGATATCCTGGTCTGTGGGTTGTGCTCCTCCTATTTGGCAATTGTGTCTCTATAGCGTTTCTCTTGTCATAGCTCTAATTGTTTCCTTGATCTTTCCAGCCATCCATCTTTGGTTCCTGAAGATGTGCCTATTATGTTCCTTCCATATTGCCCAAATGATCATGCCAGAGATGAGGGTCCAACAGAGGTTCACCTCTTCGTTTTCGCTATAGTTTTCTGTCCATATTACCTCTAACCCTATTAGACTGTCGGAAGATGCCTGCCACCCAGTCCCATACTTTTGTTGTGTAGGGACAATCATCCAAGAGATGGTTCATTGTTTCCTCCTTTTCTTCACATAGGTGACATCTTGAGGGGCCTATGAAACCTCTCTTCTTTAGGTTTTCCCAAGTTAGGATTCAGTTGTGTAGTATTATCCACGAGAAGATTTTTATTTTTGGCCATTGGGGGTTGTTCCAGAGCTTGTCCCATTGTTGTGTCGTGTCTTCTTGGTCCTGGTTTGCTATGTAGTAGCATACTTCTTTAAGGCTGAATTCCCCGCTTGCTTTGTGCCCCCATCTCAGCTGGTCACTGCCATCCGTGACTGCTATTTTCCGTCTCACCAATTCATCCTCCACCTCTTTTACTGTTGTTGTGGTCTGGTCTCTTATCTGTGGAATGAGAGTGTTCCAGATTCTCCATTTGTTGCGGTTTGTTTCTTGTTTCCAGTACCGGTAGACTCGAGTTTTGCCTTGCTCCATCATCTCCTGTTGTAGTTCCTCCTGGCCCAGTTTTTCCATTTTGGGTTCCTGTTGCCATGAATCTTCCCAGAATCGGGTGGTTCTGCCATTCCTTATTTCCCAAAAGCTGTGTGTTTGGATCCAGGTCTTGTTGCGCCAAGCTAAGTTCCAGATGGCGGAACCTTCCCTGGTGCCTCTGAAGCGGATTTTATCTTGATCGCTAATGTTCGGGGCATACTTTGCCTTCCACAGGTTGACCCATGGCGTGGTCGTTTCTTTGACCCATCACCACTAGAGTTTCGCCCCATAGGCGTCGTTGGTCGCTTGCGGGTCGTGTAGTCCCATGCCTCCTTTGCTTCTTGGCTCACATACTTTCTCCCAAGCCAACAGTGCCCATTTTTTCCTTGTTTCTGCTCCTCGCCATAGGAATTCCCTTTGCATGGTTCTTATTTTTTGTAGAATCTCCTTGGGGGCGGGGAAGACTGACATCATAAATGTTGGGATAGCTTGCAAAACCGACATGGTTAGGATAAGTCTTTCGGCTAGGTTGAGGGATCTGTACGTCTAGTTTTTTACCTGGTATTGTAGCTTGTTGACTATTCCTTCCCAAGTTGACAACTTGTAGGCTTTGTTTGTCAAGGGCATGCCCAAGTACTTGGTTGGGAGGGTTTTGCGTTCAAAGCCCAAGATGTTGGCCAAATTCCTTTGGATAACAGGGTTGGTATTAAAGAAGAAGATCATTGATTTGGACTGATTTATCTCTGCCCCCGAGGCTTCCCCAAACTTGTCTAAGATTCATTTGTAGGCTTTCGCTTCCTTGACCATGGGCATGCCATGTAGTAGGGTATCATCCACTAATTGTTGGTGTGTAGATGTTGGGAAATTCTCGTAGGGTTTGATACCTTTTATTTCCCCTATTGTGGTTGCGCTTTTTATGCTTCAACTAAGTCCTTCCATCATTAAGATGAAAATGAAGGGGGACAACAGGTCTCCCTACCTGATGCCTCTCGTTGGCCAGTAAGGTTTGGCAGGGGCTCCATTTATTAGTAGCGAGAAGATTTTTGTGGAAACTAGGTTAACAATCCATCTGATCCAGTGTTGGGTGAAACTGAAGGCTTCAAGGGTCTTGACCATATAGTGCTAGCTGATTTTGTCATGAGCTTTCGCTAGGTCCAGTTGTATTATCATTCCTCCTCTTTTCTGAAGCTTCAGGGTGTGGATAAGTTCATGGGCATGGATAATATTGTCCATTATTTTCCTTCCTTCCACGAAACCTGCTTGCTCTTGTGAAACCTGTGTGGGTAGAAGTGGTTTCAATCTATTTGATATAACCTTGGAAATTATCTTATACACCACATTGCACAGTGATATAGGTTTGTAATGATCAAGGGTTTTGGCTTCATTTTCTTTGGGGATGAGTGTGATCAACGTAGCATTTAGTGCCTTCGGAATGGAGGCTGACCTTCTAGAGTCTTCCACTACCCTATAGACGTCATGTTTGACGATTTCCCAACATGCTTTGAAGAACTCCACTGTGAAACCATCTGGGCCTGGGGCTTTCCCATTGGGCATTTCTTGGAGTGCTTGGTCTATTTCCTCCTCCACAGTGGGTTTGATCAGGCTGTGGTTTTGTTCATCTGTTACCAGGCGAGGGATATGCTAGATTACCTTTTGTATGGCCTCTGTTCTATCTTGGTTAGGTTTCTGGGCTATCCCATGGAAGTGGTTTACCAAAGTTGTTTCAATATCCTTATGGGATTCTCTTTCTATGCCATTACGGTCCCTTATCTTCAAGATTTTGTTGTCGGCTCTTATGGCCATGGTTGTTCTGTGAAAATACTTGGTGTTCCTTTCTCCTTCCTTTAGACATCTGATCTGGGACTTTTGTCGCCAAAGAGTTTCTTCTTGCTTGCACCGCTCATCCCAATCATGGGTCATCTGGATCTCCTCATTTTTTCGCTTCTCATTGAAGCCCTCCAAAATGCAGGTTTCCTGGAGCTTTTTCATTTTTTCTTCAATTATGTTCTTCTCTTGGTTTATATTCCCAAAAGTGTCCTCGTTCCACTCCTTGAGCCTATATTTGATTTGTTTTAGTTTCTTGTAGAGTTGGAACATCCTTGTCCCTTGCTTTGGTTGCTCCTCACACCACCACTATTTGATCTTTTCTTTGAAAGTTAGGTGTTCCATCTAGAATTTCTCAAATCTGAAGGGTTTGTTCTTTGATGTGGTCTGGAAGCCGACTTCTAGTTGTACTGGGCAGTGATCAGAACCCCCCCATGGGAGAATGTTGCAATCTAGGGTTAGCCCCTGCATTATGATTGACTATGACACTAGGAATCTGTCGAGTCTTGTTGCGACCTAATGCTGGCTCATTCGCTTATTGTTCCAGGTGATCTGGCCATTAGTGGTTTTCAGATCTACCATCTCCTCTGTGTCTATGAAATTTGAGAACTCCTCCACATCTCTATCCAATCTTCTTGTACCTCCTTTTTTCTCCGCAAGTGACGTGATGATGTTGAAATCTCCAGCTAGGATCCAGTGGAGGTTGTTGGCTCAGTTTTTGAGATCATCTAGGTCTCTTAGCATTCCACGCCTTTCCTCCGACACCTGAGGTCCATACACATTAGTGCACAAAATTTCCTCTGTGTTCCCTATGAGTTGCATGCGAACCGTAAGGGTATTCCTTGTCGCTTCCGCTGCTATTAGGATTAGTACTTGTGGGTTCCACAGGGTGAGGATACCTCCTTCCATTTGGTGGCCGCCAATAACCACCATCTTATACTTGCACCATTGTTGTTGACTGGTTGTTTCCATTCTGTCTGTATTACACTTGGTGTTTTGAATAAAGCAGAGATCTCGTTGCTCTTATTTTAGTTTATTTCTAAGGATTCGTTGCTTTCTTGGGCTATTTAGGCCTCTTATATTCCAAGTTATAACCTTCATTTTAAACTTGCGGGGGGGGAGTTGGGGAAGAGTTTATTTATCTTACCCAAGTTTATCAGTAGAGTTTTTTTATCTTACCCAAGTTTATCAGTAGCGCTCCAAGCTCCTGCAGGGCAACGCTATTGGATTTTCTGCCTTTTTTCCTCCGCGTCTTCTTGGGTGCGAGTTGTGGTTGTACCTCGCTGGCTTTGACTCCTAGGTGTCCAATCTCCCTGTGTGTGCGCTTTAGGCCGCTGGATTTGGCTTCCTCCCTTAGGAGGAACAAGTATTGGATGCGATCAAGTTGTTCTATTGATACACTATCTACTTCCTATCTTTTCCATTGCTCCAGTATGTTCGTGAGATCTATTCCTTCCCTCTCCTCCAGGTCTCTGAGTTCCGGGTCTTCTGTGGCTACTTCGCTTGGTGTCATTTCCAACTCTCCCTCTATGTCTTGCATGGGGGTGTTGTCGTCTCTGATTTCTCCTTACATCAGAGTTGCACAGCTTCCATGTTCCTTCTGGTTGTTTGGTCGGTCGGTGGGCTCGTTTGGTGTTTGTTCTCGGACTTCTTGTGCTTTTGTCGTATCCTTCTTGGCTTCTGCCCCTTGATTGGTTTTATCCCTTCCTTCCGAGTTAACCTGGACCTTTGGATTATTTTATGCTTGGGCTTTGCTCTGCTTCTGGGGTTTGGTTTAACAAACCCTTCCTCATCCTGTTGTGGTTTGGGTTTTTTTGTTTCCTGCTTCTTATTGAGAGGGCATTCCCTGATCAAATGACCATGTTCATGGCATCTTCTACATAGGAAGGGCATATGTTCTTAATCGATGTTTTGGATCCATTCCTCATCCCTGAATTCGAGGCATATGGCTTCTGGGAGAGCTCCTGACTCATCCATCTCTATACATATTCTTGTGTAATATGTGTATCTCCCTTTCAAGGTGGCATCTGCGGTCTTTATATATTTCCCCAGTTTATTCCCTATTGCTTCAAAAGTAGAGGGTAACCAGTAGTCTAAGGGTAGGGAGTATAGTTTCAACCAGACTGGTACCTTTTTGAAGGTCTCTTTTTTTGGGGAGAAGTTCTCCTTCCATGGCTGCATGTACAGTGCTGCTGAGGCATGGAAGTATGGCCCTCCTTCAAAAAATCTATCTCTGTCCTCCAGGTTTATGAATATTGTTGTGAAGAAACCTTTCAAGCCCAGATGGAGCTCCACTTCCCCATTTGGCTTCCAGGGATATTTGATCCAGTTGCGCAGTGCTCTTTCGATGGGCCACAAGCCCATAAATTTGCAAATTAGCACATGTGCCTTCATCTGATCCCTGTAGAATTGCATATGTGGATCCTCCAATACCACCTTGGGTATCAGTGTTGATTTGGGTTTGCATGGGTTGCGCCTTTCTGCCTGGTGTGTCTTCACTGTGTCTTGCTTCTCGTTCTGGGTTTCTCTAGTTTCCTCTTCCATGCATTCACTTTTTCCTTTGTCCTTTTCCCGACCCATTCCAGGGTCAGATCCCGAGGTGCCTGTCGTAGGTGCCTTGAAAATTATGCCCCTTGGCCCTTTCCCTCTGTCTACCACTATATGTTTGTATGAGGGAGTACCCTTACCCCCTCCTCTGGTGCTCATGCTTCCCTCTGTTATGGTCGCGGCTGTCGAAAACCCTAGCTTGCGGTTGCTCCGAGAAAAATGGTTCCGCTCCCGTGAGCAAGAGCCTTTTCATGCCTGATGATACTCTCTATTTATATATATCAAATTAATAAAAAAATATAATTTAAAATGAAATAATAATAATTACAAAAATAACTATAATAAAAGAAAAGGAGGGAAAGAGGGGAAAACTGAAAAATGACCAAATTAAAAGCCATTCCTCTCTTCGTGAATTCATTAGCTAATTTAAAGTGGGGGTGGAGAGGAGAAGAGAGAGAGGATGAGAGGTTTGTTCTCATTCCTCTTCTCTTTCCTAGTAATTGAATACCCTCCCCTTAAAGGGATTTGTACAACAATGTTTGAACTCTCTTAGAGAAGTTTTTTGTATTTGATGTTATCATTATTTTACATAACTATTAATCAATTTCTTGTAGGGTATTATCTTTTCTTGGTCAATATTTTTGTTGTAGTTTACTTCATGAAAGGATCTTGAGATGGTTTCCCTCTACCATAATTTATCTTTTGTCTTGTTTAAGGTTGAATGCTCTGGAAGGAAAGAGGCATGGTTGTGAGGGTATTCAAACTTGGTACAAAAGAAGAAAAATTGGATGAGAGGACAATTTACATTCCTTTTCTCTGTTTAAATACACTTCTCTCAAAGGGATTTTGACAACAACGTTTTTATTTTTATTTTTTTGTGTTTTTTTATATGTGCTATTGTTATTAGTTTGCATATCTACATCTCCATTTATTGTAGGGTATTTTCTCTTATTAGGTGTTATTTATGTTGCATGATAATTCATGAAGGGATCTTGAGATGGTTTCCTCCCTACCCACCTTTCTTTTTTATTTGGTTACAAGTCAAAATCACTTGAAAGAAATATGCCAAGTGTGTGAGGGTTTGCACTCCAAACTCCTCTTATTTGTAGATTAATACCCACTATTTTTATTTTTTATTTATTTTTGGTCGGGGGTGGTATATGGGTTGTAAAAGTTCTATTTTTGGTGGGTTAATGGGTAAAATGGTTTGTTAGTTGAAGGACATGAAGGGTAGTATATGTTTACATATGATACTTTGAATGCAAAGTATTCAACCAAATGTTAGAAGGAGAAAATACTTGAAATTCAAAGTGTTTGACAAAATGTTGCAATGTGAATATACTTTGGATGAAAAATGTTTGATGAAATGTTGAAATGAGAGGTATTGTTTTCCCCAAGCATGGAATATTTTTTATAAGGAAAAACAAAATCCTCTCAGTTCTTGTTGCATGGATTCTAAGAAAAGGCTTGTTTCCTTCTTGTAGGATTGCAACACCTCTCTTGCAACAAGTTTTGCCCAATTATGTACCCTTGTGGTTGTTGTTTTTTGTGAATTTCATCTATTTTCCTCTTGCTAATTTTTATTAATATATTCCTTTCCAACAATGGGTTAGAAAGGAGGTTTTACTAAGAAGCTTTTGTTGATATGATTGTTTCTTGCATTTTTATCTCAAATATTAATGTAATATGAATTACTTTTCATATTTACAGTCATATGAAACCTTAAATTACCCATGAATTTACAACGTGTTTATATATTTCCAACTATGTGAGAAGTCAAAATATTGTATTCATACGAGTGAGATATGGCCTTGAGAAGATTATAGTCTTTTCTTGTTAGAAAATAACATGGATTACTCTATATTTGGCCTACAATGTGCAAATTACACAGGCTGCAGTACTCAAAGATCATCAAAATCTACAACATGCATTCACCCTCTTGCAATTTTCAAAAAGAGGCAAAAATCATAAATGCATGAAACTTACATTGGGTTTAATGCCAAGGCGCTCAACCGACTGCTCAAATATCAGCATACACAGCACCAACAAGTCTGTCTCGTCATTCTGTAACTTTTGACTGTAAACTAGACCTTGCTCTGAAAGGTGCAACTCTGCCTCGAAAAATGTGCCAAAACATTAATGGAAAGTGTCGGCTTCTACAATGAGCCCTGAAAATCCACTGCTCGGATCCAAATTTTGACTGCACCAATGGATTCATGGCAAGAAATCATGCAAAAATGACTATAATTTTGTAAAAATCTGTCATTGTCACTCCTGGGCTCCTTTCCTTGAAATGCGTGCCCTACAGAAAGTACAGAGGAATAAATGCTCCTCACTCTGCGTGCCAGGTGGAAACCTGCGCCTGGTTCTATGTGCCTCAAAACGTGTGCAAAGGTCCAGAACTTGGTCTCCTGGTTTTCGCGCCTTCTTCCCCGTTTTTGGATGGCAAACATGGGTTTAAGTATTTGTGTGTTTGGAGGATATACCAATGTAGGGTCATTGGCATGTTGGCTGGCAGAGGTATGTTTAGAACATTGTTTAAGGGGATGTCTAGCAGTCGAACCTTGCGAGCTCCCCCTTTGGTTGTTTGTTACAACAATTATTGGTAACTCCCACTAAATTTAACCTATCGTTTAAAATTTTTCCATATTTAAGATTGCCACCAGTTTGGGGTCCATTGGTTGACCGCCATTTTTGGTGCTCTAGTGGTTGGCCACTGGCTGGTCTGGAAGTCGACCCTTTTTTTAATTTTTATTTTTTGGACCCAGCCCTCATTGAGCATATGAGGGGTGCCACGTGGTGCCCCATGATTGGGCCATGTGGCATTTTGTGATTGGCCCATCAATGCCTAGTCAATGTATGGTTAGTGTACACATCGCCACCCAGTTAGTGCCACATCATCAACCCAGTCAGCGTTCAGTCGGCTAACACATCACCTACCACGTCATGATCATACTACCACATGGAATTCATACGAATGACACATGTTTCAATTTTAATGGTCCATTTGGACCCCTAAAAAGGCCAAATCCACCTGAGATGTGGCAACCTCTTGTGCTGCCATATCATCCGTCGTACTTCCCAATCAGCCGACACATCAACTGTCATACTACCACATCATTTGTTGCATCATCTACTGTACAACCACGTCACTCTACCATGTCAGCGTCATACTACCCAGTCATTCGACACATCACCTGTTGCGTCAACGTCGTACTGCCACGTCAACATTATGTACGGTCCAGTCACTTTGTTGACATCGTCACCCTACAACTGTGTTAGCATATGTACTGCCACGTTTAATTCATATGGATGCTACATGGCACATTTTTATTGGTCCATGTGGACCCCTGAAAGTGCCAAAAATGCCCGACATGTGGCAGAATGTGGTGTTGCCATGTCAACATGCTGATGTCAACATTGTATGAACTTCGCCAGATTTACATGTTTGCCAAAAATTTCATATGGCCATAACTTTTGCATCCGGAGTCCGTTTGAGGTGTCATTTGCACCATTGGAAAGCTCTCATGGTGCTGCCATGTCAGCGTGTTGACATCATCATTGTACGAACTTCGCCAGATTTGCATGTTTGCCAAAAATTTCATATGGCCATAACTTTTGCATCCAATATCCGTTTGAGGTGTCGTTTGCACCATTGGAAAGCTCTTGTCGAGATCTTCAACTTGGTGTTGTTTTTGTCGAATTCTAGGAACTTTCATTTTTGGCAATTTTTTTTAACTGAGGAGGATCTAACCTCCAATTGCATAGACTCTGGTACAAGCTTCCTACTTGGTGTACCATGAAACTCGAGGTGAAGCTTCCAACATTTCTTGATCCCATGACCACTCATTTGGCAATGAGTGCAATAGTCACATGACTTCATGTTTTTCTCGCTTTCACTGTAAAGAGCTTTCCTCTTCCCGTATTTTGCAATGCTCTTGTTGTCCCAAGATTTTCAAGGAGACTTTGATTTCCTCCAAAATCTCGTGCTAGATCTATCACTTTCGGAAAATGATGTGCCATCATTTTTCTTAGATGGTGTTGGTGATGATCTCAGCTCTTTGCTTGAAGAATCCTCTGCTTCTGTTGCTTTTGATCATTCTCTTTCACCATACCCCAATCCTACATATTGGGGTCTTTCTTCAACCTCCAGTGGTTGAATGATTCCTTGGCCATTAATACCAAGACCTCTTCCTTTCTACCCCATCTTCCTCAACAACTTCAAGCCAATGCCCTTGGTGTGCCTTTCAAAAACTCCAAAAGAGGCATCATCATTAATAAGGGAAGGAATACAACATGAAGAATTATTTACATCCATTCTTGTTTGTGACACTTGGTCATATTCTTGATGTTTGGCCAACTGCTCCTAGTTGGATGAAGTTGTAGATGAGGCTTCTAGGAAACCACCTTGGTTCCCTAGTGTCGGGAGAGCATCCTCTATTATTTGACAATATGTGCAACCATCAACACTTTCATGACAAGAACCACAACTAGTATACCTGCCATGGCCACAAGTTGGTCTGATCTTGGAGGGACTTTCTGTTTCTCCTGTAGCGAAGCATTCCCCAACTTTCTCCTCCATAGCTTGTAGATGAAGTCGTAGTTTTCTCTTTTCTTCATCAGATTCTTGAAGCAACCTCCTCAATTCAACGTTCTTTGCTTGAATGGTTTGGTTGATTTCTTCAAGCTCGCGAAGCCATTCTTGCTCTTCACTTTGCCCATGATGATATTCACAATCTGCAAAACTGGTCAGACCTACTTTGATACTACTTGATCTGGGATTTTCTGTGAGAACTTTCTCTACAAAAATCATATGATGAGGATCTTTTACCAACGCTTAATCGCATGTGAACATGGGAAAATAATCATTAAGAATTGCATATTAACACGAGCAAATTGTCATAATTATGTGCATACGTGCAATTAAAATCTCTCCTTAATCAAGCGAGAATGCAAACAAAACTCATACATATAATTTGACACCCATGTATTAACGAAGTTCACCAGAATTTGTTGGCTACATCTGTGGATACACTTGGAATACAAATCACTTTATTATCCTTCCTTTAACAAGGGCTTAAACCCTCTCACAAAATGTGGCACATGCTCCTTACAGGGCTGAAAACCTAGAGCATACTTCTCCTATACAAAGAGAACTTAAGGCTCTCACATAAGTGACATTTATTCAAACACCAGAAGGGCTACATTCCTCACCATGCCAAGTTCTCTCTCCAATGGGCCTAAAGGGGCCTCCCCTTACAATGCTTCCATAAGGAATTTATATAGTTTCCCTCTCTCCATGATTCAAGGAGACAAGATCCACAATTTTAGGATCTAATAACAACTCAAGGACAAAAATGAGAAAGCATCTTGACCAACCTTAACTTCCCCTTAAGACTAGGAAACCACTTGTGATAAAATGAGGAAGAACCCCAAACCAACTCATGAGACTCCCAACCTCCTCTTAAAATTAGGAAACTAATTTGTGAGGTGGATTCTCACACAAAACTAATTCCCCCCTTAAAACTAGGAAACTAATTTGTAAGGTGGTTTCTCACACTTAATTTTATTTTTCTTTTTACAAATTAAATGAAAAATACATGATCACATTATGCTAAAATGTATTAATCATTTTTACAATATGAAGCATTAAACATTCCTCTTAAACTTTGTCACCTATCATCAATTATCATTTTAATGATCTTCTCCATGGTGTGCAAAGTAATGAATCCTTGGGTGGAGATCCTCCTAGATCAACTTGGGAGCTTTCAATGCTACCTTCATTGCAACTATACCTAAAATTGTCTATACTAAATCCTTTAAGCAATTCAAGCCAATTTCAATTTCATTTGTGCTCTTATGTCAAAACCTATTCTACTAGATACAACATATGGAGGGCAGTTTAGGCACTTGGAGGGGATAATTATTCAAGATGTCATGGGAGTATCACAAGATGTCATGGTGTTATAGAAATACTTTTTATTGCCAAACATGAAACATGATGTGGAGCACCACAATTGGTCATGTGTTGCATATGCCATTTCTAAACTTCCTAACATGAAATAAGAACTGTACACACCCTCACTAATTTCTAACAAGACTTGAGAGTTAGTTTCCATGGACTTCCTCAGAGAAATTCTTGTTACCAAGCACCATCATGATAACATTTTTGTAGTAGTGGATCAATTTTTTAAGATGACTATCTTATCACCATGTTGCAAGACAAACATATCACTAGATATTGCTCATTTGATTTTTGCACATTTGTAAGTTCACTTTGGACTCCCCACACATCTAATTTATGATCGAGACTCCATGTTCCTCAACACACTCATGGGATTCCTTTAGAAAGTTATGAATACCAAACTAGACATGTTTATAACATTATATCCCTATATTGATCAACGACCAAAGGTAATCAACTATATAATTGTGCATCTTTTCTACATGTATAATCAACTTCAATAGTGCACACAAGATGATTCACTCCCATACATTCAATATTGTTTCAACAAATCCCAGTATGGTTCGTCTAGGTGAAACTCATCCGAGGTTTACATGGTATTAATCAAGCCACCAATTCTAATATATGTAGCTCACCTTGTGTTCATTATCACTAGGTTATCTAGTTCAATTTTGACATTAATATAGAAAGAAATGAACAAAGCAATCAAATTCCTATAACATATTCAACTCATTAATCATCAAGTTCATGTCATCTTGGAGGAAATTAATGTGAAGTATAAGCTTAAGTAGGAAAAGCATTGTGTTTCTTACAACATTTGTATTGGTGGTAGAATTTGAGATCGCATATAATGGAGGTTCAAAGACCTTCATAATAAGCTTAGATTCATTTGATATGGACTTTACACTATCCTCAAGTCAGTTGGTTGTGATGCATTTGAGTTGAACATACTAGATTACTTGGGTTTACATATAGTGTTTAACGTGGATTTGTTATGCCCAAACTACCCTTTGCTGCAACAATCTATTAAGCCACATGAGTAGCCAACATATATCGATCCATGTTGCAACACACTTATAAAGGGAGATTAAATCTTGAAGCATAGAACTAAGCACATACAAAATAAGGTGATTGCATTATTTAGTGTTGCCAAGGCTATAAACTACATTGTGCAATCCAAATGGTTCATCTTGGATCAACTCCAGTGTAAGTTTTCTTAATTGAAGGTTGAATTAGTCCAAATGTAAAGAGGGTCCTCGCTGACCAAGGGGAGGGGACAATTGATCTAAGTACCAACTAGGAAAAAATATTAGGCATCATTTATAAGGTTTGTCTTAGTGCCAAATATTATGGTGGTGCTATTGCAAAATGCCTCACATCAACGACTAAATGCAATTTAATGCCAACGACCAAACTCTAGCACTAGTGATAAGCATTAATGTCAACATCATGGCAAGTAATTGCAAGGGTCTAGACAACATCTAATCGATGACAATGTAATCAACACATAACATTCAAATACCAACATGTGCAATCCATGGACTCAATGCATGATAACACATCTTAAGCATGATATAAGCCATAAAATATAACATGGGGCAAATATGTGTGTGATCTCGAGTTGGGAGGGTGTTGATATTATGGTAGTTGTGGGAGGTATTAACCTCCACTTGTGACCTTCAATGAGATTAGAATATTCTAGGAAGCAAGAATAACCCTAAAAGACTTGGACATAACCCTAGAAGTAAAGTCGGCTAAAGAAAATATTTTATATTGAGTCTTTAGCCTCCAGAAAGAGAAGTCGGCCCAGACAACCTGAAGAGAGCAGTATAAATATAAGGCGCTAGAGATCATTTGGAACACACAAGTCGCAACTGCAGAAATCCAGTAGTGCGCAAGTCTAGGGAGCAGCTGCAGTAGCAATTATTGCAACTTGTAATTCCAGTCTTTTTGGGTTGGACTTTCTGATCAGTCTTGGTTATCTTTGCATGGTGCATTAGCCTTGGTTGGTTATTGATTTGCTACCAGAATTCTTCTCTCTATCAAGGTCAAGGTGCTCGGGGGTGGCATTTGTGTCTATGGTTGGGTGACAATATTGCTATATTGTCTATGGTTAAATGAGCACACCCACTTTTTCTAACAGGTTATGGGCCCACACCTCCTTCATTCAGTCTAACCACTGGAAGGAAGCCATAAGGTTATCAAGCTCACTGAAAAATTGTCGCTAGGGTTTCTAGCAGGTGCAGTTACTGAAACATTGTCGCTAGGGTTTCTAGCAGGTGCAGTTACTGAAACATTGTCGCTAGGGTTACTAGCAGGTGTAGCTGCAAAACCCTAAAACTGTTGCCCAATACCTTATGATGGAACACTTTACTCAAGGAGAATATATTCTAGTGTGCCTTAGTCCAATGCACCTCTTGGAATTCTCAGAAGGAAAAAATGTCAAGGTTGAGATTTTGGGTCAAAGTCAAAGTTTGACAAGTTATCAGTTAACATAAATCATAAATGAGAAGACAGGTCATCTACACTATTCAACTCTCACATGAACTCTTGAAGGTGACATGTGGATAATTGAAAGTGGAGCTTCTAGGCATATGATAGGAGACCAAGCCAGACTCTCTATTCTGAATGAAAAGAAGACATCCTACAAGGTAGAACTTGGAGATAAGAACACCTATCCAGTCGAAGGAATTGGTCAAGCCTCCGTCAAATTGAAAACATGTAACAATGTTCATTTGAGCAATGTCTTATATTTTCCTGGTTTAGAAAAGAATCTTGTATCCATATCTTGCCTAGAAGACAAAGGAAACAGAATAGCCTTTGTAGATGGAAAAGTATTATCTGGGTCTAGAGACTCCAACATAGAGAACGCTAGAGTTATCAGAACCCGTGAAGGAAGACTATACAGACTGTTAGCATCAAAAGTCACTCTTGGATTGCAGCAGGAGCATAGCCCGACGCCCATCAGTTTATGTCACGATTCATTTATAAAAAGGGGTGATCAAATGGAAGTTAACTCAAAACAATATTGTTCTAACTCCTAAACTAGGCCAGGCATGTGGGGGCAAGTGAGGTCTTAGATAAACTTCAGACAGTGAGTTGTAGTAAGGGTGAGGAGGGGGAAGACTTGTATAAGAGAACTGCAAAGGTCTATCGTAAACATCAGGTTTCTAACAGACTGTAGGAGAAAACATCTAAACGCAAAATCTTCTTACATTCAAACGCAGAAAACCAGAGAATACAACAATGCAACAATAAATCCTTTATCGTAACATAATTGCAATAATTCATGTGAATCAGTCAATCATGAACTCCCTCAGTATGAGATGAAAACTAGATGGGGTAAGAAAATTGTCTGTTATTAAACAAGAAATCTCACATACAGATGCATAATCCAGAGAACTAGAGTGTCTGTTAAAACTTTACAATCGGGAGCTTTGCTCTACCATCGATCCTTTGAAAAATATCAAAACAAAGTGTATATACTCCTAAACATTTGCCCATCAGAGGCCTCCTAGACTTTCGGGATGAGGCGTCTCTTCAATCAAATCTGGCCTACACTCCTCTGTCATACGCCACCTTAATTCTGCATGGCTCCCTCCAGGGGGTAGTTGAGCCCTTAAATGTTGAATTAGTGTGCACAGGCTTCCCTGGTGAGTCGAGGACTCGGCATGGCTTCTGTGGAAAGAATCAGTACAGGGGACCATCTAGGGTAGACTTCCTGCCGGGACATCCATACCTTGCAATTAACGAGTGAGGTGAGGTTTCAACCACCTTCTCTCTTCTTCATTTACTCCGAGCAGGTATCAGGGTTGAGATCAAGTTGAACTGGCACCTGGAGAACACAGTGATCCCTTCTGCAGCTAAACCTGGCACCTCGACCCTTCACGTAGCTCTTTCTATTGCCTTCAAGCGACTACGGGCTATGACCTTGTGCCTATCTTCAAAGGTGCTTTTGGCGTTTCGGGGTTTGTGGATAGGAAGGAGCAGATCCTTCCTCTTCGAAGTTGCGATGGGCGAAATGCTGAGAGGGCTTAATGGGTGCCACGCGCCCCTCTCTGATTTGACAGTCCTGAACTAATTCAGTAATATTGTGGGCCTGGGTCCGGGATGTCTTCGGTGCTTCGCGTCTCGGGGATATGAAAGAGCTTCTCCTTGCGCTTCGAAGTCGCGATGGGCGAAAAGGCCGAGAGCCTAATCGCGCACCACGTGTCCCTCCGGGATGAACGACTATGATCGCTCTCGGCTCTTCGGGACCCGTCTTGCCAAATGATAAACCTTAGTGCCCCTCCTTCGGGCCTGCTCCTTTGTGACCAAGCGCCAAAACCATGGGCCCAATTCTGGGTGCTTTCGACACTTCGGGGTTCGGGGTTTCGAGATGTGAGAAGACGAGGGACTTTTACCGTTCGAACTCCCGAATGATGATATGCCGACATGACTAGATCTTGCGCCATGCGTCATTGGATCAGACGACCCAGATTTTGTCTTGAAATATAGGTGCTTTCTCTGACGCTATACCTCGGGTAACTTGGTAGCCCCAAGATCCTGGTGACCATCGATCAACTTTATAGATGGGTCTCAGTCGCTCGACAACAAAACTTCACCCGCTTGCTTGACTTGTAACCTGAAAAGAGATTTTTCCGTGCTGCGCTTGGGCGCTTCTCGTGCCACCTGCAGACCTGGGTACTTTTGTGCCCAAGACAAAAATTGTTGCTAACATTAGGCTCCATGGGGGATAGAGTCGTCCCTGTGATGCTCTAAGAACTCATTTGCAACTTCAGTGCCTTGCTATTGGGCTATGGAGTCATTTACTAAGCCAGAAATAATAAAAAGGAAAATGAACAAAGAACCAAAAGGACAATATTTACAAACAAAGGAGCCGTCTAAGGCTCAAACAAAACATTTCTTCGGAAAATGCCCATTTACTGGGCTGTTGAAAACCTCTTCACCCTCCAAATCCTGCAACCTGTATGTGTTGTTTGAGAAAACCTCGGAGATTTTGAAAGGCCCAATCCATAGGGCGTCAAACTTGTCGTGTTTGCCCTTGTCTTGCATGGGTGCATCCCACTTAAGCACCAAATCCCCGATCTCAAACTCTTTCTTCTTGACTTTCCTGTCAAAAGCCAGTTTGACCTTCTGTTGATGGTCCTGAATTCTGTCCATTACCTGCTCTCTGGCCTGCTGGACTTCCACCAGTTGATGAAATCTTCTGATCATGTCATTAGGCTCTTCTTGATGATCCTGGAAGAACTTTGCTACATGAATGGCTAGCTGAGAAGGGAAAACAACTTCTACTCCATAAACTAATTGGAAAGGGGAGATGCCTATAGATCTCTTTGTGGTCAGTCGATCGGCCCATAGAGCGAATTTCAACTTTGAATCCCAGGCCCTTTTGTTGTCCTCCAATAGTCTTTTGATAATCCTTATCAGGCTTTTGTTGGAGGACTCTGCTAAACCATTGCTCTGGGGATAATATGGGGTAGAGTGAATCAGTTTGATCCCAAATTGCTCACAGAACTTGGCTAACGGCTCAGCCTTGAATGAGGCTGCGTTATCAGTAACAATCTTTCTTGGGCAGCCGAATCTTGTGATGAGGTCTTCCATGAATCCAATAATTACCTTGTGGGAAGCACTCCTGGTGGGGATAGCTTCGATCCACTTAGTAAAGAAATCTGTAGCAGTCAAGATCCATCTGTGCTGCCCACTGGAAGCAGGGTGGATTTCTCCAATAAAATCTAGGCCCCATTGTTGGAAAGGTCCAGAAACAACTACAGGCTTTAAAGGCAGAGATTTGAGTTGTTGCTTTCTTGAAAAACTTTGGCATGGGATGCAGGCTCTAACTTCTCTACAGACATCAGTGAACAAGGTGGGCTAGTAGTACCCAGCTCTGAGAATTTTGTGAGCTGTGGTCTTCCAGAAATGGTGCCCTCCGCATAGGTCACTGTGAAATACAACCATGATCCTGTAGGCCTCTTGCGGATTCATGCATTTTAAAAGCACCCCCAGGGGGTCTTTCCAGTATAAAATTTGATCGACAAGGTAGTATCTGACTGCTTTGAGCTTCAGAGCTCTTGCCTTGTTTCTTTGCAGGCCATATGGAGGCCGCAACTCCTGCAGAAAATATATAACATCCTTATACCAAGCACATCGAGCCAACAGGGGTTCTGTTTGACGGTTTACATCAGACATCTGATTCTGTTGATTTTCTGAACATGCATTGATGAAATCTACCCCCAAGGCTCTGTGATTTTCTTCAACCAATATCTTGGCTAAGCCTTGACCTTTAATCAATTTGGTAGGCCTTATCTCCAAGTCAAACTCCAGGATCTTGGCTATCCACTTACTCCTCCTCCCGTCTATGTCGGGCTGTACAAGGATGTCCTTCACAGAGGCTGAAGGAACATATGCGGTCACTTTTGAGTGCAGGACATAGACTCTGAAAGATTTGAGAGCTTTAACTAAGGCATAGGCCTGTTTTTCCATGATTTCATACCTGATCTCTGCATCTCTTAATGCCTTGTTGAAGAAGGCAATGGGTTGCTCTCGCCCTTCCTCATTTTCCTGCAACAAGACCGTTGCTACTGTATCAAAAGAAGCAAAAGAGAAAATTAGGAACTCTTTGGAATAGTTAGGACTGATCAACATAGGTGCCTCAGTCAATGCCCTTTTTATTTGGATAAAAGATTCCCTGGGTTCAGCGGTCCATTTCACTTCATTTCCCTTCTTGAGCATGGTTGTGATGTGTTTCACCAACTCAGCAAAATTTGAGACGAATCTCCTCAGGAAATTAATCTTCCCCAAAAAGGCTTGAACTTCCTTCTTAGATCTAGGAAGTGACAGGGTTTGAATTGCCTCTACCCTGCTAGGATCAATCCTCACTTCCTCTGCTGATACTATATGGCCTAATAACTTCCCCTCCTTCATAGCAAACAAAGATTTCTTGGGGTTTAAGGATAGGCCAAACCTCCGACACTTCAAAAAAACTTTTCTCAGATGACAGCAGTGCTCTCTGTCAGACCTGGAGAAGACTGTTATGTCATCCAGATAGATCACCACAAACTTATATTTCTCCCTAATRAAGGCTATGTCCATGGCTCATTGAAATGTTGCTCCTGCATTCATCAATCCAAAAGGCATTTTGGCATACATGAATGTGCCCCAAGGAGTGGTGAAGGTCGTTTTTTCTCTGTCCTCAGGTATGACTGATATCTGATTATAGCCAGAAAAACCATCAATCATGGATATCCTAGATGCACCAGTTACCCTCTGTAGTATTTGCTCCATGTTGGGCAAGGGGTAGTTGTCTTTCTTTGAGCTCCTGTTCAGGTTCCTGAAATCGACACAAAGCCTGATTTCTCCACTTTTCTTTCTCACCGAGACCAAATTGGCCACCCATTTAGAATATCTCAAGGGGACAATGATTTGGGCATCTAACAATTTCTTCACTTCTCTCTCCATGATGGGCAACAACATGGGATTTATCTGTCTCAACTTCTGTCTGAATGGCCTAGCCTCTTCGTTCAATGGGATCTTGTGCTCAATGACAGATGTGTCATAAGACTTGAGGTCTTCATAGGTCCACGCAAACACATAAGCGAATTCCTTTAATAACTCAATATATTTCGCCCTATGTTCATTGGTCAGGCTGCTTGATAATTTGACAAACTTGGGCTCCTCCTGTGTGCCAATGTTACACTCAGTTGTGTCGGCATCTTCATTTGAAACCTTACCCTTTATTGCCACATCATTCCCATCGAACAATCTTTGTAAAGGGACTAGTCCCCTCGGAATGTGATTGCTAGGCAGCTGAATAATCTGGTGATTAGCAATTTCATTTAAAAACACCTCAGGGTGAGGGTCACCTTCCAGGTCGGGATCCTGATCAATGTGCAACGCAGAAAATTCATCAACAGATTGGAGAAATTTTTTGATTTTCAGATCATCTTTGAATACCTTCCAATGCTTGACATTGCCTGGTATAGAGGGCCTATATTTTATTTCAACATCATATTTGACCATAGGCGGCAGAGGAACTTTGAGAAAACTAGCTGAGACAGCTAAA
>JASDQU010102554.1:133158-144200 GCA_032191745.1 Picea mariana
TAGAGGATGAGTGTCAAGAGATCCACATTTTGGGGATTTGTTCACCGGGAGTTTGAGAGAGAAGACTCCCCCAATTTCCCGAAAGGGAAGTGCTGAAAGAATCAGGACCGTCCATTGTGGAGGATGTGTGGCAAAGATCCGAAAGCCATTGGGAGTTTGATCACCGGGAGTTGGGAGGTGAAGACTCTGCAAGAATCCCAAAAGCTAGAAAGCCGGGATTTAATCTAGACCATTGGTTGACGGGAGAATAGGAGCCTTCAGATTACAAAGGATGAAGACTGTTGACCGGGGTGGGAGATTTCAGATTTCGGGTTTCGAAGATTGGAGGAACAAGGATTTCCTTGTAACCGGAAAAGACAAAAGCTGAAACCTGGCAACACCTTTTGGTGTTAGCACATGGTCTCAGAAAAGGGTCACGTGGACAAAGGCAAAGAAGGATCCAAAGACCATTAGCTCTTTTCAGGTTTTTGAGATTCAAAGGAATGAGGCACTTGGTATCGGGATCCCTGGTATCACGAAATGTGACACACCCAAAGGATTGGCCCTGGGTCACAGGACAGGGTCATATGGAGAAGGATAGGGGAGTTGCTAGCAAGTGCTAGACCCCTTGTCGGGAATTGGACTTTTGGATATCGGGAGATAGAGAGTGAAGGGCGACTTGTATATTAGAGCCAGATTAAGGCCTGTGATCACGACGACGATCACATGGAGGGGAAAGCTCATGCTTAGTGCTTAATTTTGCACATGGGGGGTTTTCAATAAAGAGTACCTATGGATTCATTCAAAGGGTTCGAGCAAGAGCCCAAAGAGATATTTCAGCTCAGGAAGGAGAATGATTCAGAGATTGAGAGTTCACGGACCCTACAAAGGTAGGGGGTTTGCATCAAGTGGTATCAGAGCCACTTTCTGTCTGTAGGCTGCAGGTAGAGGGAGGCGATTTCAAAAAGAATATACTCTGATACACACCATCAAGTGGTATCAGAGAAAGAATTTTCATCTGTATATTTCAGGTGAGAGAGACGCAGAAGACAAAGTATTGATGCTTTGTGAATATTGTTGCAGGGTGAGCAACAAACGGTAGATTTTCTAGGAGGGAAGATTCAAGGTGAAGATGGCTACTGAAGGCCGTGAACGTGGTCAAGACAAACACTGCCAGTAGAAAATCAAGGCTGAGATAGACAAAGAGCTCAAAGAGATAAGGGAACAGATGGAGAATCTTGCATTGAATATGCAACAGGAGGCGAAGACACGCTGGAGGTATGAATGGCCTCTGAAGAGGAAAGAAAAATGGATCATTCAGAAACTGTTCGCCAAAGGACAGTGAAGACTGTTGAAAAGGTGGTTGAGGTATGTTGAGGGCCTCAAAGACACTGAGGAAGTGGTTCATGTCTATGATCGAGAAGCTGGGAAGAGTCTCAATGATTATGATATGGGATCGTTGGAGGATCTCATAGACTGCCAGGTGAGCAGGGCAGAAATCCCATATTGCCAGGTGGGAAAGGGAGAGTAGATGAGACTGTCTAAAAGTCTCATGAACTTATAGGTGAGTTTGGATTAGAAAGAGGAGCTGACAGAGAAGGATTAGAGGAGTCTTTTGATCATTGGAGGAATTGAGGTATTCCTGCCACATAGCCCAGTTGAGGCGAGAACTTGTGTTGCAGAGGCAGCAGTAGGAGAAGGAAAACTAGTAGTGACTATCATGGAGAAAGAGGATAACATGGAGCAGACATTGGAATTTTCCCCAGCAGAAGGAGATGAGAATTTAGAAGAATGGCTCAAAATTTTCAGCCAGGAAGCTAGAAAAGAGATGACTGCAACATTGGATCTTGCGGTAGGAGAGAAAGAAGATGATATATATTTTGCTGGTCTGTGTGAAGAATTTTAAGCCCTAGAGAAAAGGGTGACAGTGAAGAGATTTCACATCCAACAGATCAGGTTGGCAACACGGGAAGGATACTAGCCCAAGGAGCAGCTGGAGGAAGTTGGAAATACACCAATAGGAGAAATGGAAGAAGCAAAGCTATCAGAGGGAGAAGTTGAGAAGCAACTCAGTGAAGAGACTGTAGAATTGGAGTCTGCGGTAGAGTGGCAAGTCAAAACCATAAGAGATGAGGAATACAACATGGGAGATCATATTGATCTGCCTATTTGCAAGGAGGAAGTGCAACAGAAGAGGTTGCATGAAGAGGAGAGCCAGCCAGTTGAGCAGCTGGACCAGGTAATTGAAGAAATTAGAAGGATGATGTTGATTTCGCAAGAAATTGTCAATGGGAGGAAGCTGAATAGAGGGAATCCTGCCATAGCAGTGGGGAAGATGCAACAACAACAACAATGAAGCAATGGAGCATATGGACAGCTCCAGAGAACTGTTTCGGATCCAAGTGGATTTCAACAGCAATGCTAGGAAGCTTATGAGCAGGAGCTCATGAATTTTTCACAACAATGGAGTATGATGCAGGAGCATCACTTCATGTCAGCATGTGCCAACCAACCATCATGTTTCAACATGCATTCAATGAAGGAGGGAGGCGCAACCCTCTCATTTTTCAAAAATTTGAATTTGAATTAAATGATTGTAAGGCTGGTAGAGCCAAAACCATGCCTTTGAGCATGTAGTAGTTAGAGTCACCTTTAATGGCTCACAGCAAGCTGAATGTCTAGATCTGATTCAGACTAGACAGCCATTGAATATCCATTCAATGTAATAAATAAGAGTAGGTGATATGGAGGGAAGAGCTTGAGGAGCCCCCTTTTGTAAAAAGATCTTTTGTATATGTATTCATTAGAACTAGTAGGGACAAAGAGAAGAGAAGAGAGGAGAGCCAAGACTCTGTTGCAGTCCAAGCTTTTGTAACCTTTGTATAGGCATTCTTATTAATACAAAGAGCATTTTTTCCTACACTTGAGTCTTTGTGTGTTTTATGCAATTGAATTTCATCTGTGTGTGCTCATATATGTTGTATATGTATGTTATATTTACATTTGCATGGATAGATAGAAATTGTTGTCTGTGAGTTCTTTGATTTTCAATATGGGTTCTTTGTCGCTTCATGCAAAAGGTTGCATGACAGAGTACTGAGGGCTTTGTAAGCCAGTGTAAGAGTGCACTTCTGAGTTCTACAGAATTTGGATAGAGACGTTCCAGGAGGGCACACCAGAGGAATCATAGGCTCAAGGGAGAATCCTCAAGGTTGTTGAACACCATGCAGGTGAGACTGTGTAGAGGAGGGAACATAAAGAGTGAAGACAGAATCACTAAAGATTTTGTAGAAGCTCTACTAGGTGGGCATCGAGCGAGTGCAACAAGTGCACGAGAAGAACTCTTTGTTGAGTTCAGGGAGAAGACAAAATTTCTGAGGATTTTGTGAAGTTCTGCTAGGAGGGCATTGAGAAGAATAACGCTAGGAGGGCGTGAAGAATATATTTTCAAAGAAATACTTTAGATATGAGTTATTCAAAATCTCAATAGCACCAGGAGTGTGTGAGAGTGGAATTTTTCTAATTCCATAAGCTCATAATAGAAAGCACGAGAAGAACGCACACAGAGAAACCCTTTCAAGGTTTTCTGAGTTGACAAAGATCAAGAGGGGAAGTGTTTCTATAATGTAGACAAGACCCAAAGTAATCAAGATTGCAAGAGAATCATCGAAGGCCGAGACCTTCAAGTGTTGAAGATATTCCAAGGGAAAGAAAGAAGCGCAATATCAGGAAGGAGAAACATCTATCATTGGATTGGAAGAAGTAGATAATCTGGATCGTTGAATCTATGTCTAGACACACTTAAATAGTGCGAAGGAGAAGAGATCTAAATGAACGGTGGAGAGCCTTTGGGAGGAAGTGTTGAATAGACGATAGTCATCGAATCAAGCAGAGTCACACAGAGGATGACAATGGGACCATGAAATTCTCAAAGCTTAGGAGGAGGAGCGTTAGCAACCCTTAGATCAGTTGCGGAGGAGGAGATCTGGACCATTGGAGCCTACGTCCAGACAACAGGAGAAGAGCATGCAAGGGATCAAATCTGAACCATAAGATCGAGCACCGAGGACCAATAGTCATTGGATCTAGGAGAAGGTGCGCGAGGTTTAACCCTCGTAACAGTAGAAGAGAGAGGACTCGTTAAAGTCCCGAAAGCATCAGGACCTTCCATCTCAAAGGATGCATGTCAAGAGATCCACATTTTAGGGATTTGTTCACCAGGAGTTCGAGAGTGAAGACTCCCCCAATTTCCTGAAAGGGAAGTCCCAAAATAATCAGGACCATCCATTATGGAGGATGCATGGAAAATATCTGGAAGCCACTGGGATTTTGATCACCAGGAGTTGGGAGGTAAAGACTCTGCAAGAATCCTGAAAGCTAGAAAGTCAGGATTTAATCTAGACCATTGGTTGACGAGAGAATAGGATCCTTCAGATCACAAAGGAGGAAGACCATTGACCAGGGTGGGAGATTTCAGATTCTGGGTTTCGGGGATTGGAGGAACAAGGATTTCCTTGTAACCGAAAAAGATGAAAGTTGAAACCCAGTAACACCTTTTGGTGTTAGCGCGTGGTCATAGGAAAGGGTCATGTGGACAAAGGAAAAGAAGGAGCCAAAGACTGTTATCTCTTTTTAGGTTTTTGGGATTCAGAGGAATGAGGCGTTTGGTATCAAGATCCCTGGTATCACAAAATGCAATGCACCTAAAGGATTGGCCCTGGGTCATAAGACAGGGTCATATGGAGAAGGATAGGGGAGATACTAGAAAGTGCTAGACCCCTTGTCAGGAATTGGACTTTTGGATACCGGGAGATAGAGAGTGAAGGGTGACTCATATATCAGAGCCCGATTAAGGCCTGTGATCACGACGATGATCGCATGAAGGGGAAAGCTCGTCCTTAGTGATTAAGTTTGCACATGATGAGTTTTCAATAAAGAGGACCTTTGGATTCGTTCAAAGGGTTCGAGCAGGATCCCAAAGAGATATTTTGGGTCAAGAAGGAGAACGATCCAGAGATCGGGAGGTCATGGACCCTGTTGAGGTACGGGGTCTGCATCAATATGTAGCTATTATAGGCATTTTATGAAACAATTTTCACAATTGGTGGCACCATTAATGGAACTCACAAAGAAGGGGGCATTTGGATGGTCAAAGGATGCATATGTGACATTCGACAAAATGAAGAGGGTCATGAGTACTTTCCCAGTCAGGGATGATTTTAAGGATGGAAATTTATTTTAAAATGTAGAAACCGTGGCGAATCTTACTAATCCTTCATATGCCAACTATAAATGTTTGGCAACATTTTTGTAAAAATATTCAAATTTCTAAGGAGTTTATAGCGTTTTTATAAAATTTTGGCGATTTTAAGGTAAAATAATTTTATCCTATAAAATTTGGGTGAATTATTTTTAAAATAGCGAATCTCATTTTTGGAAAAACCATGGGAAATTAGCCCATGAGCGAAATTTAGCCCCTAAAATCATCCATGTTCCCAGTATTAGCACTTCCATATTTTATGCATCCTTTTTTCTTGGAGTGTGATGCATTTGGTGAAGGGATAGGGGTAGTATTGATGCAGAACCGACATATGATATCTTTCGAGAGAAGGAAGATAAGGGAGAATTAGAGGCTCTACCTAATCTATGATAATGAAATATTTCCCATCATGCATGCATAGGCCAAATACAAATAGTACTTGGTAGGAGGATGCTTCGTTGTTTGTACTAACCACAATAGCTTGCGATATTTCTTAGAACAACAAAACCTGAATGAGAGACAACAAAAATGGGTGAGAATGGTACAAGCATATGATTTTTACATTGAATATGTTAAGGGGAAGAAGAATTTTATTTGTTGATGCTTCTCTAGGAGACCTGCAAACTTTTCTATGACAAAGATCTTAGGATATTGGAAGTCCATTCTCTTAGTAGAATACTCCAAGAATAACTTTGCTTGTGAGCTAATGGAGGGAAATATCCAAGATGACAGGTATAGGGTAGTATATGACATCATCCATTACAAAGACAAGATATATCTTGTTCCTAAGTCTACACTCAAGGATAATATTTTGAGGGCAACACATGATGCACCACTGGCAAGGCACCAGGGGTATCTGAAAACATATAGGAAGGTTAGGGAGAGATTCACATGGAAGGGTATCAAATAGGATGTACTTCATCATGTAAGGGAACGCATGATTTTCCAGTAGAACAAGTCATAATTCACACATCCTGCAGGACTATTACAACCCTTACCAATTCTAGAACATAAATGGGAAAGCATCTCCATGGATTTCATCATAGGGTTACCAAAGTTGAAGGGAAAGGACTATATTTACATGGTAGTGGATAGTTTGACTAAATATGCACACTTCTTTGCTATTCCTACGGATTACAACACATCTCATGTAGAAGATCTATTCTATAGGGAGGTGTTCAGACTCCATGGACTTCCAAGGAACATAGTCAGTGATCGGGATAGCGGGTTTCTCAGTGTATTTTGGTTGGAGTTGTTCAGGTTATCTGGGATAGAGTTGACATCTAGCACTAGCTATCATACCCAAATAGACGGGCAAACCGAGATAGTCAACAAATGAATCGAGGGGTACCTGAGGAACTATGTTCCAGGGAAGCAATGAGCATGGATAAAATGGTTGCATCTTGGTGAGCATTTCTACAAAACCACTCATCACATATCCATAGGGATGAACCCCTTCAAGGAATTGTATGGATATGATGCTATATCTTTTTATTTTATTTTGCGTTTGGAGAGAGAAAATATCATAAGGCCAAGGATTGGTTAAAATAAAGTCAAGGCATCTTAAGAGTCATGAAGAATCAATAGAAACTATACGCAGACAAACACATGGTAGAATGCATCTTTGAGGTTGGAGATCTCCTCTTTCTCAAATTACAGCTATACAGACAGCCATCGCTGAAGAGGGGTGGTGAAGAGAAGCTTGATCCCCGCTTTTAGGGGCCCTACAAGGTGTTTAGGAGATTTGGGGAAGTAGCATATGAGATGGAGCTACTATAGGGTAGTAGGATCCACAATACCTTACATGTATCCTACCTCAAGAAGGAATTGGGACAAAAGGTCCCATATTCGGTAGATATTCCTCCACTAGATTAGGAAGGACAATTGGTTCCAATTCTTGAGAGGATAGTTGATGTCATGGAATAGAGACTTAATAGTAGGGTCATTCATGAGCAGGGTTGTTGGGGCTTAGAAATGTCCTATTTTCATCCATCTTTCCCTTCATCATTTTCCACATTTCATCGCCCCATTAACCTTTCACGATATCATTTCCATAAATATACTTGGGTTTCACCTTATTGTTCTCCACTTTATTCATTTTAGTATTTAAAAGGAATTTGTGATTAAATGTTAGAAAATCAACATGTTTTCATATATATCTCAAATATGTGTGAGCCTTGTAATGTGTAGGAATATGAGAAGGATTAATTCAAAAGGACTTCTCGAATACTTCCTCCACTATTTCAATATTTGAGGAGATAATTCAAGCACATTCCAAGGAGAAGATCATGGAGATTTGGTTGGAATATCCTATCCAAGATATATGAGAGATATGTGTGAGGATTTGAAGGGATTATATTTTGTAATAATGGGAAAATAGTTGAGAGAATAGTGGATCTGTAATAATGAGATGATTATCTTATCTTCAAGGCTCTCATGTATAAAAGTGAGTGCTCTCTCTTCATGAGATTTCAGTTGTAAGTAGAGAATTAGAGTAGTCATTAATGGTGGTCATTAGGATTCGATAGAGAAAGAAATTATTAGCTTTGATTCATGGTTTTGGTTTTCACACTTTCATTATTCTGTTATGAAGATTGATTTAATGATTCAATTTCAGTTGTAGCTTAAACATTAGATTAGAATAGTCTCGCTTCATTCTTGCATATACTTTGCGTGTGCTTCATCAGTTTACGAACCCCGGGCTGAAAAATTAGATAGTTGGGCAAGTACTACAACTCAATTAATACAACATTAGTTCAGCCCAATATAACGACTGTCGTTCCTTCTCACGATTGTTGTTTCTTTTTCTATTCATTTGAACGGTGTTAGCGATAAAAAATGCATCAGTTTTTTGAGAGCGTTTTTATCTCTCTCTCTATGTTTCACTCATTTTCCCTCTTAGCCTTTGGCCAGTGTCTTAAAATTCTACTGTCCTTATCAGCTCCTGTTGATCATTGCTTTGCTCATAGATGTATTTGAATCCTCCATCCATGACCTACATTCCAAAAACACTATTAGTTTTTACTTAAAACCATAGTTTTTGCCTTATTCAAAAATAATATAATTTTTGTGGTGTGTGTGCACTAAGTGATCTATAGCCTAAATATAAACCTAAGCTACATTAATTATATGACATACTCCAAGTCATATGTTATATTGTCTCACATGCTAGCTGCCCATTTAAATTCAAAGCCACGGGTCATCTACAAACCAAGAGACTAGTCGACACTCAAGCCACAAATCTAGCCACAAGTTAAGCTAAAACTAAAAGCTCATGCAGATGTCCAATTCTGAATGTAGTTTGGCTAATAAAATGTTTGGACTGGTTGAAGATATCTGGCCACTAATCGAGCCATGATTCAATTCATGAACCAAGAAACAAGTCAAGCCACAGGCTTAAGCTACATAATGCATAGCCCAACACAGAGTGCCCGAGCGCTAGGTTAAATCCATATGAAGGCATATGGCTATAAGGAAGACCCATGAGATGAGCAGATATAAGGGTAAGGACGCTTCATTTTGTTTGAAGGGTGAAGACGGTTCTTAGACTCAGGCTCAGGGTGGTTCAATCGACTGCAAAGCCATGAATGGCAAGAATTAGAGATACCTAAGTTGATATGATGACTGGATTCACCCGATATTGCGCGATTAGTAGGCAGTCTTCAAGAAAGATGGATATCCAAGACATAAATACAAATATGGTTGTTGAGATCTACAATCTCTGGGCATACAGGTCTACTTGAAATCCCACCCAAACCTGGACCGCATTTGATGAATGTAATGAAACCACGAACTTTCTTATATCACCGGGTTCACAAGTGTAGGGATTGATTTGTTCATCCATAAATCAAATCATGGCACTCATTATCCTTTCTGGCCAAATACTAGATCAATGCATTGTCTGTTGGAAATGGATGTTGAATATCCATGGTGTGGGTGGAATCCAGTCCGATTTGCTTCAGAGCTAGAAAAATTTGTCACAAGCGAAAGCAAAAACTTCCGTCTAGAACCTGGCCGACAAAGAGAGCTCGGTTTCAATTTCTCTTTTCAAGTGAAACAAACAAAAATTACCTCTGGCAGACTAATTCAATGTAGCAAAGGGTTTTCTGTCTCAAAAATGGTCGACAAGGATGTGGTGGTAGCCTCAAAAGACGTCATAGAAAGACAAGATTTGGACATACATGTCTCTGCTTTGGTAAATGATGTTGTGGGTACATTGACTGCAGGACGATATCATGATGAGGATGTTATGGTTGTTCTTATTTTGGGCACTGGTACAAATGCCTGTTACGTGGAACATGCAGATGCAATCCCAAAATGTCAAGGTCTTCTCTCAAAATCTGGTTATATGGTTCTCAATACAGAGTGGAGTAATGTTTGGTCTTCTCATCTCCCAGGAGCAGAATTTGATAAAGCTCTTAATGTTGAAAGTGTAAATCCTAACAATGAACAGAAGCAAAGAAGAAAACTCACAGAGTGGACAACATGTCCTTTCAGATAGCCAGATTGTAAAGTATCAACCTGCTTTAAGTGATGCTGCCAAAGCATTGCTGATACAAATTTTGAACTCTGAGGCATTCATTAAGCTAGAACCGTCATCAAATAGATTGGATAACTTTTTAGATGTTGGATGTACTTTCTCTCTGGCCATGGAAAAAATCAGAGCCAAAAATATACATTTTACTTCCATGTTCTCGCAGGTGGAGGTTCAGACTTGCGGTATTTTCTCAAAGCTTTTATCTCAAGAGTTTCTCTCTATTGTTGCTATGCTAGATTGTAGGCATGTCTACCATTATGAGTGTTTGGAGAAGATGAATTCCTAAGCTAATTAGCAAGATTCATCATGCTCTCTATGTATTGCAAATAAAGAGATGCTTTTAAAGCAACTACATCGCCAACACAAGAGAAAACAGGTTTGGAAACTCTGGCTAACTTAGCTACAACCATGGTAGATTTACCAGAGTCTTCCACACAACAAGTTGAAGTTCGCAGATCTACACGAACAAGAGCTGCATCATCCAAAAGACCTTGAACATTCAGAAAAGAATCAAGGCAATCATTTTTGCAAATTTTGATGTTTTCTCAAAGATGAAGTTTCGGTGGTTTAGGCGAACAGGACGACTTTTCATTAAAAACCAAAAGAAGATCTTTCGGTAGTTAATCCACTTAGGAGTCTTCAAGGTTAACCACCGAAAGCCTGTCACTGCCAGAATGACCAAATTTTTGCACAGATCAAGGTTTATCTGATCCAAATCATTTGAAAACACTCATGATGGATGGATGATGAATTATATATTCAGTTTCAAGGTTCATTTTTGGTGCATAAGGATTAGAAAGGGTAGCCAAGTTGGTTTTGGAACTTATTTTGGTGGAAACAGATTGGATTTTTCTGCATATCTCAACAAATTCGAATTGTATCTCTTGGAAGAGTCATCACTCAGCCTTGGAGGGCTATTCTGCACTACACAATGACTCTACAATATATGAAGACCATGAAATGTGGGTTTGACCTCATTTTGAGGATTTCCTATCTTTTGCAAACTGAATTTTGACTTTCTATCTTTAGCATATCTGATCCATGCTTTTAGGATCTCAAAACTGCATTGTAAAGCTATAAAGCTAAAGGTAGAAGAGGAAATAAGGGTTTGACTTTGGAGACTTTTTTCATATTATGTACTCAAACTTCTCATTTTCATATTAAGTAATACAAGCTTCTTTTGCCATAACTTGTTCAGATTTCATCTTCTTATCTATTCTGTACTTGCACCTGGATATTATATTCATGCTATTATGCTTGTTTATG
>JASDQU010102554.1:144365-191534 GCA_032191745.1 Picea mariana
ATCATGCTTCTACAATCACTGGCTATGTGTCCATAGTTATGACATTTGTAACACTCAATGTTATGTGCGACCACATAAGCACGGTCTGCTTGAACATTTATTTTATAATCCATGCAATCTGCAACCTTATGTCCAAAGTTAGTACAATAAAAACAATGACCATAAAATAAATTTTCATACCTGGGAGTGAATGATCTTCTCTGTGGTGTAGTCCTGCTGAATTTTTTCTTTGACTGATCATGATCATGATTGAAGCTTTTTTGTGGCTTGAACATGGATGGTATTCTTGAAGATGTATCTTCAATAGTTTTCTTAGATTCTGGTTGACCATGATTCCTTCCTTTGAGTACTTATGCATAACTCTTTCTGTTTTCTTCATTCTTCTTTTCTAGCAACGTAGAGTGTTTCTCTTCATTCTCTACAACTGATGTGGATGTTTCTATCTCTTCAACTTTCTTGTTGAGCTTGTCGATTTTGACTCTTAGTGTGAAAACTTCTTCTTCAAGATTCTCAACCTCTTCTTCTTTCTTCATTATCTGAGACTTCATGACCTTTTCTGTTCTCTTTGCTTCTTCAAGTTGGATTTTCAATGAAATTATTTCTTCTTCCATTCTCCTCTCTTCTTGACCAAACTCTTCCTCAAGTTGGTTTAAATCATTGGTTTTTCCTTGAGATGATCCATCAATATCTTTTCTCTATTTTCTGCGTCTTCCTTTTGTGCTGCTATGTTGGCTTCTAAACATTTCTTTTGATATTCTAAAGTTTCTTCAATTCTTATGGCCTCTTCTAGTTGAGCTCTTAAATTCTTGATGACTTGTTGATCCTTTTGAGAACCTTGAACACTTTGCTTATGCTTCATCAACTCTTTCTTGGATGACTTGTTCTCTTCTCTTTCTTTCCTTAGATATTTAATTGCACTGATCAATTTTTCTTTGTAATCAACTTCTGCTTCATCATACTCTTCCTCTTATGAATCTATCTGACATGATGAGCATCTTTCTTCTTGTTTTGTATCTGCATCTTCTTTGGCATTTTCTGAATCTACGATGGGTGAAGAATATATGTCATGTAACTTATCCCAGAGTTCTTTTGCTGATGAACATTTACCAACCTTTTCTCTTACTGGTTTAGGTAATCCTTCCCAGATGAAATCCATTGCTATTTTGTTCTTCTTCTTCAATTCCTTCTTGGTTTCAGTCTTTTCCCTTTTTGAACTATCATATCATGTAACAATTGATAGACAAATATAATGTCCCTGTGCCTATAAAAATACTTCCTTCCTTATTGTTAGCGTCAGAAGTCACTCATGGATTGCAGCAGGAGCAGAGCCTAACGCCCACCAGTTTATGTCACGATTTGTTTATAAAAAGGGGTGATCAAATGGAAGTTAACTCGAAACAATATTGTTCTAACTCTGAAACTAGGCCAGGCATGCATGGGCAGGTGAGGTCTTAGATAAACTTTAGACAGTGAGTTGTAGTAAGGGTGGATAGGAGGAAGACTTGTATAAGAGAAATGCAAAGGTCTGTCGTAAACATCAGGTTTCTAACAAACTATAGGAGAAAACATCTAAACACAAGATCTTCTTACATTCAAATGTAGAAAACCAGAGAATACAACAATGCAACAATAAATCCTTTATCGTAACATAATTGCAATAATTCATGTGAATCAATCAATCATGAATTCCCTCGATATGAGATGAAAATTAGATGGGGTAGGAAAACTGTCTGTCATTAAAAAAGAAATCTTACATACAGATGCATAACCAGTGGACTAGAGTGTCTGTTAAAACTTTACAATCGAGAGCTTCGCTCTACCATCGATCCCTAAAAAAATATCAAAACTAAGTATATATACTCCTAAACATTTGCTCAATAGAGGCCTCCTAGACTTTCGGGATGAGGCATCTCTTCAATCAAATCTAGCCCGCACTCCTCTGTCATACGCCACCTTAATTCTGCATGGATCATGCCAGGGGGTATTTGAGCCCTTAAATGATGAATTAGCATGCGCAGGCTTTCCTAGTGAGTCGAGGAATCGGCATGGCTTCTATGTAAAGAACCAGTATAGAGGACCATCTCGGGCAGACTTCCCGTCGGGACATCCATACCTTGCAATTAACGAATGAGGTGAGGCTTCAACCACCCTCTCTCTTATTCATTTACTCCGAACAGGTATCAGGGTTTATATCAAGTTGGAATGGCACCTGGAGAACATGGTGATCCCTTCTACAGCTATACCCAGCGCTTCGGCCATTTGCGCAACTCTTTCTATCACCTCCAAGCGACTACGGGTTGTGACCTTGTGCCTATATTCAAAGGTTCTTTCAGTGTTTTGGGGTTCGTGCATAGGAAGGAGAAGATCCTTTCTCTTAAAAGTTGTGATGGGTGAAATGTCGAGAGGGCCTAATGGGTGCCACGCACCCCTCTCTGATTTGATGGTCCTGGACTAATTCGGTAATACTGTGGGCCCGGGTCTGGGACGTCTTGGACGCTTCGCGTCTCAGGGATATGAAAGAGCTGCTCCTTGCGCTTCGAAGTCACGATGGTCGAAAAGGCAAAGAGCCTAATTTCACACCACGTGTCCCTCTGGGATGAACGGCTAAGATCTCTCTCGCCTCTTCGGGACTATCTTTCCAAATGATAAACCTTAGCGCCCCTCCCCCAGTCCTGCTCCTTTGTGACCAGGCGCCAAAACCATGGGCCCGACTCTGGGTGCTTTCGATGCTTCAGGGTTTGGGGATTCGAGATGTGAGATGACGAGGAACCTTTACCCTTCAAACTCCCGAATGACGATATGCCGACGTGACTAGATCTTGCGCCATGCATCACTGGATCGGACGACCCAGATTTTGTCTTGAAATATAGGTGTTTTCTTTGACGCTATATCTCGGGTAACTTGGTAGCCTTGAGATCTCGGTGACCATCGATCAGCTTTATAGATGGGTCTCGGCCGCTTGAAAACAAAACTTCACCCGCTCCCTTGACTTGTAACCTGAAAAGAGATTCTTCTGTGTTGTTCTTGGGTGCTTCTCGTGCAACCTGCAGACCTGGGTACTTTTATGCCCAAGACAAAAATTGTTGCTAACATTAGGCTCCATGGGGGATAGAGTCATCCCTGTGATGCTCTAAGAACTCATTTGCAGCTTCAGTGCCTTGCTATTGGGCTATGGAGTCATTTACTAAGCCGAAAATAATAAAAAATAAAATGAACAAAGAACCAAAAGGACAATATTTACAAACAAAGTAGTTGTCTAAGGCTCAAACAAAACATTTCTTCAGAAAATGCCCATTTACTGGGCTGTTGAAAACCTCTTCACCCTCCAAATCCTGCAACCTGTACATGTTATTTAAGAAAACCTCAGAGATTTTGAAAGGCTC
Source organism: Picea mariana (assembly GCA_032191745.1). Taxonomy (NCBI): domain Eukaryota; kingdom Viridiplantae; phylum Streptophyta; class Pinopsida; order Pinales; family Pinaceae; genus Picea; species Picea mariana. Next base: position 147,749 of record JASDQU010102554.1, read on the forward strand.
GATCCATAGGGCATCAAACTTGTCGTGTTTACCCTTATCTTGCATGGGTGCATCCCACTTAAGCACCAAATGCCCGATCTCAAACTCTTTCTTCTTGAATTTCCTGTCAAAAGCTAGTTTGACCTTCTGCTAATGGTCCTGAATTCTGTCCATTACCTACTCTCTGGCCTGCTAGACTTCCACCAGTTGATGAACTCTTCTGATCATGTCATCAGGCTCTTCTTAATGATCCTGGAAGAACTTTGCTATAGGAATGGCTAGCTGAGAAGGGAAAACAACTTCTTCTCCATAAACTAATTGGAAAGAGGAGAGGCCTATAGATCTCTTTGTGGTCACTCGATCAGCCCATAGAGTGAATTTAAACTTTGAATCCCAGGCCTTTTTGTTGTCTTCCAATAGTCTTTTGATGATCCTTAATAGGATTTTGTTGGAGGACTCTGCTAAACCATTACCCTGGGGATAGTATGGGGTGGAGTGAATCAGTTTGATCCCAAATTGCTCACAGAACTTGGCTAACAGTTCATCCTTGAATGAGGCTACGTTATCAGTAACAATATTTCTTGGGCAACCGAATCTTGTGATGAGCTCTTCCAAGAATCCAATAATTACCTTGTGGGAAGCACTTCTGGTGGGGATAGATTCGATCCACTTAGTAAAGAAATCTGTAGTAGTCAGGATCCATCTGTGCTACCCACTGGAAGCAGGGTGGATTTATACAATAAAATCTAGGCCCCATTGTTGGAAAGGTCCTGAAACAACTACAGGCTTTAAAGGAAGAGATTTGAGTTGTTGCTTTCCTGAAAAACTTTGGCATGGGATGCAAGCTCTAACTTCTCTACAGACATCAGTGAACAAGGTGGGCCAGTAGTACCCAGCTCTGAGAATTTTGTGAGTTGTGGTCTTCCAAAAATGGTGCCCTCCGCATAGGCCACTGTGAAATTCAACCATGATCATGTCAGCCTCTTGTGGATTCATGCATTTTAAAAGCATCCCCAGGGGGTCTTTCCAATATAAAATTTGATCGACAAGGCAGTATCTGAATGCTTTGAGCTTCAGATCTCTTGCCTTGTTTCTTTGCAGGCCATCTGGAGGCCGCAACTCCTGCAGAAAATATATGACATACTTATACCAAGGACATCGATCCAACAGGGGTTCTGTTTGAGGGTCTACATTAGAAAGTTGATTCTGCTAATTTTCTGAACATGAATTGATGAAATCTACCCCCAAGTCTCTGAAATTTGCTTCAGCCAACAACTTGGCTAAGCCTTGACCTTTGATCAATTTGGTAGGCCTTATTTCCAAGTCAAACTCCAGGATCTTGGCTATCCACTTACTCCTCCTCCCATCTATGTCGGGCTGTACAAGGATGTACTTCACAGAGGCCGAATGAACATATGTGGTTACCTTTGAGTGCAGGACATAGACTATGAAAGCTTTGAGAGCTTTTACAAAGGCATAGGCCTATTTCTCCATCATTTCATACCTGATCTATGCATCTCTTAATGCCTTGCTGAAGAAAGAAATGGGTTTCTCTCCCCCTTCCTCATTTTCCTGCAACAAGACCACTGCTACTATATCAAAAGAAGCAAAAGAGAAAATTAGGAAATCTTTGGAATAGTCAGGACTGATCAGCACAGGTGCCTTAGTCAATGCCCTTTTTATTTGGACAAAATATTCCCTGGGTTCAGCGGTCCATTTCACTTCATTTCCCTTCCTGAGCATGGTGGTGATGTGTTTCACCAGCTCAACAAAATTTGAGACGAATCTCCTCAGAAAATTAATCTTCCCCAAAAAGGCTTGAACTTCCTTCTTAGATCTAGGAAGTGACAGGGTCTGAATTGCCTCTACCCTACTGGGATCAATCCTCACTCCCTCTGCTGATATTATATGGCCTAATAGCTTCCCCTCCTTCATAGAAAACAAATATTTCTTGGGATTTAGGGAAAGGCCAAACCTTTGACACTTCAAGAAAACTTTCCTCGGGTGACAATAGTGCTCTTTATCTGAGCTCGAGAAGACTGTGATATCATCCAGATAGATCACGACAAACTTATCTTTCTCCCCAATGAAGGCTGTGTCCATGGCTCGCTGAAATGTCCCTCCTGCATTCATCAATCCAAAAGGCATTTTGGCATACATGAATGTGCCCCAAGGAGTGGTGAAGGACATTTTTTCTCTGTCCTCAGGCATGACTGATATCTGATTATAACCAGAAAAACTGTCAATCATGGAAATCCTATATGCACCAATTACCCTCTGCAATATGTGTTCCATGTTGGACAGAGGATAATTGTCTTTCTTTGAGCTCTTGTTCAGGTTCCTGAAATCGACACAAAGACTGATTTCTCCACTTTTCTTCCTCACTGGGACCAAATTTGCCACCCATTCAGAATATCTCAAAGGGACAATGATTTGGGCATCTAACAATTTCTTCACTTCTCTCTCTATGACGAGCAACAACATGGGATTTATCTGTCTCATCTTCTGCCTGAATGGCTTAGCCTCTTCTTTTAGTGGGATTTTGTGCTCAATGATAGATGTGTCATAAGTCTTGAGGTCTCCATAGGCCCACACAAACACATCAGCGAATTCCTTTAATAACTCAGTATATTCCGCCCTCCGTTCATTGGTCGGGCTGCTTGATAATTTGACAAACTTAGGCTCCTCCTGTGTGCCAATGTTGCATTCGGCTATATCAACATCTTCATTTGAAACCTTACCCTTTACTACCACATCATTCCTGTCGAACAATCTTTCTAAAGGGACTAGTCCCCTCAGAATGTGATTGCTAGGCAGCTGAATAATCTGGTGATTAGCAATTTCATTTAAAAACACCTCAGGGTGAGGGTCACCTTCCAGGTCAGGATCCTGATCAATAAGCAATGCAGAAAATTCATCAACAGATTGGAGAAATTTTTCGATTTCCAAATCATCTTCGAATACCTTCCAATGCTTGACATTGTCCGGTACAGAGGGCCTATATTTTATTTCAACATCATACTTGACCATAGGTGGCAGAGGAACTTTGAGAAAACTAGCTGAGACAGCTAAAGAATCAGCTGAAGCATTTTCCCCCCTTGGAATGAAAGAAATGTTAAAAGCCAAGAAGAAATTATCAATCAGGTCCCATACCTCATTTCTGTAATTTCTGAGCCAGGGATTATTAGCACCATAAGCATTTTTGACTTGCTGGATAATCAACTCAGCATCTCCAAATACTGCTATCTCTTTAATTCCCATTTCTTTTGCAGCCCTCATACCCAGAAAAAGAGCTTCATACTCTGCCACATTATTGGTGGTTTCAAATTCTAGCTTATATGACAGGGATATGGTCTCTTGAGAAGGTGACATGAAAACTACTCCGGCGCCAGCACCTTCGCTAGAAGAAGCTCCGTCGAAAAACATCTTCCAAACAGAGATGGTTGGAGGGGGAATCAGATAATTAAGATTGGGTTTCTTTTTGACTTGGAAAGGGCCTTTAGGAGCATCAATAAGCTGCAATAAACTAGACCCCAAATCGGTGTCAAGTGCAAAGATGGGGTGATTGGTGGGGTTTTCTTCGTCACTAACAATGTAGGCCAACTGAGCTTCCCTATATAACCTCCTTTGTTCCCCTCCGAAGGCTAGGATGGTGGCATACATGAGATCCATCTGTAATGTTCCTCCAAGCTTTTTAATCCAAGATCTTGACAACAACATGCCAAACTTGGGGGGGACATCAGCTACCATAATATCCATGACCACACTCTTCATGGGCAGCTGAAACAAAGAAACCAACCAGGTCTTGATGACTTCGAGACACTGCACTCTCCTTGAATCGAAAGACTACAAATCATGATACGTCTTTGTCACTTCCAATCCTAATTCTTCCATTACTATTTTGGGCATAAGGTTATGGGAATCCCTTGAATCCATGAGGTAGTTATGCAACACTTTATCATGTATGTTCAGGGATGTGTAGAAAGGAGGGAATGAATCATCTCTATCTTCTACCATGAGACCTAGGACAACTGTTGTCTTTTCATCTTGGAGATTTATTGAGTCCATGGAAGGCAGGGGGGGCTCAGGTTGTAGCATCTTGGAGAGGGACCTTTTGAAATCTTCATTTTTAACTAGTTCAGATAGGGGTACAAGAATTCTAATCTTCTGAATATCATGCTCAAAACTAAAGGACGAAATAGACTTAGGAGCTTCCCTTACCTTAGAGATAGGTTCCTTGGCTGCTGGTGAAGCATTCTGAGTTTTATTTTCTTTAGTAGTGGTTGTTTCAGCTTTAGTAGGCCTTTCCGCTATGAGGGGCTGATCCTGGCTATCAAAATTCCCTTCTTTCTTTTTTGACCTGAGATTATATCTATTAGGAGTGTTGTTGGCTTTTCCCCCTCTACTCAACTCATTTATTTGAGTGTTGATAAGGGATTCTTCATATGCAGATTGAGTCAAATGAGGAAACAGAGAAGTTTCCTCAATGCAGTGGATCTTAGGGTCGAGTTCATCCACCTCCTCCCCTTCCTCATGAGAAACTAGGTTGTTCTGGAGAGGGTTTTGAATCCTCTGATAATCCCTATCTCTGCTCCTTTTTTCCCTTGGGAAATCCTATGGCACATTGTTATTAGGCTTCCTGAAACCTCTACTATCTGTATTTTGGGGATTTCTATAGATGGGCTTCCCTTCTAATTCCCACCTTTCCATCCTGGCAGAAAGTGATTTTATCATTCTAGTTGTCTCATCTATCTGAAGGGGCAGGGGAGAAGAACTGGATGGGGAAGCTTTAGGCAGAGCCTAGATATGTTTCTATCAACAGTGTTCCTAAGTCGGTCAATAGCCAATATGTTAGATTCTACCTCCACGACTGCGTCCTGCATGTGGGCCAGAGTAGTGGCTTTTCTTTCCCTCAACGGGAGGAATAAATCGAGATCAAAGGCGCTAGCATAAGTGATATTTGTAGAGGCTTCTGAGGGTTTAATCTCAGCAGGGATTTTATTGTACATTTTATTGAATCTCTTGGAGAAGTCAGAGACAGACTCTCCTTCTTTTCTATTCAAAGACCCAAACTCTATCATGTAATACATGAAGTCTTTTTTATCTCCCCACTGTCTCAAAAAGGCATTATCCAAAGCCTCAATCCCATCAATAGATCCAGGAGGTAGGGCCTTAAACCATTTTCTAGCCTCTCCTTGAAGACTATGGACAAAAATCCTCATCCATACGTCTGCATGCATGATAACATTGTCATCTATAAAACTGTAAAAGGCTTCTAGGTGTTCTTCTGTAGTTATGTCCCCCTCGCCCGTAAACTTGGCAGCTGCTTGAGGTAACCATCTGCTGGGAGGGCATTGAGAGACTGAGGTAACATAAGGGGAGCATACCTAGCGGCTATAATAGCCTCCATTCTGGTCATAGGGGGATTTGCTACTACCATAGGGATATTATATGAAGGAGAACTCAGAGGAGAAGGAGCTCGAAAAGGGGATACTGGGGATGAGCTTCTAAGTGGAATGGGAAACAATAGGGGATCTAGGGAGAAGGCTAGTGGGCTTAAGCCAACAAATGCTTCTCCTTGTGCAGAAGCGGAAACAGTAAAAAGAGGAGGAGTGGTAAAGCTAGGAGTGGGGAAATCTTCTATGGTCCTGGGTCTACGCCAAGGTACAACTTTAGGGGAGAGGGGAGTGACAAGGATTTTTCCCTCTAATCCCAGACCAGGGGGGGAAAACTCAACAAGAACACTCCCGAAATTTAGGAAACGGGAAACTTCAGAAAAAGGTCTACTAAGAAATTGAGGAAGAGAAAATGGAGTTCCTACATAAGGAGATGGCATATTACCTGGTTCAGCGATGAAATCTTCTCCTTCAGAGGCCTTTCCTTTCCTGAGAACCACCTCCAGATCATTTTCAAGTGTAGCTAGAGGCAGATGTGGATGGGACAGCATGTGTCTGCCTCTGAAAGCCACAATTAACACAGAAGGTTCGCCACAGTGGAGTCGTCACAATGGAGTCGCCAGGTGCATAGTAGCAATGTTCAAAGGCTCTGATAACTGATGCACCTTCAAAATCAGAGGCTCAATGTCGTTCAATCTTGGGGAAAATTTTCAACTTCGTCCCCGACAACGGTGCCAGAAATGTTGGTGTTAGAAGTCACTCCTAGATTGCAGCAGGAGTAGAGCCTAATGCCCATCAGTTTATGTCACAATTTGTTTATAAAAAGGGGTGATTGAATGGAATTTAACCCAAAACAATATTGTTCTAACTCTGAAACTAGGCCAGGCATGCATGGGCAAGTGAGGTCTTAGATAAACTTCAGACAATGAGTTGTAGTAAGAGTGGATAGGAGGAAGACTTGTATAAGAGAAATGCAAAGGTCTGCCGTAAACATCAGGTTTCTAAAAGACTGTAGGAGAAAACATCTAAACGCAATATCTTCTTACATTCAAACGTAGAAAATCGGAGAATACAACAATGTAACAATAAATCCTTTATCGTAACATAATTTCAATAATTCATGTGAATTAGTCAATCATGAATTCCCTCAGTATGAGATGAAAATTAGATGGGGTAGGAAAACTGTCTGTCATTAAACAAGAAATCTTACATACAGATGCATAACCAGCGGACTAGAGTGTCTGTTAAAACTTTACAATCGGGAGCTTCACTCTACCAACGATCCCTCAAAAAATATCAAAAATAAGTATATATACTCCTAAACATTTTCCCAACAGAGGCCTCCTAGACTTTCAGAATAAGGCGTCTCTTCAATCAAATCTGGCCTGCACTTCTTTTTCATATGCCACCTTAATTCTGCATGGATCACGCCAGGGGGTAGATGAGCCCTTAAATGCTGAATTAGTGTGCGCAGGATTTCCTAGTGAGTCAAGGACTCGGTGTGGCTTCTGTGGAAAGAACCAGTACAGAGGACCATCTCGGGAAGAATTCCCGCTGGGACATCCATACCTTGCAATTAACGAGTGAGGTGAGGTTTCAACCACCCTCTCTCTTCTTCATTTACTTTGATCAGGTATCAGGGTTGAGATCAAGTTGGACTGACACCTAGAGAACACGGTGATCCCTTCTGCAGCTATACCCGACGCTTCGCCCCTTTGCACAGCTCTTTCTATTGCCTCCAAGCGACTATGGGTTGTGACCTTGCACCTATCTTCAAAGGTTCTTTCGGTGTTTTGGGGTTCGTGGATAGGAAGGAGTAGATCCTTTCTCTTCAAAGTTGTGATGGGAGAAATGCCAAGAGGGCCTAATGGGTGCCACGTGCCCCTCTCTGATCTAATGGTCCTGGACTAATTCGATAATACTATGGGCCTGGGTCTCGAACATCTTCGACACTTCACGTCTTGGGGATATGAAAGAGCTACTCCTTGTTCTTCGAAGTCACGATGGGAAAAAAGGTGAAGAGCCTAATTGTGCACCACGTGTCCCTCCGGGATGAACAACTAAGATCGCTCTCGGCTCTTCGGGACCCATTTTGCCAAATGATAAACCTTAGCACCCCTCCCCTAGGCTTGCTCCTTTGTGACCAGGCGCCAAAACCATGGGCCTGACTCTGGGTGCTTTTGGTGCTTCGGGGTTCGGGGCTTTGAGATGTGATATGAAAAGGAACCTTTACCCTTCGAATTCCCGAATGCTGATATGCTGACGTGACTAGATCTTGCACCATACGTCACTGGATTGGACGACCCAGATTTTGTCTTGAAATATAGGTGTTTTCTATGACGTTATATCTCGGGTAACTTGGTAGCCCCGAGATCTCGATGACCATCGATCATCTTTATAGATGAGTCTCGGTCGCTTGACAACAAAACTTTGCTCACTCACTTGACTTGTAACCTAAAAAGAGATTCTTCCGTGTTGCACTTGGGCGCTTCTCGTGCAACCTGCAGACCTGGGTACTTTTGTGCCCAAGAAAAAAATTGTTGCTAACACTTCTGCTCCACATCTCATACTTAAAACCATTCTTACCATTAAACATTGGTACTCCATTCTCAGAATAATCCATGATCTCCTTCCAGTGGTTAAACTATTTCCTAAAGGAACCTTGCTCTGATACCAATTGTTGGATTACTGAGAGGGGGGGTGAATCAGTAATAGAGAAATTTGATCCCTTTTAACCATATAATCCAAGTTTTATATCAATGAAGCATTATTATCCAATAACTGCAGAGTAAATAAGAAATGAAAAAATGAACAATCATACACATACATAGTACACCAGTGTTTTACATGGAAACCCAAATCAGGAGAAAACCACGGAATGCTTTTTCTTATAAGTATTGAAGAATTACATTCATTGGAAGCACCAACTTCCTTTTTTTTCCAGCTGTAACTGGAAGGAGGCTCCAACCCCCTAGTTTCTCAGGCTACAACCTGAGGGAAGCTCCAACTCCCCAATTCTTTGGCTAAAACCAGAAGGAGGATACAACTGCCTATGTTCTTTGGCTACAATCATAAGGTGGCTACAACCACCTGTTCTTGCCCCGTCCTGCCACCCTAAAGTAGAAGTAGAATGATGGAACCACTGTCACACTATCACTATGAGATATACCACTGTAAACTTGTACCAATAAATCTGAACCATGCATCAACCTGTACCTCAACCTGTAATCAACCTATACCATAAACAAGTGCATCAACCATGCACCAACCTATAATCAACCTATACCATAAACAAGTGCATCAACCATGCACCAACTTGTAATCAACCTGTACCATAAACAAGTGCATCAACCATGCACCAACCTGTAATCAACCTGTACCATAAACATGTGCATCAACCATGCACCAACCTGTGATCAACCTGTACCATAAACAAGTGCATACAACCATGTACCAAGTATGTACCAATAATGTGTCAACTACTCATCAACTATGACTCATCAATATGTAATAACATCATCAACTATACACCTCATGTATGTGCCAACTCATCAACTACTTGTCTCAACCATGTACTCAACATGTACCTCAACCAAAAGCCCTCATCAATTTCATCATCCAAATATGATTTGTAGCTCTGTAATAGACCTGGTGTATATGATCACATTCCTAAAAACCTTCCTTAACTTTAAAAACAAGAGACTAGCATTTTCATCAAACTTTTCTTTAGTCTCACATGCCTAGTTTTGGATTAGTCAACAACCCTAACTTGAAGTAATCATAAATTTGAACCTGTAATGTATAAAGATCTGAAATGGATACACAATGGTTTTCAGTGTGTTTTATGGAATTCATCCAAGTGTCACTACTTGGAACCTCTCAGAAAAGAAGTTATAGCAAAAATGGCATACCTTGCTGAATTCTGGCTTATTCTAGAGAGCAACCTTGTAGAGTGTGCTCCGCACAAAATATTTGATGAAATGATCTAAAACTGTTACAAAACATACTAAAGAATTTACCCTAACCAACACATTTTGTCTCACTGAATTTGGATCTGTTATGAAGAAGTTATGATGGTTTTACCCAAAACACCTGATTTTGACTAGTTTCAGGACTGGCCACAAACCCTATTTTCCACGGAGTGTAACTCTGAAAATACAATGAACCACAAGCTGAATTTTTTACCATAGATACTTGGCTATGTATTCTCACTTTAATAGAAATTTCATGGTCTGAATCATTATAGAAAAAAATTTATAGTGAAAATGGTGAGATGACTAGTAAATAACATACCTTAGAAAGCACCATCAAAAGAATTTATCCTTCCTTGCATTTCGGCCTTCTTTTCTTCACCTTCACTCAGAATTCCAGTTTAGATATCCTTGGTTACCTCATAAACATATAGATATTCAATATTCTGAAGTGTGATTCAAATGAGAGATCCTTGCCTCTTATTTATACTCTCCAAGTAGCTTCCTTAAAAACATCTTCTAGGTCACTTGGCCCACTTTTCTTATTTTAGGGTTGGGTCCACTTCTAATTTCTCCATTAAATTTATTATTGAAATAATTTATTTTGTATTCACTTTGAATTATAATAAACTCATAACTTCACTTTATTATTTACCTTTTAAAATCTCTTAAACCACTTTGACTACTTTGACCTTTTGGGGCTTCTAGATGACATATGAGGGTCCTCCAACTTCGTAAGGCCATAGCTCTCAAACCATGAGCAGTTATGTGACGTTATACATACCACCAGAAATGGCATGACATGTATTATCCATATAGAATAGTATTATCTGAAAATATATCATAACTCATACCATTACCCATCAAACAAACTTGGGTGCATTACCCAAACCTGGGGTCTCCAACTTCTCATGGCCATAACTCTCTAACCATGAGGAATTATGTGACGTTCCACATACCACCGGAAATGAAATGACAAGCACTATCCATATAAGATATTTTCCCTGAAAAAATCACTTTCCTTCATCTCATTATTCCACAATTAAGCATGGGTTCTCTTACTCCACAAAGCGTCTTCTCGTGAGGGCTTTCACCATAAGGGGAATACTTTGGAGTTCATCCATATTTACTTCTTATCAACCATGAAAAAACAATAATGAGTCATATTTACATCAAACAATATTGGTTCCATTACCCAAGCCTTTGTGCTATGGGGGTTTCTTCAAGGGTTGACATCAATGACAACCAACCTTAGTCAACATAACTTCAGTCAGTAAGTTGTAGTAAGGGTGAGTAGGAGGAATAACTAGAGATGAGAATGTAGAGGTTTAATATGGACATCCGGTATTTTAGTAGCCTAAGGGGGAACAACTCAGAAAATAAGATCCTATTGGATTAAAAGTTTTAGAAAGGATGAAGAAAGTTACAACAGAACTAAAATCAAACCTACATTACAACACAACCATAAAAATCCATATGAATGTATAAATCATGGGCACTCCAGCATTAGAGGTAACCAAGATGGAAAATAAGTTGACTTAGATTAAACCAGAAGTCTCAAATTCTATTACATAACCAAAAAACCAGAAGCTTCATCAAAAGTTTACAATATGGGAGCCTAGCTCAAACATCCACCATAAAAAATACTAAAACTACTTATATATACTCAGTAATGTTGCAACCAAAGCTTTGAGTTGGTGATCTCCCTGTCAGACTAAATGTGCACGCATTCTTTTGTCAGATGCAATCATGTTTCAGTAGGAACCTGGAGAAGAACCGACTTGCTGACAGTTCGGCCTGGATTTCCATTTATGTGGTGAGACGAGGTTTCAACCACCTCTCTCACTTCCATTAACTACTTTCATCAGGATCTGAACAAAGCTTGAAAGCTCAGGGAGATCTCATGCGCTACTAGCAGTTTTTGACTCAACCCGATGCCTTGAAACCACGATAATCTCATTATGTGACAAACACGAACGTCTCCATCCTTTGTCACAACTCACATGATCCCTGCATATTTTCATGCATGTGACCTCGATCCATGACCCAACACTTATCTCCACAGGTTCTTCGGGATTTTTCCTTTTGGGGGTTTTCACATCACATGACTACAATTTTCCGATTCCCGATTTACGAAATATGCTTGCTCATATCAACGATAATCCACCACTTCAGGACTTTAGACTTTGCGAGGTCGAGCTCTGCCCTTTTTTAATTCCCCAAATCATGATTTCATGAATCCTCTTATCTCCTGCCATGTGCCCCGCTTAATATCTACAGCTCATGCTCGCTTTGGGTCTAGGGACTTATGACTTTTTCTCTGGCACTGTACTTCACGCAATTTTGAAATTCTGAATTTTCGTGAGCCACTGATCTGAGCTACCCACAGGGGATCTCCACCGTCACAAAACTAAGCCTACCTATTTGTATTTAAGCCCGAAATGATCTTTTTTGCATGCTGCACTCATACGCTTCCTGTGCAGAGCACGAACTTGGTTGACATGTTGCCCTTGACAACTATATGTGATAACATTTGGCTCCACAGGGGATGGCATTCTCCCTACGAGCTGCCAAGAACAAGTAGTTCCAGTCCCCTTCTGCATTGGGCTATGGAGTCATGCTCAAAAAACATCCTACTGAGGATTAAAGGCCAATAAGCACACTATCCTAAAAATGAAATCAATATACATGGGCTCTAGGAGGAGCTTATTTATGTACATTCCTTGACTAATTGATTTTTACAAAGCACTAGGTGAAAGAAAACTTCCACCATAGCCATTCAAGAAACTCCCTAGATGCAATCTTGTTTACTCTGTCACTGATCAAATAAAAACAATGCAACTATGACAACAAAATGATTATTCTTTTCAGCTCTCCTCCCAATGATGAAGTCGGGATAAAGCTAAGTGGATCCAAGACATGAAGGAAATGAAACTCTGTGTACTCCCTTATAGTTTCATAGAGAAAATGACAAAATCCATTGGGCTGGTGACAAAAAACATGCTCTATCTTACAACTGCTCACACATGGTTGAATGTCTCTGGCAAGCACGTGTGAGTGAACAAATGATGTAGGCTGATTGATCCCAGGTCATGGTTGCTCATTTGCAGGCTCTGGGTAGGATATGAACTTCACATTTGGTTCTCCCTCTTATTCTTCATGACTCTCCCAAGGATCAAAATCATAATCATCATAAACAGGAACCATGGGAAATCTCTTCTCTTTGTCTTTTGTAGGCACAAAATGGAATATTTCCACACAATATTTTTCCTCAATGTATAAAGGAAAAGGCTCTATGGTATTCTCTTGTAAATCCTCAAAATCTAAAACATACGACTCGATGTATATAGCCATAGGATCATGAATCGTGTGGAAAAATCCTGACTGCTTTAGAAGACCAGGTTGCTCATCTATAAATGTCTCTCAATCATCAGCAGTTGCAGTCTCTTTTCCTTGTTGTTGTTCCAGCTCCGATTCATAATCATTATCTTCTTACTCAGAATCTGAAACATGATGACAGTCTTCTTCCTTAGGCACATGCAATTTTTCAAGATATGCTTGCATATGAACCCCCTTTCTAGCCCTCATGTTCTCTTCGACCTCTTTGGCATCTTCAAACAGGTGCCTTAACGATGAATATTTACTCTTTCTCAGGAGAAGGACCATCTCTAGATGTTGAGCCATGACATCGTACACCATGGAAACAGTCTTTGTGGGTATAATATCCATAGAAAACTATGATAAACACTGTAAAAGCTCATGTTGAAGATAGTCAAGGCTTCCTCTTCCCCTCTCCTCAAGGCATTAAAATCAAACAAGTATTGATCAAGGGACTTGTTCTCACCCCAACACTTTAAAATTACATTGCATAGCTCAGTCCGGGAGCAAATAGAACCGAATTCCATACATATAAACCACACAACAACATCTCCAAACAAAGAATGTGAGAACAACCTCATAGTAACATCCTCATGAAAAATCTCAAACTGATCAACAAAGTTCTCAAAGGCCCCCAAGTGCCTCTCGGATGTAACATGGTCTTCTCCAGAAAGACGAGGAAGATACTCAAAGGAATCAAGAGGATAAGGGTTGAGGCGATATGGCAGCCTCAAAGGTTTAAAAAACTTATTGTTTATTTTAATTTGAAAAGCAGTGGGTTGATCATGAGGATTAATGATTTGATGGCAAGGCTCAGTAGGAATAACGGAGGGTAATGATATTTGAGAATACTGTGAATTATTTTCAACCTCCTCAAGGCTACAAGGGTGATCAATTTCAAGAGGATATGCAATACAGATCTCACTTTTATTAATAGGCAGAGGTGAATACACGAGATCAATATCTACAACACAAGAAGAGGGCTTGTTTTCTTCTTCCAAGGATGGATAAATAAAGGAAGGCCTATTATCATCTGAATAGACAAAGCAGAGGATAATCCTCTTTATATGTTAAGGGAAAGAGAGAAATGAGCTGATAAACAAGAATAGGATTTCATGAATAAAGCTCATAAACTGATACCTGGTCTTCCCCTTCAGTATGGTAATCTTTCTGTCAACAGGATCCTCCCTAGTGGAGTCTTCGATTGTAGATTCACTAGGTGCAAGTTGCAATCTTCAATGGTTCTGATGTCTGATGCACCTTCAGAATCATAAGCTCATTGTCGTTCTATCCCAGGGAAAATTATTCAATTTGTTCCCTAGAAACAACATCATAAATGTTGGCACTAGAAGTCACCTCCAGATTGCATTGGAGGTAAGCCCAGTACCCATCAGTTTTTATGTCACAATGAATAAATTTAAAGGGGGTTGAATGGGTGCAAACTCAAGATAATATTGTTCTAACTCATAAATCTAGACCAACATGCACAAGCAGGTGAGTTATTTATTAACTTCAGTCGGTAATTTGTAGTAAGGGTGAGTAGGAGGAAGAACTAGAGAGAAGAATGTAGAGGCCTATTATGGACATCCGTTCTTCCAGCAACCTAAGGAGGAACAACTCAGAAAACAAGATCCTCTTGGATTCAAAGTTTCAAAAAGGATGGAGAACGTTACAATAGAACTACAATCAAACCTACATTACAATACAACCATAAAAATCCATGTGAATATTTCAATCATGGACACTCCATCATTAGAGGTAAACAAGATGGAAAATAAGTTGACTTAGATTAAAACAGAAGTCTCAAATTCTATTACATAACTAGAAAACTTGAAGCTTCATCAAAATTTTACAATACGGGATCCTACCTCAACCATCCACCATAAAAAAATACTAAAACTACCTATATATACTCAGAAATGTTGCAACCAAAGCTTTGAGTCGACGAGCTCCCTATCAGACTGAACGTGCACACATTCTTTTGTCAGACGTAATCGTGTTTCAGTAGGAACCTGCAAAAGAACCAACTTGCTGACAGTTCAGCCTAGCTTTCCATTTATGTGGTGAGACAAGGTTTCAACCCTCTCTAACTTCCATTAACTACTTTCATCAAGATCAAGACGAGGCTTGAACGCTCAGGGAGTTGTCATGCGCTACTAGTGGTTTTTCGAGTCAACCCGATGCCTTGAAACCACGATAATATCACTTTGTGACTAACACGGGTGTCTTCATCCTTTGGCATAGCTCACGTGAGCCTCGCATATTTTCCTTCATGCAACCTCGGGCCATGACCCAGCGCTTATCTCCATAAGCACTTCAGGATTTCACCTTTTGGGGGTTTTCACATCGCATGACTACAATTTCCCAATACCCGATTTACAAAATTGCCTTGCTCAGATCAACGATACACCACCACTTTGGGACTTTGGACTTCATGAGGTCGAGCTCCACCCATTTTTAATTCCTCAAATCATGATTTCGTGAATCCTCTTATCTGCTTCCATGTGCCCCACTTAAGATCTACGTCTCATGCTCGCTTCGGGTCTAGGGACTTCTGAATTTTTCTCTGGCACTATACTTCACACAACTTTGAAATTTTGAATTTCCATGAGCCACTAATCTGAACTGCCCATAGGGGATCTCCACCGTGGCAAAATTGAGCTCACCTGTTTGTATTTTAAGCCCGAAATTAGTTTCTCTACATGTTGCTCTCAGACACTTCCTGTGTAGAGCATGAACTTGGATGACCTATTGCCCTTGAAAACTATATGTGATAAAACTACCTCCTTAAGAAGCAATGGTCTCAATTGTGTTGAGTTCCCAGGGGAGAGGGGGAAGTGTTTGTTGAATCTTAACCTTGGTGAGATGCTTGCCTTACTGGGGAAGTTGCGTTGCTTGTCTTGTGAACATAGATGATTTTAGGGGCTAAATTTTGCAAATGGGCTAATTTTCCATGTTTTTTCCCAAAAAACGATTCACTAATTTCCATTTTTCCTAAAAACTATTCACCCAAATTCCATAGAATAAAATTATTTTACCTTAAAAATCACCAAAATTTTATAGAAACTATATAAACTCCTTAGAAATTTTAATATTTTTACAAAACTATCGCCAAACATTTTACATTTTGCATATTAAGGACTAGAAATATTATCCCATGTTTCTACATTTTAATATAAATTTCCATCCTTAAAATCATCCATGCTTTTGAAGGTTGTCGAGAATATGATGTTAGAAGGGTTGGACCTTTTTAACTAGTCTGGATACATGAGATGACTCTATGAAGAATGAATCTTTGTGGTTTTCTTCAATATTTTCGAACCGCTTCTGATAGATAGAAGGTGCTTGGATTGAGGCTGCAGTGGTGGTAGTGTCCTTATGTTAACCTTTTGAATAGATTGTGAAGAAGATGGATTTTTTTGATAATATAATACCTTTTGGAACTATTTATCTGGGACAATAGTTGAAACTACCTCTAGTATACTTTAGAGATGACCCCCAGAGTAACAATGATTGTACGGGGTCAAGACTCATAAATAACATGGTGTTTCCACATATATGTCTAGCCCAAAAGAACATCATAGACATCCAGTGGGGAAACATCACATAATACCTCATCCTTGAAGGGATGGATGACGTATGACAATCGAAACTGATAGTTGACATGAATATCTCATTGCTGGTGAAGCCACTTGATGTTGTATATGGTTGCGGGTGTGGTGTTTCCCACAATACCAACTGTTTGATGACCTCTGTTGAGATGAGGTTCTTATGGCTTCTGCTATCAACAATGAGATGCAACAAGGTCCCTTTCACCCATATCTACGAATGGAAGAGGTGATCCCCTTCTTCATAATATGCTAGTTCTTTTGGTTGAATTGTTGTGGTCACGATAATAGCAATGGGGAATTCATCGATGATTTGTCTTCTCCCACTATTTTTTGAATCATATTTTGAATATGGGTTTAGCTCTTTTTATTTGATCTCAACCACCAATGACCGTTTTCAGTGACATTCATCGGTGTTGTGCCAGGGGATTTTGTGGAAATTGCACCACTTTCTAGTGACTTTCTTCGTCTTTCCATCACCCTTCTTTTCATGTGGCTTGGATGGGTTTTATTATGGCTAGTTGTTAGGGATGTCTTTTCCATACTTTGGTTGTTGCATATTTTTAGACCCAAACTCCTGCTTGTTCTAGTGCCTAAATTTCTGCTCGATTTTGAAAACATATCGATAGGAAGCTCCTAGTGATGAGATGTCTAAGAAGTCCATTTTGGTTTAGATGTACCTATGTATAGCCCCACAGTATTTCGGAACTAGATTCCACTCAGAGTCTTTGATACCCATATTGGTGCACAAGATATGGAAATTATTTGTGAACACCAACACTATTTGGCCCCTCTCTTTCTACAGTGTGGTCCATCTCATGTATTGGTTGTCATAGTTACCATCTGGGTAATATTCTTCCTTGACCGCATTCACAAAAAAATACCAAGTGGGCTCGACCCCATAAATTCCATAATCCTCTGTGGAAATTTACTCCTATTAAGTTTTCCACCAATGTTTGACATGGGGAAGAGCCTTAAGGAGTGTGAAGGTGATCTTTTCAATTGGAAAAATTGTGAACAAAGAAGTAACCTTCTAGTAGATTTAACCATTTTTCTAGGGCATCTACATCTATCTGACCTTCAAATATAGAAATATCAAAATTAATTTGTACCTTTAATGAAGAGGTGCCTCAAAATTGGCCTCTTGATGAATATGTTCCTTATATTATCAACAGGATTGGAAGGATGTGGGAAAAAATCTCCATCATTTATTCCCTCTGTCGTGTGAGAGGTTTCTCAAGCAATAAATTAATAGAATATTCTGCTCCATCACATTTATTTTATTCAACCATAGAGGTTTTATTGGGCATGTGAGAGTGATTTTCCTCAAGAGATACAATATCAAGTCTTGACTAGCTATACTCGGACCTTGTCAGGGACATGCACTGAAAAACGATCAAGAGCAGCCTGCTCTGATACCAGTGATCTAGATTATTTTTGGCATGAAATGAGAGAGGAAATATAAATATTAAATGTAAAAGATACATCATATATCCAATAATATAACATAGATATATATGATATATAACCATAAACACAGAAATAGAGTAATACACAATTTCTATTATTGAGCGAAATGTACAAAACTGTAAAAATATAGAGTGAAAGACTCGCTAGCGTCATTGAAGCTTCTCTCTGAGAAGAGATGTGATGACTACGCTCATTCGTATGAAGATGATTGTTACAATGAGGCTCCAAATATCTTTTTAACAAAAATAAAATCCAATACCCTAACCTCAGAAGATGAAAATCCAACAGTCTTTTGGACCCCGTTTTGGGTAGTTTGGTGTATCAACTTCCTGAGGGTGTAGCGTTGGCATATAATCTCCGTTTGAGGTGAACGATAGATCGTTGGAAAGGTATCGACGATGATATTCATTTTGGAGGCTAAATTAGAGCCTTTAGCCATATTTTAGGTGCTTGATCATGAAAAAACATCATTTAGGCCCTCAAAATGGTCCTAGAAATTTAGAACTCGAAAACCTACTAAAAATAGTAAATTGCTAGAAAATTGTTTTGAGATAGTTGGAATAGGTGGGTTGCCACTGATATCCACCTAGATAAATCCTTCCTCCCTAGGAATAAATGGTCTCCATTGCGTTGATTTCCCAAGGGAGAGGGGGAAGCATTTGTTGAATCTGAACCTTGGTGAGTTTCTTACCTTGCTGGAGAAGTTGCATTGCTTGAATTGTGGAAGGTTGTCGAGAACTTGATGTTGGAAGGGTTGGACATTTTTAATTATTCCATATACATGATATGGATGTGTGCATAAGGAATATTTTTTCTTTTCTTCAATCTTGTCAGCCTGGTTCTACTAGATAGAAGGTGCTTAGACTGAGGCTAGAGTGATGGCAGTGTTCTTATGTTCACCTTTTGAAAAGATTGTGAAGATGTTGAATTGTGTAGTATGAGATACTACCTTGCAGCACTATTTAGGTGGGATAGTAGTTGGAAATACCTCTGGTATCTTGTAGTGATGAACCCAAAAGTAACAATGACACTATGGGGTCGAGACTCATAAATAACATGGTGCTTCCAAATATATTACTCACCCAAAATAACATCACATAAATAAAATGTGGAAACATCACATAATACCTCATCCTTGAAGGGATGAATGCCATATGACAATCGACACTGCTAGTTGACATGAAGATCTCGTCCCTAGTGAAGCCACCCAATTTTATATGGATATGGGTGTGGTGTTGTCAACAATGCCAACTATTTGAGGAACTATGATGAGATGAGGTTCTTTTGGCTTCCACTATCAACAATGAAATGCAAGGGGGTCCCCTTCACCCACAATTGCAAATGGAAGAGGTGCTCCCCTTCTTCAGGATATGCTAGTTCTTCTGGTTGAATTTTTTTGGTATTGACAATAGCAATGGGGTCTGCGTCGATGATATATCTTCTCCCATTATTTTATTAATCATATTATGAATCTAGTTTCAGCTCTTTTTCTTTGATATCAGCCACCAATGACTAATTTGAGTGGCATTCATCGATGTTGTTCCAGGGGATTTTGTGGAAATCATAACACTTTCCAGTGTCCTTCTTCATCTTTTTGTTACCCTTCTTTTCATGTGGCTTGGATGGGTTTTCTGAAGGCTATTTATTAGGGTCATCTTTACCATAATTTTATTGTTGCGGATTTGCAGACTGGAACTCTCATTTGTTCTAGTGCCTAAAGTTTTGCTCGATGTTGACAACATATTGATAGGAAAATCCCAATGATGAGATGTCTAGAAAACCCATTTTGGTTTGGATGTACCTATGCAGAGAAATGAGGTATTTTATAACTAGATGTCACTCAGATTCTTTGATACCCAACATGGTGTTGTAGTGTGGTCCATCTCATGTACTGGTCATCATAGTTATTAACAGGGTAATATTGTTCCTTGACCACATCCAAAAAACAATCCCATGTGGGCTCGACCCCATATATTATAGACTCCTCTCTGGAAATTTTCTCTTAGTAATTTTACCACCAATGTTTGACATGGGGGAGAGTCTTAAGGAGTGCGAAGGTGATCATTTCACTATTGAAAAAATTGTGAACAAAGAAGTAACCTTCTAGTAGATTTAACGATTTTTCTAGGGCATCTGCATCTATCTGACCTTCAAATACAGAAATATCAAAATTAACTTGTACCTTGAAAGGAGAGGTGCCTCCAAAGTGGTATCTTGATGAGTACATGATTTTTGTTATGATAGACATTGAACAATGTAGGAAACATTCTCCATCATTTCATCCATCTGTCACGTGAGAGATTGTTGAAGCAACATATTAATAAAATATTCTACTATGTATTTTTTCTTTTCTTCCACCTTGAAGGGTTTCTTTGGCGTGTGAGAGTGATTATCCTCAAGAGATAAAATATCAAGACCCAACTTTCTATAATCGGACCTCATCGAGGACATGCAATGAAAAATTATCAAGAGAATCCTACTCTAATACCATTGATATGGATTATTTTTGGCACGAAATGAGAGCAGACATATAATAAATAAATGTACAGAACTGTAAAAATACAGAGTGAAAGACTCGCCAGAATGGTTGCATATTATCTCTGAGAAGAAATGTGATGGCCAGTCTCATTCACAAGAAGATGATTGTTACAATGAGGCTCGAAAGTCCTTTTTAACATAAATAAAATCCAAAACCCTAACCTCAGAAGATGAAAAGACAACAGTTTTGTGGACCCCGTTTTGGGTAGATTAGTGTATCAACTTCTAGAAGGTGTAACTTTGGAAAAAAATATTCGTTTGAGGCGCACAATATCTTTTTGGGAAGGTATCGATGAGGAGATTCATTTTGGGGGCCAGATGGAATAGTACATTTCTAGAAAACTATTTTGAGCCAGTTGGAATAGGTGGGTGGCCACCGATATCCACTTGGATCAATCCTCCCTCCTTAGGAAGAAATGGTCTCCATTGCGGTGAGTTACCAGGGGAGAGGGGGAAGCATTTTTTGATTCTTAACCTTGGTGAGATGCTCTCCTTATTGGAGAAGTTGCATTGCTTTTATTATGGAAGGTTGTCGAGAACTTGATGTTGGAAGGGTTGGACCTTTTTAACTAGTCTGGCTACATGAGATGACTATGTGCAGAAGGAATATTTGTGCTTTTCTTCAATCTTGTCGACCTATTTCTATTGGATAGAAGGTGCTTGGACTGAGGCTGTAGTGGTGGTATTGTCCCTTTGTTCACTTTTTTAACAAATTGTGAAGAGGTTGAATATTGTAGTATGAGATAGTACCTTGCAACACTGTTTATGTGGGATAGTAGTTAGAACTACATCTGGTATCCTGTAGAGAAGGGATTATTTTAGGGAATAAATTTCTCTCATGGGATAATTTTCTATGGTTTTTCCAAAAACAAGATTCATTATTTTAAAAATGATTAGCCCAAATTCTATAAGATAAAATTGTTTTACCATAAAAATCGCCAAAATTTTATAGAAACCATATAAAATACTTAGAAATTTGAATATTTTTACAAAAATATCTCCAAACATTTATAGTTGACATATGAAGGATTAGTAAGATTCTCCAAGGTTTCTACATTTTAAAATAAATTTCCATCCTTAAAATCATCCCTACTGTAGAGATGACCCCCCGGAGTAGTTATGAAACTATGAGGTTGAGACTCATAAATAGCATGGTGCTTCCACATATATGGTTGGCCCAAAAGAACATCACAGATATCTAGTGGGGAAACATGACATAATACCTCATCCTTGAAGGGTTGGATGTTGTATGAAAATCGACACTGCTTGATGATGCAAAGATATCATCCCTAACAAAGGCACCCGATGTTGTATGGTTGCAGGTGTGGTGTTTTCGACAATCCAAACTATTTGATGACCTATTCTGAGATGAGTCTCTTATGGATTCTACTATCAACAATGAAATGCAATAGGGTCCCCTTCACCCACATCTGTGAATGGAAGAGGTGCTCCCCTTCTCCAGGATATGATGGTTTTTCTAGCTAAATTTTTGCAGTCGTGACAGTAGCGGTGGGTTCTGGGTCGATGATCTGTCTTGTCCCATTATTTTTTGAATCAGATTCCAAATATGGGTTCGACTCTTTTTCTTTGATATCGACCACCAATCACTATTTTGAGTGACATTCATCGGTGTTGTTCCAGGGGATTTTTTGGAAATCGCACCTCTTTCCAGTGTCCTTCTTCATCTTTCCATTACCCTTCTTTTCATGTGGCTTGGATGGGTTTTCTAAAGGTTGGTTGTTAGGGTCGTATTTACCATACTTTGATTGTTGCGTATTTGCATACCCAAACTCCCATTTGTTCTAGTGCCTAAATTTCTGCTCGATTTTGACAACATATCGATAGGAAATTCCCAGTGATGAGATGTCTAGGAAATCCATTTCAGTTTGGATGTACCTATGTAGATCCCTGTGATATTTCAGAACTAGATGTTGCTCAAAGTATTTATACCCATCTTGGTATGTGATCCAAAATGGATCTAGGAAGACCTAAAAATAAAATTTCTCAGAATCGGATGAAACCAGTCACATTGCATCGGGCTCATTGTGCTGATTTCGAACATATATTGTTTTCCAAAAATGGACACCATATGTGAAAGTTATCACGTTTTGATCGATTTCCCAAATAGGCAAAAAAGTCAACTGGTCAAAGTCAATAGTAAACTAGCCATACTGCTAACGTCTGCAGTACGACAACATGAAATCATGATGACTTCAGTAGGGACACATGGAAACACGAGAAGGTGACACGTGTCACTCATTTTTAGCATTTTCAGGCATGATGTGGACTAGTAAAAAAGTGATAGGTGGCACTATACGGATGTGACACATGGATGTAAAGAATGCTACCATGTCCCAATGACAGTCTGACACATGGCAGTATGGAAGACATGTTGAAGTACAGATGCTAACGTGGCAAGGTGACATGGTAGTACGGATGTTGATTTGGCAGTTGACTATGCATGCTGACTGCATAGATGACAGTGTGCTAACTAGATTATACGGGCCAATATAGAGGTGACACATGGCCCAATCACAGGGTGGCACATGGCACCGCAGATTTAGCTAATGTTGGCTAGGATAAAAATTTGTTACCTCCAATGGTTTGAACCTTTGGCCTATCCTCCAACCAAAGACCTTGCAACAAACGATAGAACAACATGGCTATTGTGGGGATTTTTTAACCATATGATTGAATATTCATTTGAATTGCAATGGTGCACGGTTTTAGGGATAATCCTCGTTCGAAGGGGGGCCAATGCTCAACCACATGGTATTCACCACGTGACCAGGAGCCAGGGGCACAAATTTAGGGTGCTATCGCTTAAGTGCATGGCCACATGGGCCATTCCCTTATGACCAAGATCTTGCAAGAAAGGGCCTAGTGCATATATGTGCCATTTTTGGGTTTTTTACTTTGGTTTTTGGATATTTTGGCATTATTCAACCTGATTTTATTGGATTTTGCCCATTTTGGAGGGATTTAGAGCCCTTTTTGAGGCCAGATCTTGGGGGGGAGTTGGGAGATGAACCCCAACTCCAAATATATAAGAATCAGAGGTTTTTGACAGTATGAGGGTGTTCATAAATAGAAAAATGTTGAATAATTTGTGAAGATCAAGCCATTTTTATGTAGGGAAGCCATTGAGGAAGTGAACTTTGGAGGCCATCTCTGGAAGCTACACTCAACCTTTTTTCAATTCCGTCAGTTGTGTTGGATTCCTGAGGTTGAGAAGAACATAGCTAGACCAGTTTGTAATCCACTTGATGCATTTCTGATGTATTTTTGGAGCATTGAAGATTAGCAAGAAATCCTCCCCCATTGAGACAAAGGCCCAGAGACGTAGGAAACCTTGTTGAACTCCGTTAACAATATTTCTGTTATGTTTCATTGTTCCTTATATTTAATTTCTGATCTACATTATTTATGATGGTTACAATATTCTTTCATTAAGATCTTCTTCTTTTATTAATTCCTAAGTGGTAATTTAACTCATGCTTAAAACTCAACCAAGTCTTTTAAAGATCATTTTCAGATCAGTGTGAAAGGTATGAAAAGTATTTGTGAAATTTGGAACTATTTGGACCCGCTCTTACTGCAGTGTGTTCCATCTCATGTGTTGGTCATCATATATACCAAGAGGGTAATATTGTTCCTTGACCACATCCAAAAAAAAATCCCAGGTGGGCTCAACCCCATATATTCAAGACTCCTCTATGGAAATTTTCTCCCAATAAGTTTCCCACCAATGTTTTACATGGTGGAGAGCCTTAAGGAGTGCGAAGGTGATCTTTTCCCTATCAAAAAATTGTGAATAGAGAAGTAACCTTCTAGCAAATTTAACCATTTTTCCAGGGCATCCACATCTATCTGACCTTCTAATACAGGAATATCAAAATTAACTTGTATCTTGAAAGGAGAGGTGCCTAAAAAGTGGTTGCTTGATGAATACATGTCTTTTGTTATCGACCAATGTTGAAGGACATGGGAAACATTCTCCACTATTCCGTCCCTCTATCTGTGAGAGCTTGATAAAGAAACATATTAATATAATATGTTTCTTCGTTTCTTTTATTTTCTTCTTCCATGGAGGGTTCTTGAGTGTTCGAGAGTGATTTTACTCAAGAGAGACAAGCTTGAGACCCAAATTTCTATACTCATACCTCGTTGGGGACATGCACTGAAAAACGATCAAGAGCATTCTTCTCTGATACCACTGATCTAGATTATTTTTGGAAAGAAATGAGAGTGGAAATATAATAAAGAAAAGTACATATATATATATCAGATATACAATAATATAATAGAGATATATCATATATAGAACCATAAACACAGAGATACAGTAATACAAAATTTCTATTAATGAGAGAAATGTACATAACTATAAAAATACAAAGTGAAAGACTCACTAGAATGGTGGAATCTTATCTCTAAGAAGAGATGTGAAAACTACACTCATTCGAAAGAAGATGATTGTTACAATGAAGCTCCAAAGGCCTTTTTAACATATATAAAATTCAAAACCCTAACCCTGGAAGATGAAAAGTGACATTTAGGCCCTCAAAATGGCCCTAGAAGTTTAGGACCCAAAAAAATGCTAAAAATAGTAAATTTATAGAAAATTGTTTTGAACCAGTTGGAATAGGCAGGTGGCCATCAATATCCACCTGGGTCAATACTCCCTCTTTAGGAATCAATGGTCTCCATTGCGTTGAGTTCTCGGGGGAGAGGGGGAAGCATTTGTTGAATCTGAACCTTGGTGAGGTGCTTTCCTTGCTGGAGAAGTTGTGTTGCTTATCTTGTGGAAGGTTGTCGAGAACCTAATGTTGGAAGGGTTGGACCTTTTTAACCAGTACGACTATATGAGATGACTATGTCCATAAGGAATATTTTTTCTTTGCTTCAATATTTTCAACCTGCTTCTGTTGGATAGAAGGTGCTTGGATTGAGGCTACAATGGTGGTAGTGTCCTTATGTTCAAATTTTGAATAGATTTTGAAGAAGACAATTTTTTTGGTATAAGATACTAACTTGCAACACCATTTAGATGGGACAGTAGTTGGAACTACCTCTGGTCCTTTAGATATGACCCCCTAGAGTAGCAATGATACTATGAGGTAGAGACTTATAAATAGCATGGTGCTTCCACATATATTCTTGGTCAAAAATAACATCATAGAAATACAATGGGGAAACATCACATAATACCTAATCATTGAAGGGATGGATGTTGTATGACAATCAACACTATTAGCTTACACAAAGATCTTGTGCATGGTGAAGCCACTCGATGTTGTATGGTTGTGGGTGTGGTGTTGTCAAAAATTCCAACTGTTTGATGACCTCTACTGAGATGAGTTTATTTTGGCTTCCTCTATTAACAATGAAATGAAACAGGGTCCTCTTCACCCAAATATGTGAATGGAAGAGGTGCTCCCCTTCTTCAGGATCTGTTGGTTCTGCTAGTTGATTTTTTTTGGTCGCGATAGTAGGAGTGGGGTCTGCATCGATGATTTCTCTTCTCCCATTATTTTTTGAATCTGGGTTTGACTCTTTTTCTCTGATAGCGGCCATCAATGATTGTTTTGGGCAACATTCATAGGTGTTTTCCAGGGGATTTTGTGGAAATCGCACCACTTTCTAGTGTCCTTATTTATATTTTTGCTACCCTTATTTTTATGTGTCTTGGATGGGTTTTATGAAGGATGGTTGTTAGGTCCATCTTTACCATACTTTGGTTGTTGTGGATTTGCAGACCCAAACTCCCATTTGTTTTGGTGCCTAAATTTCTTCTCGATTTTGACAATATATCGATAGGAAATTCCCAGTGATGAGATTTCCAGGAAATCCATTTCGGTTTGGA
Source organism: Picea mariana (assembly GCA_032191745.1). Lineage (NCBI taxonomy): Eukaryota > Viridiplantae > Streptophyta > Pinopsida > Pinales > Pinaceae > Picea > Picea mariana. The sequence continues at coordinate 173,955 of JASDQU010102554.1, forward strand.
TGTACCTATGCAGATCCTCGTGATATTGTAGAACCATATTTCAATCGGACTCTTTGATACCCATATTGGTTTGCAAGGTATGCAAACTATTTGTGAACTCTGACACTGTTTGGCCCCACTCTTGCTGCAGTGTGGTCCATCTCATGTACGTGTCGTCATAGTTACCAACAGGGTAATATTGTTTCTTGACTGCATCCACAAAAAAATCCCAAGTGGGCCCAGGCCCATATAATATAGACTCCTCTGTGGAATGTTTCTCCTAGTAAGTTTCCCACCAATGTTTTACATGGGAAAGAGCCTTAAGGAGTGCACATGTGATCTTTTCCCTGTTGGAAAAATTGTGAACAAAGAAGTAACCTTCTAGCATATTTAACAATTTTTCTAGGGCATCCACATCTATATGACCTTCAAATATGAGAATATCAAAATTAACTTGTTCCTTGAAAGGAGAGGTGCCTCCAAAGTGGTCTCTTGATGAAGATGTGCCTCCTGTTATCAACAGGCATTGAAGGATGTGGGAAAAATTCTCCATTATTTCGTCCCTTTGTCGCGTGAGAGCTGACTCAAGAAATAGATTAATAGAATATTATTCTCCATTGCTTTTATTTTATTCCTCCATGGAGGGTTTCTTGGGCATGAGAGAGAAATTGTCCTCAAGAGAGACAAGATCAAGACCCAACTTGCTATACTCAGATCTCGTCGAGGACATGTACTGAAAAACAATGACGAGTAGTCTGCTCTGATACCACTCATCCAAATTATTTTTGGAATGAAATGAGAGTGGACATATAATAAATAAATGTACAGAGATATATCATATATCCAATAATATAACGGATATATATCATATATATAACCATAAACAAAGAAATACAATAATACACAATTTCTATTAATGAGCGAAAGCTACAGAACTGTAAAAATACAGAGTGAAAGATTCGCTAGAATGGTGGAAGCTTATGTATGAGAAGAGATTTGATGGATACACTCATAAATCCAAAGGAATTTTTAACATAAATAATATCCAAAATCCTAACCTCGGAAGATGAAAATCCAATAGTTTTTTGGACCCCGTTTTGGGTAGTTTGGTGTATCAACTTCCCCGGTGCATAACTTTGGCATATGATCTACGTTTGAGGCATACGATAGCTCATTGGAAAGGTATAAAAGAGGAGAATAATTTTGGGGGATCACTCAAAGAATTCATCTTTCATTAAGGTTCCTTATTGGAAAATAAAATCCGTTTAGACCCTCAAAATCAGCCTGGAAGTTTAGAACCCAAAAAACTGCTAAAAATAGTAAATTTCCTGAAAATTGTTTTAAGCCAGTTGGAATAGGTAGGTGGCCACTGATATCCACCTGGATGAATCCTCCCTCCTTAGGAATAAATTGTATCCATTTTCTTGATTTCCCGGGGGAAAGGGGAAAGTGTTTTCTAAATATTAACCTCGGTGAGTTGCTTTCCTTGATGGAGAATTTGCATTGCTTGGCTTGTGGAAAGTTGTCGAGAACCTAATGTTGGAAGGGTTGAACCTTTTGAACCATTCCAGCTACATGAGATGACTATGTCCATAGTGAATCTTTATGCTTTTCTTCAATATTGTCGACCTTCTTCTGCTGGATAGAAGGTGATTAAACTGAGGTTGCAGTGGTGGAAGTGTCCTTCTGTTCACCTTTTGAACAGATTCTGAAGAAGCTGAATTTTGTAGTATGAGATACTACCTTGCGACATTGTTTAGGTGGGAAAGTAGTTAGAACTAAGTCTGGTATACTATAGATATGACTCCCCAGAGTAACAATGACACTATGGGGTTAGGACTCATAAATAACATGGAGCTTCCACATATATGTTTGACCCAAATGAACATCAAAGACATCTAGTGCGACAAGATTGCATAATACCTCATCCTTGTAGGGATGGATGTCGTATGAAAATCAACATTTCTAGTTGACACGAAGATCTCGTCCCTGGTGAAGCCACCTGATGTTGTATGGTTGTGGGTGTGGTGTTATCGATAGTCCCAATTGTTTGATGACCTCTGTTGAGATGAGGTTCTTTTGGCTTCCACTATCAACAATAAAATGAAATGGGGTCCCCTTCACCCACATATGTGAATGGAAGAGGCACTCCCCTTCTTAAGTATTTGTTGGTTCTTCTGGTTGAATTATTGCAGTCGCGACAATAGCAGTGGGGTTTTTTCAATGATCTTTGTTCTCCCATTATTTTCTGAATATGGGTTTGGCTCTTTTTATTTGATGTCGACCACCAATGATGTTTTTGAGTGACATTCATCTGTGTTGTGCCAGGGGTTTTATGGAAATCGCACCACTTTCTAGTATCCTTCTTTTTCTTTCTGTTACCCTTCTTTTCATGTGGCTTCGATTGGTTTTCTGAAGGTTAATTGTTAGGGTCATCTTTACCATACTTTGGTTGTTGCGGATTTGCATATCCAAACTCCCGTTTGTTTTGGTGCCTAAATTTATGCTCGATTTTGACCACATATCGATAGGTAGCTCCCAGTGAAGAGATGTCCAGTAAATACATTTCGGTTTGGATGTACCTATGGAGAGCTCTGAGTTATTTTAGAACCATATGTGACTCAGAGTCTTTGATACCCATCTTGGTGCGCAAGGTATGGAAATTATTTATGAACTCTGGTACTTTTTGGCCCCACTCTTGTCGCAGTGTGGTCCATCTCATGTATCGGTTGTCATAGTTACCAATAGGGTAATATTGTTCCTTGACTACATCCACAAAAAATCCCCAAGTGGACTCGACCCTATATATTCTAGACTCCTCTATGGAGCTTTTCTCCTAGTAAGTTTCCCACCATTGTTTAACATGGGCGAGAGCCTTATGAAGTGTGAAGGTGACCTTTTCCCTGACGGAAAAATTGTGAACAGAGACGTAAGCTTCTTACATATTTAACCATTTTTCTAGGGCATCTGCATCAATCTGACCTTAAAATATGGGAATATAAAAATAAAACTGTACCTTGTGTTAGCACTGAGAGTCACCCTCATACTGCAAGAGGATAATCCCAATACCCATTAAAATGTAAATTTATTGAAAAGGTTTGAGTAGGTGTATCAACAAGACTTTTAAGAAAGAAAAAGACAACAGATATCACTGCAGATCAATGATGGACCATTGGGCTATGGAGTCATAAGTATTATTCTCAATGAAGGAATTTAAACTGCCTATCAGGTAAGGGATTTGTGTAATGATGAAGAGAAGAATAAGAGAATTAACATAAATACAAAAACTCGCTAAGAAAAGATCTTCCCTGCAAAGAGAATAGATGTGTCTGAATAATGAACAATGAAACATGAACAATATAACAACAGATCCTCTACTATCTCAAGAATCCATAAATCAAAGATTCTACATCCAATGAAGCATGGGAAAGATAACAACATATCCTCTACTGTCTCAGGAATCCATAAATAAAAAATGCTACATCTAGACAAGAAGAAAAATAGAATAGAAACATAGAATACAGTCTAACAAAACAATTCAAAGGAATCTTCAATAACACAATAGTTTACAATCTATTCCCCTCAGGATTACAATCTGAAAAATACAGTGCTCTTCCTCTAACACTCTCTTGGGTCGTCTTCAACTAAACCCCCCGCTCTTTCTTTTTTCATTCATATAATGTATTTATGCTCAAAACAATAGACCACAACTAAGAGTGCGAGCAGGCCATCATGTCCAAGGATTTTCATCTATGTATCCTTTTGTCAGAATGTGTGTGTATCCTTCTATCAGATGCAAGCTCAAATCAGCATGTGCCCACAAGAAGAACCGTCTATATGGTACCTCAAGCTGACAGTTTTGTCTCCACGACTAGACCTTCCATGCCTTATATTTATGGAGTGAGTCAAGGCTTCAACTACTGGTCCTTGTTCATTAACTGACTTCTCCTCAAGATTGGGATGAGGCTTGATGACTAGGGGGAGAACAAGTTATTCTATTGGATTTGGCATTGAATGAGCACATGATTTTGGGGCCGTCGAAATCAATTCAGACCCACACCGCTTTTGGGCCCGAAACTCACCACCTTTCGCCATGTATCTCTCTCACAATACCATGGTTTAGATTTCAGTCCGCTCAATGATTTTAACGGACGATCATGTTGCGGCCCCAAAATGAAGCATGGTGGTTGATCTGGTCACGATCTGAAATCTAGGCGCACCTATTATTTTAGTGCCCTCACTAAAGATTATCTGCCTACCAAATATAACGTCCTTCAAAATGTGCTTAGAGATGGAGCTAAATTGAACTGTACAAGGGATATCTGCCATTGAAAACTACACCCGCATGTTTGCCTGTGTTTTGAGCCCAAAATGGACTACTTTGAGTGTTGCACTTTGTGCTCATGGCTACTACATGTGCAAGCAAAAGAATTGGATGAATTGTTGTGAGCTCAATCAATGGAAAACAAGATGACAAGTTTGAGACTTGAGAGAGAGAGATGGAGAGACGAATAAGGCGTGAAAACTTGTGTCTTAACAATAACTACCTACAACCCTTGACAACTTCATGTGATAACATTGGCTCCACAGGGGATGGCATGCTCCCTGTGAGCTGCCAATAACAAGTGGCTCCAATGTCTTATCCTAGGGCTATGGGGTAACTTACCAAATACTAAGAGAAAACTAAAAACTAAAAATGTTGCACATGTGCTTATTTATATACAAGACCCTACTCTAACTGACCTTTATAATGCTCAGGTGAAAACAAACTTCCACCATAGCCACCGAAACTTTTTGGTGACATAATTCTTCTTTTCACTGTAAATGATCCATAAATGGTAAGGGACGTATGGCAGCAGAATGAAAACATGTTTTGGAACACTAACAATACCCCCAAATGATGATAAGATGAATAATTTTGCAGGCTCCAATGCTTTTGGAAAACTCAACTCCATATATAACCCCATAGGTTCATAAAATTTATAATAAGGAACACTAAAATGGTAAAACATTACCTCCTTTATTTCATCATTTCTCACCTATTGTTTGATGTTCTTAGCATACAGGTGGATAAAGGATTGATGCAGTCTTGTTAATCCTAGGTGATATTTGCTCATTTATAAGTGTTGGAAATGAGATAAGCTGCACATTTAGCTCTTCCTTTTCTCGTTCATTATCATATACATGAACCATGCTACGAGGTTCCAAAAAATACATGAAAAAACTCTACTCTTCATCATATTCGTTGGGATATTCATCAAAAATTGGTTGTTTTTGGTCAATATTCAAAACAACTTCTTCATCATAAGCAGGGATGCCAAAAACATTTGTTTCAAGAACAAAAATATTCTTTGTATTTTCTTCATAAGAGAAGCAAAAAAAATATGCCTTCAATTATGAAAATCTAGGAAAAAACAGAGAGGAATATTCCTTAGTTTTTTTAACTAGCTTATCATTTATCTCAGCTTCATAGTCAGGAGAAATATCTACTGCATAATACAATTTCTCTTCGACATCAGAATATTCAAAAGAGAAATGTTGATCTTCATAAACAATAGATACATATGATATCATGCCAGGTGTTTCTTTGTTATTTATATCATAGTGAATATCATTCAACACCTCTTGATCTTCATGGAAAAGGATTTCTTCCACAATAAATGCTTCATCACAAATCTGGTTTTCATGACTAGAATAATATTTATGAAGCAAAGAAAACGCATCACAATAGTTTTCATAAAGATACTCAATTGAAAAATAATCTTTAAAAAATGAATTGAACGCTACATGAAAACCTGTCAGAGAGTTGACGCTTGCAATGGGAAGAGATCGACACCAATCATGAGCAATCCCCTCTAATGAATACCTCAAAATATTAATCTGAACATCTCCATGCATGATATGAAGTTGATGAATAAAATCATGAAAATACAACAAATGTTCAGCTGGTACCTCACACTTTTTTCCTCAAAATTTAGGAAGGCTACTTTCCCATTCATCTCTACTAGGCTCTGGATTAGGGAAACCAAATATCCTCAAAAAATCAGAGAAATCATACCTCTGAGCTAAAATATTCTCCATTTCAAGCCAATGGATTCGCCATGGTGAAAGATGAGCAGTCAGAATAATGTGTCCAACTTCAGTTCACCATCTAAAAATGGATCTCTTCATTGTCATTCTCCCAAGGAAGTGTCTTCAATTCATTCCTCGACAATGACGCAAATAATTTTAGCACTGAGAGTCGCCCTCAGACTACAAGAGGATAAGCCCAGTACCCATAAAAATGTAAATGTATTGAAAAGGTTTGAGTAGGTGGATCAACAAGACTTTAAAGAAATGAAAAGACAACAAATATCATTGCAGATCAGTGATGGACCATTGGGCTATGGAGTCATAAGTATCCTTCTCAATGAAGGCATTTAAATTGTCTGTCAAACAAGGGATTTGTGTAATGATGAAGAGAAGAATAAGAGAATTAACATAAAGGAGAAAATTCGCTAAGCAAAGATCCTCCCTGCAAAGAGAATAGATGTGTCTGAATAATGAATGATGAAACATGGGCAAGATAACAATAGATCTTCTACTATATCAGGAATCCATAAATCAAATATGATACATCCAGTGAAGCATGGCCAAGATAACAACATATCCTCTACTATCTCAGGAATCCATAAATAAAAAATGCTACATCCAGACAAGAAAAAAATAGAATAGAAACATAGAAGATAGTATGATAAAACATCTCAAAGGAATCTTCAATAACATAATAGTTTACAATCCATACCCCTCAGGCTTACAATATGAAAAATAAAGTTCTTTGCCTCTAACAATCTCTTGAGTCATCTTCAACTGAACCCCCTGCTCTTTCTTTTCTCATTCATCTAATGTATTTCTGCTCAAAACAGTAGACAACATCTAGGCATGCGAGCTTGCCATCATGGCCAAGGATTTTCATCTGTGCATACTTCTGTCAGACTGTGCATGGATCCTTCTGTTAGATGCAAGCTCAGGTCATCATGGGCCTGCAGGAAAAACCATCCATCGTGGACCTCGAGCTGACAGTTCTGTCTCCACGACTAGACCCTCGAGGCTTAAACTATCGTTCCTTGTTCATTAACTGACTTCTCCTTGGGATCGGGACGAGGCTTGATGACTAGGGGGTGGACACATGCTGCTATTGGATTCGGCGTTGAATGAGCATGTGATTTTGGGGCCGTTGAAAGTGGTTCGGACCCACACCTCTTTTGGGCCCGAAACTCACCACCTTCTTCCATGTACCTCTCCCATGATACCATGGTTTATATTTCGTCCCACTCAAGGATTTTAACGCCCGATCATGTTGCTGCCCCGAAACGAAGCGTGGTCATTGATCTTGTGGTGATCTGCGATCTAGGTGCGCCTGTTATTTTAGTGCCCCACTAAATATTATTGACCTGCCAACTATAACCTCCTTCAAACCATGCTTATAGATGGCGCTAAATTGAACTGCACAGGGGATATCCATCGTTGAAAACTGCACCTGCCTRTTTTCCTATGTTTTGATCCCGAAATGTAATTCTCTAAGTGTTGCGCTTTGCGCTCATGGATGCTACCTGTGCAATAAAAAGACTTGGACAACTTTTTGCGAGCTCAATCAATGGAAAACAAGATGATGAGTTTGATACTTGAGAGAGAGAGAGACRAAGAGATGGAGCAGGGGTGCAAACTTGGGTCTTAACAATAACTACCTATGACCCTTGACACCTTCATGTGATAACACCTTGAAACATATTAATGGAATCTTTTGCTCCATACATTTTCTTTTCTTTCACTGTGGATTGTTTCTTGGGAATGTGAGAGAAATTTTCCTCAAGAGAGACAAGCTCGAGACCCAACTTTCTATACTCGGACCTCATTGGGGACATGCACTGAAAAATGATCAAGAACATCCTGCTCTGATACCACTGATCTGGATTATTTTTGGCATGAAATGAGAGTATACATATAGTAAATAAATGTATAGAGATATATCAGATATCCACTAATATAATAGAGGTATATAAAATATATAACCATAAACACAGAGATAGAGTAATACACACTTTCTATAGATGAGTGAAATGTCAGAATTGTAAAAATACAGAGTGAAAGACTCACTAGAATGGTGGAAACTTATCTCTGATAAACGATGTGATGGATATGCTTATTCGTAAGAAGATGGTTTTTACAATGAAACTCCAAAGGCATTTTTAATATAAATAAAATCCAAAACCTTGACCCCGAAAGATGAAAAGCCAATAGTTTTGTGGACCCCATTTTGGGTAGTTTGGTATATGAACTTCCCGAGGGCGTAACGTTGGCATACGATAGCTTGTTGGAAAGGTATCAATGAGGAGATTCATTTTGGTGGTAAAATTAGAGTCTTTTGAAATTATTGAGGTTCCATATCATGAAAAATCATCATTTAGGCACTCAAAATGGCCTTGGAAGATTAAAACTTGAAACATTGATAAAAGTACTAAATTTCCATAAAATGGTTTTGAGCCAGTTGGAATAGGTGGGTGCCCAATGATATCCACCTGAATAAATCCTCCCTACCTAGTAAGAAATGGTCTCCATTGTGTTGAGAGACCATGGGAGATGAGAAAACATTTGTTGAATTTGAACCTTGGTGATCTGCTTTCCTTGCTGGAGAAGTTGTGTTGCTTGGATTGTGGAAAGTTGTCGAGAAGCTGATATTGGAAGGGTTGGACCTTTCTAACCAATCTGGATACATGATATGACTATTTTCAGAAGGCATATTTTTTCTTTTCTTTAATATTTTTGACCTTCTTTTGTTGGATAAAAGGTGCTTGGAGTGAGGTTGTCATGGTGGCAGTGTCCTTCTATTCATATTTTGAACATATTGTGAAGAACCTGAATTTTGTAGTATGAGATACTACCTTGCGACATTGTTTAGGTGGGAAAATAGTTGGAAATTTATATATTATCCTATAGAGATGACTCCCCAGAGTGACAATGACACTACGGGGTCGAGATTCATAAATAACATGGCCCTTCCACATATATTGCTAGACCAAAAGAACATCATAAACATCCAGTTGGGAAACATCACATAATACCTCATCCTTGAAGGAATATATGTCATATGAAAATCGACATTTCTCGCTGACATAGAGATATCATCCCTAGTGAATCCACCCAATGTTGTATGGTTGCGGGTGTGGTGTTGTTAACAATCCCAATTGTTTGATGACCTCTACTGAGATTAGGTTCTTCTGGATTTCGCTATCAACAATGAAATGCAATGGGGTCCCCTTCACCCACATATGTAAATGGAAGAGGTGATTCCCTTCTTCAACATTTGTTGGTTCTTTTGGTTGAATTATTGTGGTTGTGACAGTAGCAGTGGGGTCTGCATCGATGATATGTCTTCTCCCATAATTTTTGGAATCATATTCTGGAATTTGGTTCGACTCTTTTTCTTTGAACTCGACCAACATTGATTGTTTTGAGTGAAATTCATCGGTGTTTTGCTAGGGGATTTTTTGGAAATCACACCACTTTCCAGTGTCCTTGTTTGTCTTAATGTTACCCTTATTTTCATGTGGCTTGGATGGGTTTTCTGAAAGCTTATTGTTAGGGTCGTATTTACCATACTTTGGTTGTTTCATATTTGCAAACACAAACTGATGTTTGTTCTGGTGCCTAAATTTCTCCTCGATTTTGAAAACATGTCGATAGGCAGCTTTAGTGATGAGATGTCTAGGAAATACATTTTGGTTTGGATGTACCTATACAGAGACCCACGGTATTTCAGAACTAGATGTCACTTAGAGTATTTGATACCCATCTTGGTGCGCAATGTATGGAAATTATTTGTGAACTCCAACATAGTTTGGCCCTGCTCTTGCCGCAATGTGGTCCATCTCATGTATTGGTCCTTATAATTACCAACAGGGTAATATTGGTCCTTGACCACATCCACAAAAACATCCCAAGTGGGATTGGCCCATATATTCCAGAATCCTCTATGGAACTTTTCTCCCAGTAAGTTTCCCACCAATGTTTTACATGGGGGAAAGCCTTAAGGAGTGCAAAGGTGATTTTTTCCCTGTCGAAAAAATTGTGAACTAAGAAGTAACCTTCTAGCATATTTATTCATTTTTCTAGGGCATATGCATCTAGATGAACTTCAAATATGAGAATATAAAGATTAACTTATACCTTGAAAGGAAAGGTTCCTCCAAAGTGGACGCTTGATGAAGACATGCCTTCTGTTATCGAAAAGCATTGAACCCTCTATCACATGAGAGATTGCTCAAGAAACAGATTAATAGAATGTTTTACTCCATCAGTTTTATTTTCTTCCACCATGGAGGGTTTCTTGGGCATGCGAGAGAGATTTTCCTCAAGAGCTACAAGTTCGAGACCTAAATTTCTATACTTGGACCTCATCGAGGATATGCACCGAAAAATGATCAAGAGCAGCCTGTTCTAATACCACTGATCCAGATTATTTTTGGCAAGAAATGAGAGCGGAAATATAATAAATAAATATACATAGATATATCAAATATCCAATAATATAACATAGATATATCATATATATAACCATAAACATATAGATACAATAATACATAATTTCTATTAATGAGCGAAATGTACATAACTGTAAAAATACACAGTGAAAGACTCGCTAGAATGGTGGCAACTTATCTTTGAGAAGCGATGTGATGATTACACTCATTAGAAAGAATATGATTGTTACAATGAAGCTCCAAAGGACTTTTTAACATAAAGAAATCCCAAAACCCTAACCCTAGAAGATTAAAATCCAACAGTTTTTTGGACCCTGTTTTGGGTAGTTTGGTGTATCAACTTCCCAGGGGCGTAACTTGGGCATACGATCTCCATTTGAGGTGCATGATAGCTTGTTGGAAAGGTATCGATGAGGATGTTGATTTTGGGGCCTAAAATAGAGACTTCAGATATATTTTAGGTTACTTATCATGAAAAGGAATCGTTTAGGCCCTCAAAATGGTCCCCGAAGTTTAGAACCCCCAAAAAAGCTAAAAATAGTAAATTTCTAGAAAATTGTTTTGAGATACTTAGAATAGGTGGGTATCCATCGATATCCACCTAGATCAATCCTTCATATTTAGGAATAAATGGTATCCATTACGTTGATTTCCCAGGGGATAAGGGGAAAAGTTTGTTGAATCTAAACCTTGGTGAGATGCTTGCCTTGCTGGAGAAGTTATGTTTCTTGGCTTGTGGAAGGTTGTTGAGAACCTGATGTTGGAAGGGTTGTAAATAATTTAATAGTCCAGATACATGAGATGATTGTGTGAAGAAGGAAGATTTTTTGTTTTCTTCAATCTTGTGGACCTGCTTCTGCTGGATAGAAGGTGCTTGGACTGAGGCTGCAGTGGTGGCAGTGTCCTTCTGCTCACATTTTGAACAGATTGTGAAGAAGTTGAATTTTGTAGAATGAGATAATACCTTGCGACATTGTTTAGGTGGAATAATAGTTGGAACTACCTCTAGTATCTTGTAGAGATGACCCCCCAGAGTAACAATGACACTATGAGGCCGAGACTCATAAATAGCATGGTGCTTCCACATACAAGGTTGGCTCAAAAGAACATCAAATACATACATTGGGGTACCATCACATAATACCTCATCCTTGAAGGGTTGGATTCCATATGACAATCGACATTACTAGTTGACACAAATATATCTTCATTGGTGAAGCCTCCCGATGTTGTATATGGTTGCAAGTGTGGTTTTCTCAGCAATCCCAACTGTTTGACGACATTTATTGAGACGAGGTTCTTCTGGCTTCAGCTATCAACAAAGAAATGAAACAGGGTCCCCTTCAACCACATCTGTGAATGGAAGAGTTTCTCCCCTTATTCACGATCTGTGGGTTCTTCTAGTTGAATTGTTGTGGTTGCGACAATAGTAGTGGGGTTTGTGTCGATGATTTGTATTGTCCCATTATTTTCTTAATCAGATTCTGAATCTAGGTTCAACTCTTTTTCTTTGATCTCGGCCACCAATTACTGTTTTGAGCAACATTTCATCGATGTTGTGACAGGGGATTTTGTGGAAATCACACCACTTTATAGTGTCCTTATTCATCTTTCTTTTACCCTTCTTTTCATGTGTCTTGGATGGGTTTTCTAAAGGCTAGTTGGTTGGGTCATCTTTACCATACTTTTGTTGTTGCGGATTTGCATACCTGAACTCCCATTTGTTCTGGTGCCTAAATTTCTCCTCGATTTTGAAAACATATCGATAGGAAGATCCCCGTGATGAGATGTCCAAGAAATCCATTTTTGGTTTGGATGTACCTATGTAGAGCCCCGTGATATTTCATAAACAGATGTCGCTTAGAGTCTTTGATATCCAATTTCGTGCGCAATTTATGTAAAGTATTTGTGAACTCCAACAAATTTATCCCCGCTCTTGTTGTAGTGTGGTCCATCTCATGTATTGGTCATCATAGTTACCAACGAGGTAATATTGTTCCTTGATCGCATCCACAAAAAATCCCAATTGGGCTCAGCCCCATATATTCCAGACTCATTTGTGGAACTTTTCTCCCAGTAATTTTCCCACCAATGTTTGACATGGGGGAGATCCTTAAGGAGTGCGAAGATGACATTTTCCCTGTCAAAAAAATTGTGAACAAAGAAGTAACCTTCTAGCATATTTAACCATTTTTCTAGGGCATCTGCATCTATCTCACCTTTAAATACAAGAATATCAAATTTAACTTTTACCTTGAAAGGAGAGGTTCCTCAAAAGTGGCCACTTGATGAAGGCTTTCCTACTGTTATCGGTAGGCTTTGAAGGATGTGGGAAAAAATCTCCATCATTTCGTCCCTTGGTCGCGTGAGAGCTTGCTTAAGAAACCGATTAATAGAATCTTTTGATCCATTGATTTTATTTTCTTCCACCATGGAGGGTTTCTTTGGCATGAGAGAATGATTTTTCTCAAGAGATACAAGCTCGAGACCCAAATTTATATACTTAGACCTCCTTAGGGACATGCACTGAAAAACTATCAAGAGCAGCCTACTCTAATACCACTGATCTAGATTATTTTTGGCACGACATGAAAGAGAAAATATAATAAATAAATGTACATAGATATATCAAATATCCAATAATATAATAGATATATATTAGAGATATAACCATAAACACAGAGATACAATAATACATCATTTCTATTAATGAGCGAAATGTACAAAACTGTAAAAATATAGAGTGAAAGACTCACTAGAATGGTGGCATCTTATCTCTCAGAAGAGATGTGATGGTTATTCTCATTCAAAAGAATATGATTTTTACAATGAGTCTCCAAAGGAATTTTTAACATAAATAAAATCCAAAACCCTAACTCCGGAAGATGAAAAGTCAACAGTTTTGTGGACCCCATTTTTGGTAGTTTGGTGTATCAACTTCCTAGGGACATAACTTTGGCATACGATCTTCGTTTGAGGCGCAAGATATCTCGTTGGAAAGGTATCAATGAGGATATTCATTTTGGGGGATCAATAAAATTCTTTAGATATATTTGAGGTTCCCAATTGTGAAAAAGTGTCGTTTAGGCCCTCAAAATGGCCTTGGAAGTTTAGAACCCGGAAAACTATGAAAAATAGTAAATTGCCAGAAAACTATTTTGAGATAGTTGGAATAGGTGGGTGAACACCGATATCCACCTGGATAACCACACTTTTGGTTCTATGACTATCATCTGAGTCTCTATATACGTGTCCATTGTTGGGCGGTTTTTCGGCACATGGTTTTTGCCAATAGTTTTCTATTTCAGGTTAAGGAATTAGGGTTGTTGATTAATCTAGGTCATTGGGTTAGGGTTTTGGATGTTGCTGGATCCAATATGTATATTTCATTGTAAATAATGTATCACTATGAATGAATATAAAATATTCTGGTTTTCCTAGTTTGGGTTTCCAGGGGAAAAATCTCTTTGTAATGTGTTTATTTTCCATTGTATATTTTGTGTTCTTTTATTGAAAATATGTTTGCATTAAAATATTGTACAAGGTTAAAATGTACATTTGGTATTATATCTTTGTTGGCTTAAGGGGGATTCCTTTGTGGTCAAGGGTTTGGCTCGATATTGTGATACTTTGTGTTATAGTGGGAGATCTGTGGTATTGTTTTTTCAGGTGAAAAGAAATGGCATGTAGTTCGAAAATGGAGATCGAGAAGTTTAATGGGAAACATTTTGAGATGTGGAAGCTCAAGATGGAAGATCTGTTGGTGGAAATAGATCAATGTATCATAGTGGATACAGGTACTACACCTACAGGAACTTCATAAGATGACTGGAAAAAGTTGAATCGGAAGGCGAAGAGCACAATCTGACTGTGTCTCTCATATTCAATATTACTGAATGTGTCAGAGGAAGATATAGCCAAGGATTTATACAATAAGTTGTGGAATTTGTATCAATCTAAGTCCCTAGTAAATAAATTATTCTTGAGAAATAATTTGTATAACCTAAGGATGAGCGATGGAGACTCGGTGGCATAACATTTGAATGCCTTTAATACTGTGGTATATCAGTTAGTATCTATTGAGATTAAAATTTCAGATGAAGATAAGTGTATAAGTTTATTGTTCTCTTTACCAATATCGTGGGATAGTCTGGTTGTGGCCATAGGTAGTAATACAACTTCCTTGAAGTTTGATGAAGTGGTCTCATCCTTGTTTTTGGAGGAGATGAGACGGAAGAACATGGAAGGACAGATCACATATGCATTATTTTCAAGAGCACATTCCCAGGAAAAAAATAAATCTAAGTCCTCAAGTGGGAGATCTAAGTCTAAGGGTAGATCTAAATCTCCCTGAAATTTTGTAAGGGTATGTTGGAGATGTGGAAAAGAAGGGCACTACAAGAAGTAGTGTAGATCCAAAGTTGAGAAAAAGAAGGGATCTAAGGAAGCTCCTTCTACATAAGAAAATACCTCCAAGGAATAAGGAGGGGATGTGTACTTGGCTTCTTAGGGAACACATGCAGATCATGAGGCATGGTTGGTTGACTCAGGTGCATCCTTTCATATGCCTCCCCAGAAGAAGTGGTCCTGTGAATATGAAATGTATGATGGAGGTAATGTGTTAGGGTCCTAACCCACACATAGGTAGAAAAATATATTCAGATGTAATAAAGGTCAATATTAATAAGGCCTTGCAATAAAATAGAATAAGTTGAATGTAATAAGACCTAATAGAATCTTCTGCTTCTAGAAGGATCGTCCTCTAGATGCTTCTTTTGATTGACATATTTAGTATAAATAGGAGTCGAGGGTATGAGAACCCTAGCTTGAATATTATTGTAATAGAGCTCTGCTCGACTGGAGGTTGCCCCCTCGAAGAGGCCCGTTAACATTTCTCTCATAATCAAAGTGTTATTTATGTTGTAATTCTTATATCATTTCAGTGTTATTGTGGTGATTATTCTGGTTATATTGTTGTTATTCTGCCATTTCTAGAATTTTATTTATAATCTGCATACTTTTTATATCTGGTATATTAAAAGTGGTATCAGAGCACTTTCCTTAGCAGAAATTGTGGGTAAATTTTTTTTTCAGGTTAGAGACGTATTCCAGCGTATTTAAGCCACAGAGATCTGTCATTACGCACATAAACCCGTGGTTGAGGGATTCGTACACACAGGAAATACAAGTGGTTCTTAAGTGCACATATGTTGGTCACCCTTGTAACCCCTATTGGTACCCCTTCGAGTGGTAGCACATCAGACATCACCTGTGTATGGATCAGCCTAGATTTTCTGAAGCCCTCTTTAGATAAACTGATCAGCCGCCTGACTATTATAGTGCCACCGAGAACAACACTCGGGAAAATACTCTCTAATACCTGGGTAATCGAGTAGTATGGGTAAGGGTACGGTCTATCATCCTTAGTTAGTTCCCTGAGATATTGGGTTGAGTACTACTATTGGACCCCACATGTATATCAGAGAGCTATAGCATAGGGAAAACCCTTATCTGTAGAACCCTTGAATACCTAACCCTTGGGGACCAAAAATAAACAAATTAAAACAGACAAGATCTACTATTGTGCAACTGTGTTCGGGTTGCCAAGTAAATACATATTTCTTTCTGATTAAGAATTTGGGCATTTCCTCTCTACAACATTCTTCAGACTGGAGTATAACTCTGCAGGTGTAAAAAAAAAAAAGTCTGGAAATGTTTTCAGCATTATTTGAGACCTATTCCATTGGATTCATCTCTTCGCCCTTATCACTTTCATCCATATAATTTTTAGGAAAAAATTTTGACCCTGACCCCCCTTTTTAGTTCCCCCATCCTCATGGCCCATACCCGTAGCCAAGACTTGGAAGCTCACTTCAACACCTTGCAATCTAGTCTCATCAAGACCCAACAAGAAGTAAAAAAACTCGGTGCCAATGTTGTCGCCATCAATACAACCATGCAGTCCTCAATGGAGGAAATCAAACAAGACCTCACCACCCATATTGAATCTGTCTTTTTTGCACTCTGCACCAAACTACATATCCCTACAGATAACCCTTCCTCTTCCTCACCTCCACATACTGAAGGGGACCATTCCTCTCATTCCCATAACTTTCAGAACCATCACTTTCAATGTGACCTACACCTTCCAAGGGTGGATGTGACCAAATTTGATGGCTTGGACCCCACTGGTTGGGTAACCCAAATGGAACATTATTTCTTGTTATATGACATAACAAATGACTTGGCCAAACTTCGGTATGGTGTTCTCCATCTATATCAAGAACGTTGGCAATCATGGCAATGGAGAAAAACTTCTCATCAAGGGTATATTGCTTAGACACACTTTGTGGAAAAGCTTTATGAACTCTTTGACAATGAAACCAACCTTTTGGGCCGTTTGACAAAGTTGAAACAATGAGGAACAATAGAAGACTTTATAGCTGCATTTAAGCACCTGGCTTTTCAGATAGAGGGCATGTCTGATGCCTTTTTACGAGAATGTTTTATCAGTGGCCTCAAGGATGAGATTCGGGCCCATGTCCTCATGGCTCGGCCTCAGAGTTGGGTGAAGGCTACTAAAATAACTAAAGAAGCACAATAGGTTGTATCTTCTCAAAATCGAAAACCCTCCTTTATCCCTTGCCCTAAACCAGTAAATCCCACTACTCCCTCTGTTATCCACATTTTTGGTTATCGAGATGATAACATGATAATGACATGATGATAGAAGATCTAACTCTTCTTTAGGATCATTTTCATGAAGAAAGTTACACTTATCAGCTTCTCAAAATCACACTTTTGAAGATAGTACGCAGGCTGCATATATATTGTCCTGCGGAAATACTTGATTTCCGCAGGCTACATTCAGTCTGACTGTGGACTTCCCGCACTGTGTTAATGGTTAGGGTGCGGAAATGTTTCTAAAGGGAGAAAATGAATAAGTTCTCGATCCTTCTAGAAGGAATCTTCTAGAAGGATGAGTTGGAGTTCGAATGGTTGGAAAATTAATGAATCTCCAGATATCTTGGGATTACATTCTATCCAAGTAACTAAACAATATTTTCCTATATATTGAAGA
>JASDQU010102554.1:231701-315738 GCA_032191745.1 Picea mariana
GTATGTAAAGAATATGCACAGATTGAAGGAATCGACTTTGAAGAGACATTTTCCCCAGTTTCCAGAATGGAAGAAATTTGTTTTCTTTTAGCTTATGCATGCTCCAAAAATGTTAAAGTATATCAGATGGACATAAAATCATATTTTTTGAATGGGGAAATTGAAGAAGAAGTCTACATTGAACAACCAGAAGGATTTCGGTTGTCAAAGAACACCGACTATGTGTGTAAATTAAAGAAGGCTTTGTATGGTCTAAAACAGGCTCCTAGAGCATGGTACTCCAGACTGGATAAGTATCTGCAGTAGGCAGGGTTCAGAAAAGGAAGTGCAGACAACAACCTCTACATCAAGGTAATTCAAGGTAATATTTTATTAATTGAAGTTTATGTTGATGATATTATTTTTGGTAGTGATGATGATAGGTTAAGCCAAAAATTTGCAAAAGACATGCAAAATGAATTTTAAATGTCGTTACTTGGAGAACTATCCTTCTTTCTGGGAATTTAGATACATCAAAGCAACCAAGGAACTTTTATTTCTCAAACCAAGTATATCATGGAAATGATAAAGAGGTTCGAAATGGAAGATTGCAAACCAATTATCACTCCCATGCAAACTAGTTGTAAGTTGAGCAAATATGATGATTCAAAGTCTACAGATCAAAGGCAATATAGGTCAATGATTGGTAGCCTAATATATGTGACAACATCTAGACCAGATGTAATGCAGGAAGTTGGACAGGTGGCACGATTTCAAGCAGCACCAAAGGAATCACATGTATTAGCAGTAAAGAGGATCTTCAGATATCTCAAAGGAACATAAGAGTTTGGATTATGGTATTCAAAAGGAAAATATCTATCGTTTATTGCCTACACAGATGCAGATTGGGTAGATTGTATTGATGACCGATGAAGCACCATTGGAGAAATGTTCTACTTAGGTGAGTATTTGGTATCATGGCTAAGAAAGAAACAATCATCGATATCTCTATCTACAGTCGAGGTAGAGTATACTGCAACAACATCATGTTGTACACAGGTTCTTTGGATGAAACAAACATTGACAGATATACAAGTTGAGTATGATGAGCCCATTCCAATATATTGTGATAATACAAGTGCCATCAATATCTCAAAAAACCTGGTGATGCACTCCAAGACGAGGCACATTCCAATCAAGTATCACTTTCTATGGGAACAGGTTGCAGAAAAGAACATCAGAGTTGAGTATGTGGGCATAAAAGAACAAGTGGCAGACATCTTTACAAAACCACTTCCACGGAAAGTCTTTGAATATCTTCGCCAAAGACTTGGAGTTATTTCTACTCCAAAAATGAATGATTTTTGAATTTTTTCTGAATGCTTATCTTATATGTCTTAGATGTACATGAGGACGCACCATAAGAGGACAGTCTGTCAGGGGGAACAACCCCAGATGGAAAGATACCTTTTCCATTGATGACTGTCACACACCCACTACGAAAACCTAGATTTTTTGTCTTTTTCTTCAAGGGACAGAATCCCTGAGACTTCTATGGGGCCTAGTGCAAACCCTCCCTTCCATTATCCTCCTCCAAATGACCAAAACTTGGCCTTAGCACCAACGCCTTTCGTAACTCGTGAGTTGGGAGTCAAGACTCTCGACACCCCTTTCTCCAAACATCGATACCCGAGATACGATATGGGTATGGCTCCATCCTCACTAGCACCTGCTACATGTAACTATAGGCTAGGCCAAACACTAGCACCACTCCCAACTTCGCTAGTTGAGGTGTTGAGCCCTCGTGCTCCTGTTTTGCGAATCCCTGAGACGCGAGAGGTCAACGTTACATGGACTTTGCCAAAGCGACCTGCACATGCCACTTGTCTCCTCCACTGTACTCTTCTCACAAGCTGTGTCACTGCTGCCCATCGCACGAGACCTTGGATCTCGACGTTTCACAGCCTTAGCGATCAAGTTTCAGCTTCTTCATCCTACGAAACCTCGAGCCATGATAAGTCAACAATGGGTTGACCCTTTCCCAGGAAACAAGTGTCCACCACCAGTCACCCGCTTCCACCTTCCTCTGCGTGCTTTTTGTTACACCACCTGTCAACCATGTAGTCCCCACTTACGGATGGGCCATGTGTTTGCACAAGCCCTCGGTGCTTAGCACTTCGCGGCTTCTACAGTAAAAAATAAACTCTCTCAAGTTTCGAACCCCCGATAGGCTATAACCATGAAAGTTTTGATCCCACAGTTCTCCCGTGGCCTGGATCCAATGACCACGATCACATTGTGATCTCACGAATCATGAGTTCATGCAGTCCTACCCTTGACCACCCCAAGTCACGAGTCAATGAAATGCTACTCTCCTGCCTGTGTAAAGGCTAAGATTGATGGTCAATAGACCTCTGTCAGATCCTTGGATCTACGGTCCTGGGTCCCATCGCTACTTGCGAAGGCTGAAAGGGTCGAGGTGTTAACACCTGCGCTCCTTCTCTACATCCATCGATCTTGATAGATCTGGGGTATTCCCGAAAGGATTCCAACCGTTTGTCTACCAAACAATAGGGTATTCTCTCTTTCTATAATTGGACTCGCTATCCCTTCTAAGCTTGAATCACGAAATTCAACCTCTTGGGGCTTCAAACTCCCACAACTCCACGACCTTAGAGAGCTACCCTTTCTTGCATAATTTTTCCAGACCCGGATCGCATGAACCTTCAGATGGTTCTTGGGTGATCATCCCTAATCTTAGTCGAGTCTCTGGGTAAAGGTTCGGCATGGTTCCAAGGTTTATGGGGTAATCCCTGGGGAAGAGTAATCTTGAGGGGCCTTCCCAAAATATTATGAGAATCAAGCAAACAAGATGATTCTCGGTGGATCGAACTCATGCCCCAGACTTAACCATTTGTATAGAAACCAATGATGACATGTAAGCATACACATGCATCCATTATTTCCATTTTAAAACACCAGGCAATCATTCCACACAAAAATTATTATGGGCATATTAACATAAGCATGTATTCATGATATTCAATTCGAAATACAAGACATAAAAAACTTATCAGATCCACCAGCTTGATGCAACTACTGAGAGGGGTGCTCATTTCCACCCAACTGTAGGCTCAGTGACTCCAAATGGATTTACCACTAGCCATCCCCGAGCTAGACCACAATGCTTTGAGGTTCAACCTCTTACTTCCAGCTCAACGAAAGTCAAGGACAAAGGTTACTCTCCTTCTCTTGATATAGAAAAATAATCCAGGACGAAGGTTACTCTCCTTCTCCTGATATTCAGAACTCTCTGTGTTTCTAGGGTTTTCTCCAGTTCTCTTCCATGATCCCCCATCATGCGCACTCTTCTCTCCCTTACCACATTTCCTCTCTTG
This sequence comes from Picea mariana, assembly GCA_032191745.1. Classification (NCBI taxonomy): domain Eukaryota; kingdom Viridiplantae; phylum Streptophyta; class Pinopsida; order Pinales; family Pinaceae; genus Picea; species Picea mariana. The sequence goes on from JASDQU010102554.1 coordinate 235,079, forward strand.
CCAATTTGTCTGCAAGGTTGTGTGTGGCATGAATTTCATCGTCTGTGGTCAGGTCTGAGGGTTGTTACGGATGGGTGGTTCACCCCCATCCCCTCATTAACTCTTTGAGGAGCCTCCCCACCTACCAATCTGACAGGAAATCCATTCCAGGATCAGAGAGTTGCTTTGGTTTTTTAGCAAGTATAAGCCAGAACGATATTGGCTTGGTGGAAGTTAACGCAACCATTCCAGGTCCCTTCCACCACCTCTCATTATCCATCATGGTCTCTTTTAGAACATCCCTCTCGCAGCAGTCATTCAACACATATTCATAACATAATTTACATTCATCAACCTTTTATGCAAAGGTCCGTCAAATCAAACATTGACATATTTGAGTTTGCCATAGTTCTTGGCCACTATAGTTATTTTTATAGACTGGGGGAAACAAGGTGTTACAATTCCCTCCCCCTTAAAGGAACATCATCCTTGATTTTCTATATATCAATATGACGTGTATGTACAGAATTAAACAAAATTAGATATGCCTGTTTCATGGCATCTTCCATTTCCCACGTAGCCTCATCTGGGCCAAAATGTTTCCACTGCACCTTGACCTGTGCAATGGTTTGATTCCTAAGTGGGGTTTCCTTTCTGTCCAGTATGCATTGAGGTTCTGGAAGGAATTCTCCCTCCGGTTGCACCTGGATCACAGACCAATCAAATATATGATTAGAATCATGTACATATTTCTTCAATAATGAAACATGGAAAACATTATGTGCTTTTACTATGGGAGGAAGTGCTAGCCTATAGGCTACAGGTACCACTCTATCTAGAACTTAAAAGGTTCCACAATACTTAGGTGCCAACTTGGCACAAGATCCCATCCTCAGGGAACTCTTCCTGGGCCAAACTCTGAGATATACATGGTCTCCCATCTTGAATTCTCTTAGAGTTCTCTTTCGATTGGTGTAACTTTTCTGTCTGTTCTGAGGGACCTTTAGATTTTGTTTTATCTGAGTCACTTGTTGTTCCATTTCTTTCAACATGTTGGGTCCAATATTAACTCTGTTCACAGGATTACTCCAACTGAATGGAGTGTTGCATGATCTACCATAGAGGACTTCGAAAGGGCTCATCTTCAAGGATTCTTGGTAGACATTGTTGTAGGCGAATTCCACCGGTGGAAGGAAATCTTCCTACTTTTTGGGTTGATGCATTACATGCATCCTTAGCATGTCTTCTAATATTTGGTTCACTCTTTCTGTCTGTCCATCGGTTTGAGGATGATAGACTGTGCTAAACAGCAATTTGGTCTCTAGACCAACCATCAAGGATTTCCAAAAGTTGGAAGTAAATTTTGTGTCTCTGTCAGACACGATCTCTTTAGGCATACCATGTAGTCTGAATATCTCCTTCATGAATATGTTGGCGACGTCCATTGCTTTGCAAGTCAACTTGACGGGGATAAAATGAGCGAAATTTCTCAATTTATCCACCACTACCATGATGGTGTCATTCTGTTTGGTCGAGGTTGGTAATCCGGTGATGAAATCCATGGAGATGGTTTCCCATTTCCATTCTGGGATTGGTAGAGGTTGTAATAATCCTGCTGGGTGTCAGTGTTCTACTTTAACCTGTTGGCATTCTATGCATTTGGCTAAGTACTCATCTATGTCCTTCTTCAATCCAGGCCAATAGAATTGTTTCCTGGTGGCTTTGATCATCTTCTGGTATCCTGGATGACCAATATATGGTCTTTTATGTAGTTCATCCATTATGAACCTCTTCAAGTCATCACAATATGGAATATACAATCTATTTTTGTAAGTTAGCAGACCTCCATCTATCATCAGGTAGCCTTCATACTTTATCCCTGTGGGTTCTTGCTCCAGGTATGAGGTCACAGTCTGGAAGAATGTGTCTGTTTCTTGTGCATTCCTGCCTCTTTCCTTGATATTCGTCTCGCAGGTGCTCACTGCTGTCAGGTGAATTGTTTTCATACTTCTGCTAAGGGCATAAGCCACCTTATTTTCCTTTCCCTTGATATGTTTGATTTTGAAATCAAACTCACTAAGAAGGGCCATCCACCTAGCTTGTCTAGCATTGAGTTTTGGTTGGTCAAATAGATATCGCAATCCACAGTGGTCTGTCATAAGTACAAATTTCCTTCCTAGGAGGTAATGCCTCCACATTTTTAAGGCATGCACTATGGCGGCCAGTTCTAGATCATGGGTCACATAGTTGACTTCGTGCTCATTCAATTTTCGGGATTCATAGCAAACTACACTTCCTCCTTGCATAAGGAATCCTCCGAGCCCTTCCTTGCAAGCATATGTGCACACAAGGAAGTCAACTTCGGGATCGGTGATCTTCAACACAGGTGCATGGGTCGGTAGATGTTTTAGGAATTGAAATATTTCTTTGCATTCTTGTGTCCACATGAATTTAGCTCCCTTCTTCTAGACGACAGTGATTGGACAACCAATCTTGGAGAATCCTTTTATAAATATCCTATAGTATCCTACTAAGCCCATAAAGGATATGATATCTGAAACGTCCTTTGGGGTAGGCCATTCCATGATAGAACCGATCTTGTCAGGGTCTACTACTACTCCTTCTTCAGATATGACATGGCCCAAGTAATGTATTTGCTTCTAGAAAAGGTCACACTTGCTAAATTTGGCATAGAGCTGATGTTCTCTTAGCACTTGAAGCACAAGTCTAAGATGTTCCTCATGTTCCTCTCTATTCTTGGAGTAAATTAATATATCGTCAATAAAAACCAGTACAAATTTGTCTAGGAATTTGCTGAGCACATTGTTCATCAAGTGCATAAAAGTGGTAGGGGCATTGGTTAATCCAAATGGTACTACCACAAACTCTTAGTGACCATATCTCGTCCTGAAGGCAATTTTGTGGATGTCTTCACCCTTGATTCGAACTTGATGGTATCCAGATCTCAATTCAATCTTTGAGAAGATGGAAGCACCTCCCAATTGATCGAATAGGTCATCAATTCTGGGTAAGGGGTACTTGTTCTTTATGGTTACCTTATTGAGTTGTCTATAATCTATGCACAGTTGGAGGGTACCATCTTTCTTCTTTACAAACAGAACTAGCGCTCCCCATGAAGACACGTTGGGCCGGATATAGCCTTTGTCCATCATTTCTTTTAGTTGTAACTTAAGCTCAACTAGCTCAGGTGTGCTCATCCTGTAGGGTGTCCTAGACACTAGCACCACTCTTAGTGAAATTTCTATCGAGAAGTCAATGTCCCTTCTTAGAGGTAGGCCTGGTACCTCTTCTGAAAATACATCTCTATATTCTCTTAGTGTGGGGTGGTCTTCGAGGCTTGGTTTGTCATCTTAAACTGATTCCAACACCTATATCACATAAATTGGACATACCTTTCTGCAATACTTTCTCATTTGAAGGGTTGATATTTGTCTCACCGAGACAGGTTTTTGGATCCCTCGAAGGGTTATCCTTCTTCCTTCTTCACCTAAACATTCTAAGGTTTTATGGTAACAGTCCAGTCTGGCTTTATATGTGGCTAGCCAGTCCATACCAATCAACAGGTTATATGATCCTAGGGGTAGTATTTTAAGGGTTTCTTGGGTGGGGAATTCACCCATTGTGAATTGGCAAGCTGGTATGACCTATGCTACCTTTCTTTTGGTGCCAGTGGCTAAATGTACCAACCATGGCTTGGTGTGTTTATGTGGCTGTAATTTACACTTATCAATAGCCTTAGGATATATATAACTCAAATTTGAACCAAAGTCAATTAGAATAGACACTAGATGGTTGGTGATCATACCTTCTATCTCCACCACTGAAGCTTGGTGGTCAGCTTGTTTATTATCCAAGGCTGCATAGATTTGAGGCACACTCCTGGCCACATCATTGACGATGGTAGCTTCTTGAATGTTGTAAATTCTCCGACTGTTCTGTTGTCGGTGCGGGTAGTCCCTCAGTAGATGTTCTCCTCCACAACCCCAACATTTCAAGGGTTCTCTCTTTGGGTTATCAATCTTTCCTAGGGTAGATCTAGAAGGTTTATTTCCACTCTGGGAGGGAAAATTATGCTCGTGTACACTTCGGGTTGGGAAGCTCATCCTTGAGTCCTTTTTATATTTTTTAAATCTTGGGGATTTAAACCCCTTTTTCTGGAATCCCAAACTATTCTTCTTCTTCCATCCTTCACGAGGTTCTATCCGATGCCCCAGTTGTTCATAACAATATCTTGCCTTTCAGATAGTGTCTTCTAGGGTCTTTGGCTTGTCAAACTCAATCCTGTTCTGATAGTCCTTAGGTAGTCCACTGATGAATCGTTGCACCTTTTCCTTTTTTACTTTTATATAGGGTACGTACCTCAGCAACTTGAGGAATCTGCTGACATATTCCTCTATGGTGAGTTTCCCCAGCTTGAGTTCATAGAATTATTTAGTCTTTTCATTGAAATACTTTTCCGATAGATACTTCTTCCTGAAATATTTCTCAAACCATTCCCAAGATAGGTCCTCTTCATGAATCCCTTTTACATTCTTAAGGTCTTCCCACTAAATGGAGGCTTTTCCATTCAAGTTGAAGGTGGCTACTCGGGCCTTCAAGTTTTTCGAGAAGTCATGGACTCTGAAATACTTCTTTAGTCCAAGTAGCTAGGCCTTCGCTTCCTCCCTTTTCTTTATTTCACCATCGAAAGAGGGTGGTTTGGCCTTCTTGAATTCTTTGAGATTATGACTTTTGGGATGCTTTTTCTTCTTATATTTTCTTCAGGAATAAGAACTAGTCCTGCTACTAGAAGATCCCTCTGAGTTGCCAGTTTCCTTTCCATAGGAATCATCCGACGCTTGTCCCTTATCTTTGGGGTGGACCTTTCTCGAGGTGCTCTTCCCAGTGTGGCCACTTAAAAGACCACATTTATATATCTTAGGTGGACTTCGACTTTTCTTTGCCTGTTGTCGGTCCGTGTGACTAGTGTCAATTCCATGCTGCAATTGTCTTTGTATGTCGGATAAACTCTGTAGCAAGACTGCATTAATTTTTGTTTTCTTCTCTTTCTCTTTCAACAACCTCTCGTTGTCAGCCTTGTAGCTCTGTAGTTCAACCATGAGGCTTCTCACAGTCTTAGCTAGATCTGGAGGGGTCTCTACCGCTCTCCTTTCGTCAGAATCTTCGTTTCTATTGTGGGAGCCATTCCCCACTTCGTGGTGCGTCACCATTCTATGCATTTTTAGTTTTCTCACAGTTGATCGTTCGCTTGTTGTGCAATAAAAACAATTATTGTTAGTCAATATTTATATTCATCTATAACCAGCGCATAATTCATATTTTTTTTATTTTCTTTTCAAATGCATACACATAATAGGAATTTTCATTCTTAATTTTGAATTTTGATAAAGGGGTTAAGATAGAGGGTTACTCCTTTTAAGAGTACCTCTAATGGATTTTCTGCGCAACTTGTTCGTGAGCCCAAGCAGGCCAAGTGTTGTAACCATGCCCTGATACCAATTTGTCACACACCCACTACAACAACCTAGATTTTTCGCCTTTTTCTTCGAGGGAAAAAATCCCCGAGACTTCTATGGGGCCTAGCGCAGACCCTCCCTTCCCTTATCCTCCTACAAACGACCACAACCTGGCCTTAGCACTAGTGCCTTTCGCAACTTGTGAGTTGGGAGTCAAGACTCTCGACTCCCCTTTCTCCAAACACCGATACCTAAGATATGATATAGGTATGTCTCCCTCCTCACTAGTGCCTGCTACATGTAACCGTAGGCTAGGCCAAACACTAACACCACTCGCAACATCACTAGTTGAGGTGTTGATCCCTCATGATCCTCCTTTGCGATACCCAAGATGCGAGAGGTCAACGTTACGTGGACTCTGCCAAAGCGATGTGCACACGCCACTTGTCTCCTCCCCTGTACTTTTCTCATGAGTTGTGTCACTACCGCACGTTGCACAAGACCTTGGCTCTCGACGTTTCATGGCCTTAGTGATCAAGGTGTAGCTTATTCATCCTACGAAACCCTGAGCCACGATAAGTCAACAATGGGTTGACCCTTTCCCAGGCAACAAGTGTCCACCACCAGTCACCTACTTCCACCTTCCTCTGGGTGCTTGTTGTTACAGCACCTGTCAACCATGCGGTCCCCACTTACGGATGGTCCATGTGTTTGCATGAGCCCTCAGTGCTCGACACTTCGTGACTTCTACAGTCGAAAAGAAACTCTCTCAAGTTTCGAACCCTCGATAGGCGATAACCACAAAAGTTCTGATCCCACGGTTCTCCTGTGGCCTGGATCCAAGGACCACAATCATGTCGCGATCTCATGAATCGTGAGTTCATGTAGTCCTACCCTTAACCACCCCAAGTCATGAGTCAACAAAATGCTACTCTCCTGCCTGTGCAAAGGCTAAGATCGACGGTCAATAGAGCTCCGTCAGATCCTTGGATCTATGGTCCTGGGTCCCATCGCTACTTGTGAAGGTTGAAAGGGTCGAGGTGTTAATGCCTATGCTCCTTCTCCAGATCCATCGGTCTTGACAGATATGGTTTATTCCCAAAAGGATTTTGACCGTTCATCTACCAAACGATAGGGTATTCTCTCTTTTCATAATTGGACTCGCTATCCCTTCTGAGCTTGAATCACGAAATTCAACCTCTCAGGGCTTCAAACTCCCACGACTTCACGACCTTAGAGAGATACCCTTTCTTGCATAAGGTTTCCAGACCTGGATCACATGAACCTTCAAATGGTTCTTGGGCAATCATCCCTAATCTTATTCGAGTCTCTGGGTAAAGGTTCGACACGGTTCCAAGGTTTATGGGGTAATCCCTGGGGAAGAGTACTCTCGAGGGGCCTTCCCAGAATATTACAAGAATCAAGCAAACAAGATGATTCTCGGTGGAGTGAACTCATGCCCCAGACTTAACCATTTGTACAGAAACCAATGATGACATGTAAGCATGCACATGCATCCATTATTTCCAGTTTAAAACACCAGGCAATCATTCCACACATAAATTTTTATGGGCATATAAACATAAGCATGTATTCATGATATTCAATTCGAAATACAAGGCATAAGACACTTATCAGATCCACCAGCATGATGCAACTACTGAGAGGGGTGCTCGTGTCCACCCAATTGTAGGCTCAGTGACTCCAAATGGATTTACCACTAGCCACCCCTGAGCTAGACCACGATGCTTTGAGGTTCAGCCTCTTACTTCAAGCTCAACGAAAGTCAAGGATGAAGGTTACTCTCCTTCTCCTGATACAGAAAAATAATCTAGGATGAAGGTTACTCTCCTTATCATGATATTCAGAACTCTTTACATTTCCAGGGTTTTCTCCAGTTCTCTTCCGCGATCCCCCGTCGTGCACGCTCTTCTCTCCCCTTACCACATTTCCTCTCTTTCCAATTTGTCTGCAAGGTTGCGTGTGGCGCAAATTTCACCATATGTGGTCAGGTCTGAGGGCTTTTACGGATGGGCGGTTCACTCCCATCCCCTCATTAACTCTTTTGAGGAGCCTCCCCACCTACCAATTTGACGGGAAATCCATTCCAGGATCAAAGAGCTACTTTGGTTTTTGAGCAAGTATAAACCAGTACGGTACTGGCTCTGTGGAAGTTAATGCAACCATTACAGGTCCCTTCCACCACCTATCATTAACCATCATGGTCTCTATTAGCACATCCCTCTCCCAACGTTCATGCAACACATATTCATAACATAATTTACATTCATCGACCTTTTATGCAAAGGTCCGTTAAATCAAACATTCACATCTTTGAGTTTGCCATAGTTCTTGGCCACTATAGTTATTTTTACAGACTGGGGGAAATAGGGTGTTACAATGATGGAGGGGGAGAGATTTATTAGATGCAGAGGATAGAGGAATGTCTCTAGGGGGAGAATATTTATCATATGCAGAGGAAAAACACATGGTTCCAGGGGGGAGCATGAGTGATATGATTTAAGAATTGCATCAGAGTTTTTCCATCAATGCCAAAGGGAGAGATTGTTAATTAAGGTTGGTTGTCATTGATGTCAACCCTTGAAGAAATCCCCGTAGCACAAAGGCTTGGGTAATGGACCCAATATTGTTTGATGTAAATATGACTCATTATTTTTTTTTCATGGTTGATAAGAAGTAAATATGGATGAACTCCAAAGTGGTCCCCTTATGGTGAAATCCATCACGGGAAGACGCTTTGTGGAGTAAGAGAACCCATGCTTAATTGTGCAATAATGAGATGAAGGAAAGTGATTTTGTCAGGGAAAATATCCTAGATGGATAGTTCTTGTTATTTCATTTCTGTTGGTATGTGGAACGTCACATAATTGCTCACGGTTAGAGAGTTATGGCCATGAGAAGTTGGAGACCCCAGGTTTGGGTAATGGACCCAAGTTTGTTTGATGGGTAACTGTATGAGTTATGACATATTTTCAGATAATACTATTCTATATGGATATTACATGTCATGCCATTTCTGGTGGTATGTATAACATCACATAACCCCTCACGGTTTGAGAGTTATGGCCTTATGAAGTTGGAGGACCCTCATATGTCATCTAGAAGCCCCAAAAGGTCAAAGTAGTCAAAGTGGTTTAAGAGATTTTAAAAGGTAAATAATAAAGTGAAGTGATGAGTGTATTATAATTCAAAGTGAATACAAAATAAATTATTTCAATAATATATTTAATGGAGAAATTAGAAGTGGACACAACCCTAAAATAAGCAAAGTGGGCCAAGTGACCTAGAAGATGTTTTTAAGGAAGCTACTTGGAGAGTATAAATGAGAAGCAAGGCTCTCTCATTTGAATCAAAATTGAGCATATTGAATATATATATATATATGTTTCTGAGGTAACCAAGGATATCTAAACCGGAATTCTGAGTGAAGGTGAAGAAAAGAAGGCCGAAATGCAAGGAAGGATAAATTCTTTTGATGGTGCTTTCTAAGGTATGTTATTTACAGGTCATCTCACCATTTTCGCTATAACTGTTTTTATATAATGATTCAGACTGTGAAATTGCTATGAAAGTGAGAAAACATATACAAGTATCTGTGGTAAACAATTCAGCTTGTGGGTCATTGTATTTTGGGAGTTACACTCTGTGGAAAATAGGGTTTGTGGCCAATCCTGAAACTAGTCAAAATCAGGTGTTTCAGGTAAAAATGTCATAACTTCTTCATAACAGATCCAAATTCCTTGAGACCAAATGTGTTGGTTAGGGTAAATTATTTATTATATTTTGTAATAGTTTTAGATAAATTCATCAAATATTTTGTGCGGGGCACGCTCTACAAGGTCACTCTCTAGAATAAGCCAGAGTTTAGCAAGGTATGCCTTTTTTGCTATAAATCCTTTTATGAGATGTTCCAAGTAGTAACACTTGGAGAAATTTCATAAAGAACACTAAATAACATTTTGTATCAGTTTCAGATATTTATACATTACAGGTTCAAAGTTATGATTACTTCAAGTTAGAGTTGTTGACTAATCCAAAACTAGGCATGTGAGACTAAAGAAAAGTTTGATGAAAATGCTAGTCTCTTGTTTTTAAAGTTAAGGAAGGTTTACAGGAATGTGATCATATACAAAGATTCTATTACAGAGCTACAAATCAGATTTGGATGCTGAAATTGATGAGGGATTTTGGTTGAGGTACATGTTGAGTACATGGTTGAGACAAGTAGTTGATGAGTTGGCACATACATGAGGTGTATAGTTGATGATGTTGGTACATATTGATGAGTCATAGTTGATGAGTAGTTGACACATTATTGGTACATACTTGGTGCATTTTTGGATGTGTTAGTGACATTTCTTGTCTTGGGCCTAAGAGCATCCAGGTCTGCAGGTTGCACGAAGAACGCCCAATCGTAGCACGTAAAGCCCCATTTCAAGATGAAAATCAAATAAGCGGGCAAAATTAGGTTATCAATGGCCCAGATTCATCCATAGGAGTAGATCGATGGTCGGTGGGAAATCACAGTTAGAGGAGTTGCACCAGGATTAGTGCGATGGGTAGCGTCTATATACATTCATGAAGGATCTCGGCCGTCCATCCAAAAGGACACGTGGTGCGTGATCATGTCATGTCGGCATTCAGGGATTCGAGGGGTAAGAGCTCCTTGTCATTTTACGTCTCGAAAACCCGAACCCTGAAATGCCAATAAGCGCCTTTGAAGCTAAGCCCATGGTCCTAACACCCGGTCACGTCAAGCGAGCCTGATAATGGAGGCATCCCTCTTCTAACATCAAATGCCATCTCGACCATTCCTCTAGAGGACACGCGGTGTACATTCATGATTTCGTGGTTTGGTCAATTGGGATTTTGAGAAGCGTTGCATCATGAACCCTCGGTGCCAGAAATCCCGAAAGAATCGGGACCGTCCATCTGAAGGACACACGACACAAGATCTAAGCCACAGGTGGGGCCTTTTGAAATTTTCATAGTGAAAGTGTCGAAGTCATCTCAGCCGTCCATCCATCGATGAAAATCAGGTGCATTGGACTTAAAGGGGGCATGGATCTGGGCAGCCAGGATCTGCACGCTCAGATCTACGGTCAGGAGTGGATTATGGAGCCCCCCCACCTTTCTACCTTTAAGCAGAGGGGGGGGGGGGGNCTACGATAAGAGCACCTAGATCAATGGTGCACATCAGATTCCAGAGCCCCCCCTCCTTTCTACCTTTAAGTGGAGGGGGGGTTCGGAATCGAGGGCGCACCTCTCCGACGACTATGATCAGAGCGCCCGGATCAATGGCTAAGGTTGTTTTCGGCCCCCCCCTTTTCTATCCTGACTTTAATAAAGGTATGGGGGGGCCTTCCTGACTTGTCACCTTCTATCCTGTCCTCCCCCTGTTAACGTGGCACCTCCTCATTAGTTCTACCCCCACCTCTTCCAAATCACTTACCGCCTCCCTCTTCCTCTATTATCTGTCCAACTTCCCTCTCTCCATCCACATGGCCCCTCCTTATCTCATCGCCCTCTCGCTTTCTGCCATGTGTCCCTCTCACTCCCAGTCTCCTCCACCTGTATGATCATTCCTTTTACTCCGTGTCCACCTATACCCCCGCACTCCACACGCCTTCCTCCTCTTTCCTTTTCATACCGCGTGGCATTCCTCAGCTTATGTCACCACTCCCGTTTCCTCTCCATCACCTCCACCATGTTGACACCATCGCTCCCATCATACCCTTTTTCACATCCGCCATAGGGGTCCCTCGCAGCAGTCCAACGAAGCAGCATACAAAGAGAGACCGTTCAGCTGATCCAGGTGGCACCATTAGGAGACCTCCATGTCCCAGAAGGTAGGGTTGACCGAGGCTGTCCCCAGTCCCAAGAAAGTAGTTATTGTGGTTGTTGCTAGTGGTTGGGCATCATATCCACCATAAAAAGAAATTCCAGCAAAGGACTAAAGATGGTCAATTCATCTGCAGCAGGATAGTCCGAAATCTGATAGCGTCTGTCTTGGGTGCACGATCGGCCAGAGTCTGCATGCGCAGACTGTCAAAAGACATGCAGATGCAATGTTTTTAATGAAATGTCTTGTTTTTGCTGCTGTTGTTGTTTTTGAGTATATGTAGGCATTTTCACCATTTTTGTAAGCATCGATGGTAAAGCGAAGCTCCCGATTGTAAAGTTTTAACAGAAACTCAAGTTTCCTAGTTATGCATATGTATGTGAGATTTCTTGTTTTATGACAGACATTATTTCTTATTCCATTTAATTTTCATCTCATACTGAAAGAGTTTGTGATCGACTGAGTCATGCGAATGGTTGCAATTATGTTATGATAAAGGATTTATCGTTGCATTGTTGTATTCTCCAGTTTTCTGAATTTGAATGTAAGAAGATCTTGCGTTTAGATGTTTTCCCCTACAGTCTGTTAGGAACCTGATGTTTATGATAGACCTTGCATCTCTCTGATACAAGTCTTCCCCCTACTTGCCCTTACTATAACTCACTATCTGAAGTTATCTAAGACCTCACTTGCCCATGCATGCCTGGCCTAGTTTTGGAGTTAGAACCACATTGTGTTGAGTTAACTTCCATTTGATCACCCTATCAAACAAATCGTGACATAAACTTATGGGCGTCAGGCTCTGCTCCTGCTGCAATCCAGGGGTGACTTCTGACGCTAACATTTCTAGCGCCGTTTCCGGGGATGAAGTTGAAGATTTTCCCTGGGCAGAACGACATTGAGCCTCTGATTATGAAGGTGCATCAGACATCAGAGCCCTTCAAAATTGCTACTGTGCACCTGGCGACTCCACTGTGGTGACTCTAAGGTTTCCACATCACTATTTCAACTGTGGCTACTGTTAGCACACCTGAAAGCTGACCCTAAGGAGCTTTCTTGAGAAGGTTTCAGCAGTTGCTTTCTCAGCCTGAGAATCTTCCTGGGGTAACAACAACGTTAGGATCTGGCCTTTGATGGTGAACAAGGACCAGACACATTCGAAGATACACATCTTTCACTTGGCAACTCCATGATTCAAGGATCAATTGGCGACTCCACTGGTTCGATATGGAGAAAATCCTTGCTCGCAGGTTTTCTCCTTTTAATTTTTCTGCTATTCCTGGTTTTCCTAATGTTGTCCCCTCTTCGAATGAATGGGGCGATTATTTGCCCATATTTGGAAAATGTGAAGAGGATGATCCTGCTTAGCACCTCAGTGAGTTTCATGAACTCATGCATCAATGGGAGATACATCATGAGGATGTATTACTGAAGATGTTCATGTTCTCGTTAGCAGGGGATGCACGTAAATGGTATCATTCTTTACCCCCTGCTAGCATTTTTTCACTCAATGGATTCCATGCAGCTTTCACTGCCTATTGTCAAAAGTTGTATCCCTCTGAGTCAATTTGTCATAATTGTTGTGGGGGATACCACAACTATATGCGAGATGAAACTGTTTCAGACGTAGGCTGCGAAGATGGTCTTGATGACCTGGATCAAAAATCAATAATTTCTCCTCCCCATTCATCTGCATCATAGGTGGGTTATGAAAGTGATGAATATCCCAGGGGGGAAGAGGATTCCCTGAGTGAGCTAATGGAGTAGGTGAAATATCTCTCTGCCCAATATCACAGGATGCACTTGTTTATGATACAGGTTGATTACAGGTTGGTGCATGGTTGATGCACTTGTTTATGGTACAGGTTGAATACAGGTTGGTGCATGGTTGATGCACTTGTTTATGGTACAGGTTGATCATAGGTTGAGGTACAGGTTGATGCATGGTTGATGCATGGTTCGGATTTATCGGTACAGGTTTACAGTGGTATATCTCACAGTGATAGTGTGATGGTGGTTCCATCATTCTACTTCTACTTCAGGGTGGCAATATGGGGCAAGGACAGGTGGTTGTAGCCACCTTTCGGTTGTATTTAGAGAACATATGGGGTTGTAGCCTCCTTATGGTTGTAGCCAGAGAATTGGGGAGTTGGAGCTTCCCTCAGGTTGTAGCCTGAGAAACTAGGGGGTTGAAGCCTCCTTCCAGTTGCAGCTAGAAAACAAAGGAAGTTGGTATTTCCAATGAATGTAATTCTTCAAGACATATAAGAGAAATAATTCTGTGGTTTTCTCCCAATTTGGGTTTCCATGTAAAACACTGGTGTACTGGGTATGTGTATGATTGTTCATTTGTTCATTGCTTATTTACCTTGCAATTATTGGATAATAATGCTTCATTGATATAACATGTGGATTATATGGTTAAAAGGGATCAAATTGCTCTATTACTGATTCACCCCCCCTCTCAGTAATCCAACAAGTTAATCAAGACCTCACCTGCTTGTGCATACTGGTCCAGTTTTATGAGTTAGAACGATATTATCTTGAGTCTGCACCCATTCGACCCCCTTTAAATTTATTCATTATGACATAAAAACTGACGGGTATTGGGATTACCTCCAATGCAATCTGGAGATGACTTCTAGTGCTAACAGGTAGGATTTATCTAGGTGGGTATTGGTGGCCACCCACCTATTCCAACTGTATAAAAATAGTTTTCTGGAAATTTACTATTTTTAGCAATTTTTTGGGTTCTAAACTTCCAGGGCCATTTTGAGGGCCTAAACGATTTCTTTTCACAATCGGGCACCTAAAATAAAGCCAAGGGATTTCATTGATCCCCCAAAATGAATTCCATTTTCAATACCTTTCCTACGAGCTATCGTGTGCCTCAAAAGAGGATTGTATGCCAAAGTTATGCCCCTGGGAAGTTGATACACCAAACTACCCAAAACTGGGTCCATAAAATTGTTGAATTTTCATCTTCTGGGGTTAGGATTTTGGATTTTATTTATGTTAAAAATTCCTTTGGAGCCTTATTGCAACAATCATTTTCTTTTGAATGAGCATATTCGTCACATCTCTTCTCAAAGATAAGTTTCCACCATTCGTGCGAGTCTTTCACTCTGTATTTTTATAGTTTTGTACATTTCGATCATTAATATAAATTGAGTATTACTATATCTCTATGTTTATGGTTATAGATATGATATATATTTGTTATATTATTAGATATCTGATATATCTTTGTACATTTATTTATTATATGTCTTCTCTCATTTCATGCTAAAAATAATCTGGATCAGTGGTATCAACGGAGACTGCTCTTTATCATTTTTCACTGCATGTCCCAATGAGGTCTAAGTATAGAAAATTGGGTCTTGAACTTTTCTCTCTTGAGGAAAATCATTCTCTCACACCAAATAAACCCTCCATGGAAGAAGTAAATAAAAGTGACGGAGAAAAAAATTCTATTAATATGTTGCTTGAGCAAGCTCTCACGGGACAGAGGGATGAAATGATGGAGAATTTTGCTCATATCCTTAAATGCCTTCTTATAATAGCAAGAACATCCTCATCAAGAGGATACTTTGGAGGCACCTCTCCTTTCAAGGTACAAGTTAATTTTGATATTACCATATTTGAAGGTCAAATAAATGCAGATTCCCTAGGAAAAAGGTTAAATATGCTAGAAGGTTACTTCTTTTTTCACAATTTTTTCGACTAGGAAAAGATCACCTTCACACTCCTTAATGATCTCCCCCATGTCAAACATTGGTGGGAAACTTACTAGGAGAAAATTTCCACAGATAATTCTAGAATATATGCAGTTGATCCCACTTGGGATTTTTTTGTGATGCACTCAAGGAACAATATTACCCGGTTGGTAACTATAGGACCAATACATGAGATGGACCACGCTGCGCCATGAGTGGGGAAAAAAAATTCTAGAGTTCACAAATACTTTTTATACCTTGCACACCAAGTTGGATATCAAAGAATCTGAGTGCCATATGTTTCTCAAATATCGTGGGACTCTGCATAGGTACATCCAAACCGAAATGGATTACCTGGACATCTCATCATTGGGAGCCAATCAAAATTTTGTCAAAATCGAGGAGAAATTTAGGAACCAGAAAAAATGAGAGTTAGTGTCTGCAAATCTACAACAACCAAAGTATGGTAAATATGGCTCTAACAATCGACCTTCATAAAACCCATCCAAGACACATAAAAAGAAGGGTAACATAAATACGAAGAAGAACACTGGAAAGTCGTGCGATTTCCAAAAAATCCCCTGGCACAACACCGATGAATGTTGCTCTAAATAGTCATTGGTGGATGAGATCAAATAAAAAGATTTGAATTGAGATTCAGAATATGATTAAGAAAATAACAGGAGAATACAGATCATTGATGCAGATCCCATTTTTATTTTCATGATTGCAACAATTCAACCATAAGAACTAGGAGATCTTGAAGAAGGGGAGCACCTCTTCCATTCAGAATTGTGGGTGAAGGGAACCCCGTTGCATTTCATTGTTGATAGCGAAATTCAGAAGAACCTCATCTCAGTGTAGTTCCTCAAGCAGTTGGTACTGTCGACAACACCACACCCCCAACCATACAAAATTGGGTGGCTTTTCCAGGGATGACATCTTCATGTCAACTAGCAGTGTCGATTGTTATATGGCATCGAGTGCTTCAAGTATGAGGTATTATGTGATGTTTCCCCATTGGATTTCTTTGATGTTTTTTTTGGCCCACAATATATGTGGAAATGCCATGCTATTTATGAGTCTCAACCCCGTAGTGTCATTATTACTTTGGGGTTCATCACTAAAATATATTGGAGGTATTTCCAACTATTGTCCCACCTAAATAGTTCCACAAGGTAGCATCTCATAGCACAAAATTCAACATCTTCACAATCTGTTCAAACGGTAAACAGAAGGACACTGCCACTACTGTAGCCTCAGTCCAAGCACCTTCTATCTAGCAGAGACAGGCTGACAATATTGAAGCAAATTACAAATATTCCTTTTGCACACAGGCATATCATGTATATGGACTAGTTAAAAAGGTCCAACCCTTCCAACATCAGGTTCTCAACAACCTTCCACAAGTCAAGTAGCCAAATCTTGTAGCAAGGTTTCTAGAAAAACTGAAAATGGATCTTCCATGAGACCGTAGTCACGCTTTACGTCTTCTACCACATTCTTTCCTTAATGTGACTCACCCTTCTTATTTCCACCAAGAGGGTGAAACATCTGCTAAGATTGCTGGAAATAATAGTCTTCCGCATCGTAAGACAGTGCTAGATGAAATGAAACCTTTGGTATAAAGAAACCCATATTTAATATTGACGTTGATTTGTCATCATCTTCATTTCTAAGCTCACAACCCATCATGAGCTATAAATTTTGATTGTTAAACTTCTTGTTGGCCCTTGACCAAGTTTTGAGGATCTGGTCAAGGTTGACCTATTTTCGGACTTCGATAGCCTGTCGAAGGAGGAGCACAAGACGAAGCAGAGATCATGGATCTCGACCCCTTTTTTGGGTTTTTGGGATTATGTAACGGGAATGGGATGTCATCCCATGGGTTTACCCATGTTTAGGTCTATTTTGTAATGCATAAATAGATGTCTAGGCTATGTAAGAGAGAATAAAGGGATCTATGTGATGTAAGGATGATAAGCTAAGTGCTAAGTGGAAGTATGGTTTGTAGATTCTCTATGCATACTAGGAGATACTTGTATAGCTAGGTGCAAGGTATTGTAACAGGCTATGAAGTGATTTGTGCTATAATGCAAGGAAGGAGGATCTAGCAAAGTGCGCAGATCTCCTGTCCTAGGCGAAGTAGGGTTTTGAGGCTCTATGCTTGTAACTGATTGATTGAAGACAATAAAGAAGAAGAGTTGGTGGACGTAGCCCCAAGGTGCGGGTGAACCATGTAAACACTATGTTGTTCCTCTTTGTTCTTGTCTTGATGTGTTTATAACTTCTCTTTCTAAGTGCTTTGATAGAGATAGATAAATATGTTGATGCTTTGTGCTAATGATATGTAAGAATGTTAGATATGACCTATATGAAGTGCTTAGTGCTTGATCTGCTAGATATAACCTACATGTTTATGATAAAGTGCTTAAATACATCATATCTGAGTGAATGATGCGATGCTCTGTTCTATCTGCACAATAGTTATTGGTTGAATATTGATGAACTGTTGATGCTAAAGTTCTCTGTTAAGTATTATAATCATAGATCTGTGTCCCAGCTAAGGTTGCAAACACTTGAGTCCTGCAACCACCCCTACCTCTACCTCGGGTGAGACTTCATCTACTTCATAGGTGTTGCCGAAAGGGCCGGTAGTTACGGTTTTGTTGGTGCACTATTGTAGCATTGAACCCTGGGTTTGCCCCTGTACCAACAAATGGTTTTGTTACCGAGACTTGAAACTGTGATTGCTGGGAACTGAAGTAAAGAAAAGAGAAGTTTTGTGCGTAGATCTACTGCTTAAGTGTGCAGTATCGGACCTGAAATTGTGATTGCTGGGAACTGAGAAAGAAGAATCTTTATGCAAAGATCCAACCTAAAATTGTGAAATCTCTGTGCGTAGATATATTTCTTTGGTGTGCAGTACTCTACTTAGTTTGACAAGATCTATGCTAAGGAAAAGAATTCTGATCTGAAGAAAAGAGGTAAGATCTAAAAGCTTTGTGATCTGATAAAGGTAAGAATAGTGAAAAGTTATAGATCTGAAGGATTTGTGCTTTGTAGAAGTAATATTAGTGGAGATTTTTTTTTCAGATGTATGAATGTAGGTATGTTTGATAGATTATATCCTAGCTTGAAAACTAGGGTATTAATAGATGAAAGAAGATTTGATACGAATAGATCTGATATGAATAGTGAAAAATATGTTATACCTATGCATAGAAAGAAAGTTTGGACTAATAGGTATATGCAGGATCCTAGAAAGAATTTTTTGCAGGTTAGCTATCATGATTCTAGTACATAGTACAAGAAAGGCTGGGGATCATTTAATTTAAAGAGTAGATTAAATCTTTGTTACAATTGCAGAAAACCAGGACATCTTGCTAAGGAATGCCCTGGAAGAAGACCTAGTTGTCTTTGTTGTAAAGCTATGGACCATGAAGTTTTGGATTTCCCTAGAATGATTGGTAAGGTTGAAAGAATGAATATGAACCAAGACAACCCTAAGGCATATCTAGAAACCAAGATTATGATAGAATCCAAGGAAGAATCAGAGAAAATATTGCTACAGATAAGAGAAACCCTGAATGATCACCGACATGTCAACTTATCAGAGATCTTCAAAGAAAAAGAATGCCTTGAAGCAAGAATAGGAGACTTCGACGTTGATTGTGTTCTGGATGAGGAAACAAGGGTGAATATTATGACAAAAAGAACCTGGTAACTTTTAGGAAAGACAGCTATGATTCCCTCATTGGGAGGAATAGGATTATTCAGAGGAAAGTTGATAAACCTATGTGGAAAGATCACCCGAATACCTATGAATGCCAATGGGACTTCAACAAATGAATATTTTGATATTGTTAAATTCAATGAGAACAATGCCTCATTTACCATGCTACTAGGAAAACCTTGGATTAAAAGAGATCAGGCTAGGAGGAAAGAAGAAGAAGAAGTTTTGGAGAAGAAGAAGCAAGAATTAAAATATTTCATGACTAGAAGGATCACACACTTGATCGAAGAACAACAAAACAAATCGAAGCTTTTTAACACTAGAGACATAGATGTTGAAGTTGAAATAACACTAGAGGATCCATAGAATATTGAAGTACCTATCCCATACAAAGAATAAGTATTATCCAGAAACCCTAGGGAAGAATCTCAACAACGCGAAGTGACTAGGTCAAAAGATGACAAAAATCAGAATGGAAAAAGGAATACTAAGATGAAGCTCACTGGAAAGAAGGATAGAAAACTAAGTAAGAAGAGAGTTAAGATAGAAAAGTTGCAGAAAGATCCAGAAGGAACCTCGCAAAAGGAAAATTTTCAAAATTGGAGCTTCGTCGGGATATCAGCATAGCGACACATGGCACTTCGCCATGGTGAAGCAATATAGCCATTGAGGAAATTATAACCATTAGACCAACGCTCTGAATAGGTAGAAAGGAATTTATGACTAGACAACTCACCATCATACCATTGGGACCACGCCATAACAGACAGAACAAAGTTTAGGAAGGCTTCATACCCATTGCAAGTGACATGTTGTCGAGTTACCTATTTATCCTGTCGCACCACGCACTGAGAACACTTTTTCCAATTGCGAATTTGAGCCCACAGACTAAGTTGATTTTATACAGTGATCATTGTGCTTCTTCTCTCTATCTCATTAATGTGTCTAAGCTACCCCCGCCCCCCCAAACCTAATATTTTTAACCCGGAGCGTGTATGTCAGACGAGTTGAGCGCTGCAGAAAATGTTGTTGAGGAAGTTTTGATCGACCTCATGACTAAAAGAGTCATGTCGATGTATACAAGAATCATCCACAAGAGGACTGCCAGCCTCTCCATCCACTGCTCGCAGAGCAGGACCATCCCAGTCGTCCGATGAGAAGTGAACTAAGTACAGGGATGACTTAGCGAATGCTAAAATGATCCCAACTATCTTACCCACCTATATACCACCTTTAAGCGGTGTTGTAAACTGTGACATTGTACCCAGAGATTTCTACTACGCCTTGGTCACTGCGTACCTCCCGAAGGGGATACACGCAGTGCGAGCAGACCAAGATAAGATCGCAGTGTTGAATTTTAGTGACTTCAACCTTAGAGATCACAAAGTATACAACATGTTAGCCCCACATAAGTATATGACTAGAAAAAAAGGGAAAAACTCAAAGGTAATTCCCCAAGCATGGACCCATAACCTCGTGCAGTCCACCCTACTCAACGTCATGAAAATTACCCACTTTGGAAGACACCAAGAGGTGAATGCATGTGTCAAGTTGCTACTTTCTTGTTACCATGGAGGATATTTGTGGCTAAACCACCGTATCACAGTTTATCTAACCTTGATCAATCATATCATGGGTTTGAGTATGCAAGGACCGACCCACAGGATTTCTATCTTGGAAAAGCCATGGACCGTGCTCTCGCATAAAGGATTAAGGACACCTGCGGTGATGTCGAGAAGGGGATGCGAGGCTACAAGGTAGCCTCTATTCAGAATGGCACAATTCACCTCGCTTGTCAGTTGATTGCAGGGAATTTAGTATGCAAGAACCAACCCACCCAAGTGATTGGTTTTGTAGTCAACCTCGTAGGGAAGTGCACGGAGGGCCTACAAATGAATTGGGCGAAGTACCTGGTGTACCAGTTGGAACTTGACTGCATAGAAGCGTAAGATCAAGGATATGAATTCCATTTCAGCTGGCTCTTGATCCTGATCGCTTTCATTGCCTGGCAGATTCCAGAAGGTGCGACCTTCTTGGACATTGAGCCATTTGAACCATTAGTTGTGAAGCTTAGTACATTGTGGTACTCCAGTGACATGCATAAGCAATGGCAGACAAATTTCATGTTCCATACATACTACAATCAACTGATGATAGCCATACAGTCTGAGCCTCGCATGACGCCGAACACTATACACTAATTTGAGCCTTTGATGAAGTTCAACATTGATCGGCATTTCATTTATATCACAGTGTGAGCCGACGAGCACAAGAAAAAACTTCAATCCTACTATAAGTTGACGGAGGAGGACCTAGAGGAGATTACTAAGGAATGGTTCGCTAACCTCCTTATTCTAGTAGACCTTGGGGAGATATTCAACATTGATAGCCCAGAAGCTGCGCAGGATACAGCCAGACCTTGCAAAACAAAGAACACTGACGAAGTAAAATATTTAAGCAGTGCCTCGGTGAATACTTCTTCCATGTCACTAGAGAAAGGAGGTGATGGAGAAGAGATAGATGGCACAGAATTTGAACAGAGGAAAGGAAAAGTAACACCGCCCAGAGACGAGGAGGACCCCTAGAAGAAAATGAAGGTTTCCCACTTGAAATCTTCCTCCCGGAAGAGATCAAAATCCCCTATAACTAAGATGTAGACCATCCTCTCCTCTGATGATTTCAATTTCATCATAGCAACCCTGAATGATGCTTCATTGGAGATAGAAGAGAAGCAAGAAGTTAAGTAGGAGGAGATGTACAATAGAATTGAGGTTGAGCTCCGAGGGGTGCAACATGCACTACAGTTCAGCTGCACAGTCTCCACTATGAATCTATCATTAGGAAAACTGGAACTGGGAGATGAGCCATCCCAAATCCATCGACTCGCTGATACATTCGAAGCTCACCTTCGACGAGCACAAGAGGAAACAACAAAAGCCACCCAGGCTTTGGTACAACTACAAGGAGTACTTGTAGAACAACACTGAGATACTGAATAGGAAAAGAGTGCTCTCCAAGTGAAGTTTGATGAAGAAAAGGCACAACTGCAACAAGGAAAGGAACAGTTTCTCATCGAGAAAATTGAAGTGAAGGAAGAGGTCAACAGAGCACTGCACTCTATGACTGCCATAGAAGTAAAGGAAAAGGATCAAGTCATGAATCAAGTAGTGCAACTTGAAAAAGTAATCCAGCAGCTGCATCAATGCATTGCATACCTAGAACTACACACTGTGCCCCAGACCCCACAAGAGGTAAAGGACCAAAGAGAAGCAACCGCCAAGAGCACAGTTGAAAGGATAAAGGCCCTTACCTTAGAATGTAAAAAATGCACTGATTGCACTGCCCAGACATATGAGAAACTAACCGAGAACCCAAATTTCAAGCATTAGATTCATAGCTCCAAGAAGCGAAGAAGCACACAGAAACACTACAGGCACAGCTGAAATCCTTGACAACTGTGGAGAGAATGAAGAGATCTCAAGAGAAGCAAACCGCCTAGTAGCAGATCCACACTATCCAAAGCAGAGTTATGGAATTAACTCAGAGACTCTGACCTGTCCAAGACAAGGCTTACCAATTTTTCCTAGAGGTCGAGAGCCAGGAAGTAGAACTGGAGCAAGTTAGCACCGCAACAGAACAACACCTAGAAGGACATGTGAATGATGCAGTCATTCAAGAATTTATTGAACAAGAGCTTGTAGCATAGCAGCAAGTTGAAGCAGTTCGAGCCAAGATCGAAGCATTCGAAGTAGAACTTCCTACATCAGAGTGACTTGGGATGAGTCATAGGTGAGTGTTGGGGGCCTGTTAGCCCTTTACCAAGTTTTGATGGATCTGGTCAATTTTGACCTATTTTCAGACTTCGACATCCTTTCGAAAGAGGAGTGCAAGATGAAGCGGAGATCATGGATCTCCTCCCCTTTTCTGGGTCCTTTTTGGGTTTTGGGGATTATGTAACGAGCATGGGATGTTGACCCATGGGTTTACCCATGTTTAGGCCTATTTTGTAATGTATAAATAGATGTCTAGGTTATGTAAGAGAGAAGAAAGAGATCTATTTGATGTAAGGATGATAATATAAGTACTAAGTGCAAGTATGGTTTGTATATTCTCTTCGCATACTGGGAGAGACTTACAGAGCTAGGTGCAAGGTATTGTAACATGTTGTGAAGTGATTTGTGCTATAATGAAAGGAAGGAGGATCTAGCGAAGTGTGAAGATCTCCTGTCCTAGGAAAAGTAGGGTTTTGAGGATCTATGCTTGTAACTGATTGATTGAAGACAATAAAGAAGAAGAGTTGGTGGACGTAGAACCAGGGTGGGGGTGAACCACGTAAACACTGTGTTGTTTCTCTTTTTTCTTGTCTTGATGTGTTTATAACTTCTCTTGCTAAGTGCTTTGATAGAGATAGATAAATATGTTGATGCTTTGTGCTAATGATATGTAAGAATGTTAGATCTGACCTATATGAAGGTGCTTAGTGCTTGATCTTCTAGATATAACCTGCCTGTTTATGATAAAGTGCTTAAATACATCAGATCTAAGTGAATGATGTGATGATCTATTCTATCTATGCAGTAGTTATTGGTTGAATATTGATGAACTGTTGATGCTAAAGTTCTCTGTTAAGTATTATAATCATATATCTCTGTCCTAGATAAGGTTGCAGACACTTGAGTCCTACAACCATCCTTGCCTCTACCTTGGGTGAGACTTCATCTTCTTTGTAGGTGTTGCCGAAAGGGTCGGTAGTTAGGGTTTTGTTGGTGTGATATTGTAGCGTTGAACCCCAGGTCTTCCCTTATTCCAACACTTCTCCATATAATATTCTATAGAGTCATAATACATATGAGAGAACATTTGTTTTTGATGAGTCAAAACAGAAGGACATGCCTCTTTCATAAGTTTTTGTTGTTCTTTCTCTGTATCTTCTGTTCTGAGAACATTTTCAAATGAAATGGTACCAATAGGTTTGTCTACTCCTCCATGAATATCAATAGAAATATTCATACATTCTTGCAAATCTTCAAATATGACAGCCATATTATGTGCATCCAGGATATCTTCTTGTTCATCAAACAATCCTGGTTTGGTTTTATTAATCTGATGGAAATTTTCTTGAGGACTGTCATTTTTCCGTTCAAATGAATGAATGGGAATGAGCTCCAATTCATAATATCCTTGCAAATGTGAAAAACTGACAACATGAACTATTTCACAGTCTGGAGTTCTATTTAATCCATAATTTTTAAAGGGATTAAATAGAACAACTACCTCTTTATTTACTTTCTCTATTTCTGATTGAAAATTGGCATACATTGTTTTATTGCTTTCCTGAAACTCTATGCCAGTTGTTTGTTCACTGCTTGAAGTTTCCATAAATGCATTTTCAGAATCTTCATCCATGTCTAGGCCATTTATAAATTGAACAACCACATCATTCATAGAGGAAGAAAGACAATTTTGAAACACTTTGTCTTGCTAGAAATCTTTCAGTATATCTATATTAATTTTAGGAGAAGGACAATGACCTTTAATAACAATTTCTTGATCAGATTCATCTTCATTTTCAAGTTCATATTTGAGCATAGGATGAAAATATGAACTAAAATAACCTTCCATGTAATCAACCACATGATCATTAAATGCATGTGGATTTTGTTGATCTTCCTCACTGACAACAATTTGCTCATGTAACACAGTGTTATTACAGTCAGACTTTCCTACTTGCTCTGTTATCTCATGATTTTCTTTCAACAATTCAAAAGAATGAAAACATAATGGAAGATGGTTTTCATTTGTTAGTCCACTACATCCTGAATATCCAACATCTTGTATGGAGGGTTTCTGATTCAAAACATTATAAAAAAAATTCTTCGGCGTTTTGAAAGAAGAAAAACATAGTGGCAAGGTTCTTTCACCTGATTCGAACCCTTCTTCATTTTCTTCACTGTTGTCATATCCACAATTTTCAATTACTTTGGATTGTTGAACACGCTCATTTTCAGGTTCATCTTCGACCAATGGTTGTAATTCCTTGTCCATTTGTTCCAGTGAATCAATTTGATTTGTCATCAACACACCTTCCATTGCTTCGATGATGATCTTAGAATTTTCTTTCAACAACTTAAATGAAGAAAATAAGAGAGGTAAATAATTTTCCTCATCTAGTTTAGAACTTCCTTTTTTGCAACTGTGATATGTAATTTGACGGATCTCACTACACTGTTGAAAAGGAACATTTTCTGGGGAAGAACATGCATTTGGCTATTCTAAGAAGCCAATATCATAATCATCCTCATAGTCATCATATATGGGCAAATCAACAACATCTGCAATGTCATCTAGCAAGAAAACACTTGGGATATCAACTTGCTTTTCAATAGAGTGTTCTTCAAAATCATCTTCTTGACTGTCCACAAATGAATATATGATACAATCAACTTCATTCTTATCATGGGGTGGGTCAGAAACTGCACAAGTGCTCTCTCTTATAATAAGTGGAATATAATGTTTGGAAAAATCATTATCATTCAAAATTTCAAGAGGACCTATAACACCATCACTGTTATGCTCAAAATTCCAATCAGTTGTCTTCTGTTCATATTCACTTTTATGTCCTGGGACACCCAACCCTTCACTTTGAATATTTTCGCATGCTAGGATATTGTGTTGAATCTTCTGAGCATCATTGAACATTTTTTGTAAGGTCTTAGGTCTTCTTTCCATCGGGAGGAAAGACAAATCTGGGTGAAGAGTAGTGGCATACTAGAGCATGGAAGCAACTTTAGTGGGTTGAATTTCTTTGGGAAGATCATAACAAATAATCTAAATCCTTCTACTGGATGTTGAAATGGTCTTGTTTCTTTGCCTTTTCAAGGCATAGAATTATGTAAGTTGTAGGTCTAGATATTTCTTCTTACCCCAGAACTTTGAAAAACACTCTTCAATTCTTCCCATGAGCTAATTGTCCCTGGTTGCAAATTTTTAAACCATTATTTGGTATCTCCTTTCATGGATTTAGAGAAATCCCTCATACAAACATCGTCATGGTTAATATCAAACAAATCTATAAAATGGTTGAATTCTCATATGTGTTTTTCAGTTGTGATGGTACCAAGTTTTCCATCAAATACAGGTAGGTATTCATATTTCTTTGGAGGAAAATCATGAAGGATGTGGGGTAACTTTAAGGGTCCATATCTATTTTGGGTCTTGGAGGGTGTTGGATCAAGTACAGTAGGTGAAATATCATCTTTGGTATCATGAGGCTTATCAACTTGGTTGTGGTTATCATATGGTTCAGATGGGAGGTTTTGATCAAAATCAGTGATGAACTGAGGGGATATCTGTATAATTTTAAGAGGGGGATATACCATTTCAATATTATCATGATCATCATTTGCATGCAATAGGTGAAGAAACATTTGTCTAGCATGTTTAGGAAATGACCATTGGTAACTTACAACAAATAATACAATGCCTTGGAAAAAACCCAATTTTAAGTACTTGTTTTCTTCCATGATGCCCTTTCATAACTCTATCAAGGGATCCCATCTTCAAACTGTGGAGTCACCAATGATGTTTTGGAAGTTGGATTCTGCATTGAGAGTGGAGTCACTAGTAAAAATTTAAATTTATGGATTTTTCTACCAGTGGAATCACCTTCAAACCGATTTTTGATGTGTGGAGTCGTCAGAGTAGGAATACAGCCAGTATGTGCCTAAGTGTCTTCTTCTTTCAAACCTTAGAACTCAACCATGTCGTTCTTTTTGAGGAAATTTTTTTCAATTTCATCCCCGAAAACAACGCCAAAATGTTAACACTCTGTAAATTTTGTCTAGCTCATAGACAAATGACAGAGGCAATTGTTTCAACCTACTTAAGAGTTGGGCACTAGCCTTCTCAACTCAGAGAGGGATATCTCATGCCACTTGATATTTCTCTGGCAATAAATGGATAGATTTGGTTTGTTTGGGGGGAGGTTTATAAATTTGTTGGCCAAGAAGGGGAGGGACACTTAGGGCTATGGAGTCAAAATTCTGAAATTGAATGAAAACATTGACTGACCAATAGAACTCTGCTGAAGATAAAGGATAAATGAGGCAATGAATATAATTTGTAAATTTGTATTTAAGCAGAGTGTAGGAAGAAGGAGAAAACAAATAACTGCATCAGAGAATTACTAAAATGAATTCTAAATTAGCTAGGAATAAAATTATAGAGTTTAAATTGCTTGAGCTGAGAGAATTTCAAAACAACTTCTGGCCTTTAACTCTCCAATTTAAACAGAGGAAAATATAAATGGAATTAAAGAACACTAGAAATACATACAATGAAAGGAGACAAACTCATATCACCACCATTAGAATATTTTCATAGAGAATTCAAAAAGCTTCTGCATATATATTCATCAGCTCCAGAAAATTACAAGGTCCTCCTGCTACGAGGGCAGGTCCCTCTCCGGTAAGTCCAACCATTCATTTATTTTTTTGATAGTATATATAGATAAATAACATCTAGGATTCAAAATGAATTATTTTCCCCAAAGTTCCAAAAATAGATATCAGTTACAAAAAGGAGTAACGTACAACAACTGCACTCCTAATTTCTAGGGGAGGTTACAATAAAAAAATGACATCTTCGATATTTTATAACGTGAATGCCACTTGTCTGTATTATTACAAAATTCTCTGAAATATACTTAATTTAGCTTGAAAACTATTTCAAATTATCAATTTCTTCCTTTAAAGTATCAAGCCAGGCAGGCTATTTTTCTCCAACACTTTCAACTACTTCATCTTTAACTTTTGACTTCCATCGCTTTCTCCTTTTCCTCTTGACATCTTGCATGTGGTACTCATATGCATATCCATTTATGATTAAATCCTTCATGATAGGATTTGTTTTGATTTCTTCACTTGACCCTGTTCCATCTGCAAGCTCTGTGTGAAATTTTGTTGCCAATAATCGTGCAACAATATTTTATTTCTTCTTCGTTGATAATTTTGTCAGATTATTTGAATATCCCAATTCGTTGAAGGCCACTGGATATATATTCTCCATTTATTCTAGTTTTCCCCAAAGCACGACCTTATCTACCTTAGTTGTACTAGAATTAGACAGACGATTTGATTTTTTGATTACCCCGTTCTGGACTAAAACGTTAATTGCCCAAAACCGAGTAATGTAACCCATGTTTTGAATAACAATTTCCATTGAGTTCCAATCATAGGATGCTGACAAATGTCCTTGCAGGGATACATCTTATCATGTTCGGTCATTGATTTCAAATGATGAGCCTTTGAATCAATCCTTTGGCAATGCTCACCCAGTAGCGCACTGACAAAAAGTACCCAAACAAGTGTTATGAGGTGATTTGATAGGTTGTCATCTTTCCATTTCCACATGCGATCCTTTGATTTGACACATTCAATGATATATTGACATGTGACTTCAGGGTGAATTTGAGTGGTTTCAAGCCTAACCACTTTTCCCCCAATATGAATCTGGTGGCACCACGTGGCCTCAGGGTGAGACCCTGGTATTCCTATCAGCTCGCTTTCAAGGGATTATCCCATGCACTATTTCTTTTCCTAATATGCTCCACGACCTTTGATCTATAGTTTCTATGATCCATGACCCTTCGGGTCCCATCGACTTCACACCTCCGCTAGATTTAGCCCCATCTTCCAGATGTGACCTCGTCTGCTAGTCTATCGCTCCTCTATACTGATTTAGCCTCCTGCTAAATCTTGAGACTTGGAGTCCAAACAAAAAATTATTACAGTGATAACATAGGATCCAACTAGGGATTCTATCCTCCTTGCGAGGTGGCAAAGAACAGTAGATGTTGTGCCTTATCCATTGGAGATTTTCTCATGACGGATATGTGTTGTATCTTGACCTGGAGATTGAATGTTGGATATACTGCTAAAATCTAACTGAATACTTTACTTGGAAATCTAAACTTGAAAATTCTCGATCATTGAGCTTATTCACACCTACCTACTCTAACTACTCAAATGTACTATCAGTCAAGTGAAATCAAAATGCCAATGCAGCCACGCCAACATTTCATCCATTGTTCGTTTACTTTGCACAAATTTGTTCCAAATCTTGTTCACTGATAATATATTTGAGACATTCATGGATGATTTTAAGGATGGAAATTTATTTTTAAATGTAGAAACCTCGACGAATCTTACTAATCCTTCATATGCCAACTATAAATGATTGGCGACATTTTTGTAAAAATATTCAAATTTCTAAGGATTTAATATAGTTTTTATAAAATTTTGGCTATTTTTAAGGTAAAATAATTTTATCCTATAGAATTTGGGCGAATCATTTTTAAAATAGTGGATCTCATTTTTGGAAAAACCATAGAAAATTATCCCACAAGAGAAATTTAGCCCCTAAAGTTATCCCTAGAGACATTATATATGCATTTGAATCTTGGAACTTAAAAAATATTGGGACTGTTTATTGTTTCTAGAAAAACTGCAAATGGATCTTCCAACACATGCATTAGACCGCAATCATGCTTTATTTATTCTACCACATTCTTACTTTCATGTGACTCATCCTATTTATTTCCACCAAGAGGCTCAAACATCTGTTGAGACTGCTGGAAATAACAGTCTTCTGCATTGGAAGACAATGTTGGCTAAAATGAAACCTTTGGTAGAAAGCAACCCATATTTAATAATGACGTTGATTTGTCATCATCTTCATTTCTAAGCTCACAACCCATCATGAGATATAAATTTTGATTGTTAAACTTCTCCATATAGCATGCTACAGAGTCATAAGACATATGAGAGAACATTTCTTTTTGATGAGTCAAAACAGAAGGACAAGCCTCTTTCATAAGTATTTGTTGTTCTTGATCCTGTATCTTCTGTTCTAAGAACATTTTCAATTGAAATGGTACCAATAGTTTTGTCTACTCTTCCATGCATATCAACAAAAATATTCATACATTCTTCCACATCTTCAAATATGACAGCCATATTATGTGCATGAAGGCCATATTCTCATTCATCAAACAATTTTGGTTTGTCTTTATTAATCTTCTGGAAATTTGCTTGAGGACTGTCATTTTTCCGTTCAAATGAATGAATGGGAATGAGTTCCAGTTCATAATCTCCTTGCAAATGTGAAAAAATGACAGCATGAACTATTTCACAGTTTGGATTTCTCATGTATACATTTTCAAAACCATGATTTTTAAAGGGATTAAATAGAAAAATTGCCTCTTTATTTACTTTCTCTATTTCTGATTGAAAAGTGGTATACATTGTTTTGTTGCTTTCCCAAAAATCTATGCCAGTTGTTTGTTCACTGCTTGAAGTTTCCACGAATGCAGTTTCCGAATCTTCATCCATGTCTAGGCCATTTAGAAATTGAACAACCACATCATTCATAGAAGAAGAAAGACAATTTTGAAACACTTTGTCTTGCTGGAAATCTTTCAGTATATCTATATTAAGTTCAAGAGAAGGACAATGACCTTTAATAACAATTTCTTAATCAACTTCATCTTCATTTTCAAGTTGGTAGTTGAGCACAGGATACAAATCTAAACTGAAATAACCTTCCATGTAATTAGCCACATGATCATTAAATGCATGTGAAGGTTGTTGATATTCCTCACTGACAACAATTTTCTCATGTAACACAGTGCTATTGCAGTCAGACTTTCCTTCTTCCTTTGTTATCTCATGATTTTCTTTCAACAATTCAAAAGAATGAAAACATAATGGAAGATGGTTTTCATTTGTCAGTCCAATGCATCCTGAATATCCAACATCCTGTCTGGAGGGTTTATGATTCGAAACATTATAAAAAAAATTCTTCAGTGTTTTGAAAGAAGAAAAACATAGTGGCAAAGTTCTTTCACCTGATTCAAAACCTTCTTCATTTTCTTCACTATTGTCATATGCACAATTTTCTATTCTTTTGGATTGTTGAACATACTCATTTTCAGGTTCATCTTTTACCAATGGCTACAATTCCTTGTCCATTTGTTCTAGTGAATCGGTGTGATTTGGCATCAACACACCTTCCATTTCTTCGATGATGATCTTAGAATTTTCTTTCAACAATTTACATGAAGAAAAGAAGAGAGGTAAAGAATTTTCCTCAGCTGGTTAAAAACTTTCTTTTTCACAACTGTGATATGTAAGCTGATGGATCTCACTAAACTACTGAAAAGGAACATTTTCCATGGGAGAACATGTTGTTTGATGTTCTAACAAGCCAATCTCATAATCATCCTCATGTTCATCATATATGGGAAAATCAACAACATCTGCAATGTCATCTAGCAAGAAAAAACTTGGGACATCAACTTGCTTTTCAACAGACTATTTTTCAAACTCATCTTCTTGACTATCCACAAATGAATATATGAAATGATCAACTTCATGCTTATCATGGGGTGGGTCAGAAACTGCACAATTTCCCTCTCTTTTAATAAGTGGAATATAATATTCTGAAAAATTATTATCATTCAAAATTTCAAGAGGACCTATAACACCATCAATGTTATGCTCAAAATTCCAATCAATTGTATTCTTTTCATATTCACTTTTATGTCCTAGGACACCCAACATTTCACTTCGAATCTGTTCGCATGCTAGGATATTGTCTTGAATCTCTTGAGCATCATTGAACATTTGTTGTAAGGTCTCAGATCTTCTTTTCATCAGGAGGAAAGACAAATTTGGGTGAAGAGTAGTGGCATACTGGAGTATGGAAGCAACTTTAGTGGGTTGAATTTCTTTGGGCATATCATAATAAATACTAGAAAACCTTCTACTAAATGTGGAAATGGTCTCGTTTCTTTTCCTTTTCAAGCCATAGAATTATGTAAGCTATAGGTCTAGAGATTTCTTCTTACCCCAGAAATTCGAAAAAACACTCTTCAATTATTCCCATGAGCTAATTGTCCCTGGCTGCACATGTTTAGACCATTCTTTAGTATCTCCTTTCAGGGATTGAGAGAAATCCCTCATACGAACATCAGCATGGTCAATCTCAAACAAATCTATAAAATGGTCGAACTCTCGGATGTGTTTTTCAGCTGTGATGGTACCAAGTTTTCCATCAAATATAGGTAGGTATTCACAGTGCTTTGGAGGAAAATAATGAAGGATGTGGGTAATTTTAAGGGTCCATATCTGTGATGGGTTTTGGAGGGTGTTGGATCAAGTACATGAGGTTAAATATTAGCCTTGGTCTCATGAGTCTTATCAACTTGGTTGTGGTTATCATATGGCTCAGATGGGAGGTTTTGATCAAATTCAGTGATGAACTGAGGGGATATCCATATAATTTTAAGAGGGGGATATACCATTTCAAGATTATCATGATCATCATTCACATGCAATAGTTGAATAAAAAATTGTCTAGCATGTTTAGGAAAGGACCAGAGGTAACTTACAACAAACAATATAATTCCTTGGAAAAAACCCAATTTTAAGTACTTGTTTTCTTCCATGATGCCCTTTCATACCTTTTTCAAGGGATCCCATCTTCAGACTCTAGAGTCACCAATGATGTTTTGGAAGCTAAATTCTGCATTGAGAGTGGAGTCACCAATAAAAATTTAAATTTCTGGATTCTTCTACCAGTGGAATCACCTTCAAACCATTTTTTGATGTCTGGAGTTGCCGGAGTAGGAATAAAACCAATATGTGCCTAAGTGTCTACTGCTTTCAGACCTTAGAACTCAAGCATGTCGTTCTTTTCCAGGGAAAATATTTCAATTTTGTCCCCAACAATGACGCTAGAATGTTAGCACTCTGTAAATTTTGTCCGACTGATAGAAAAATGACAGATGCAACTGTTTCAACCTACTTTAGAGCTGGGCACTAGCCTACTCAACTCAGAGATGGCTCTCTCGTGTCACTTGATATTTCTTTCGCGATCAATGGCTAGATTTGGTTTGTTTTGGGGGGTTTTTATAAATTTGTTGGCCAATAAGGGGAGGGACAGTTAGGGATATGGAGTTAAAATTCTAAAATTGAATGAAAACACTGACTGGCCAATAGAAATATCCAGAGGATAAAGACTAAATGAGGCAATGAATCTGAGTTGTGAATTTTTATTTAAGTAGAGTGTAGGAAGAAGGAGAAAACAAATAACTGCATCAAAACATTACTAAAATGAATTCTAAATTATCTAGGAAGAAAATTACAAAGTTTAAATTGCTTGAGCAGAGAGCATTACAAAATGAATTCTGGGCCTTTAACTCTCCAATTTAAAAAAAGGAAAATGTAAATGGAATTAAAGAACACTGGAAATACATACAATGAAAGGAGACAAACTCATATCACCACCATTAGAATCTTTACATAGAGAATTCAAAAATCTTATGCATATATATTCATCAGCTCCAGAAAATTACAAGGTCCTCTTGCTACGATGGGAGGCTCCTCTCCAGTAAGTCCAACCATTCATTTATATTTTTGATATTATATATAGATAAATTACATTTGGGATTCAAAATGAATCATTTTCCCCAAAGTTCCAAAAATAGATATTAGTTACAAAAAGGAGTAACGTACAACAACTGCACTCCTATTTTCTATGGGACGTTACAATAAAAAACTGACATCTTTGATATTTTATACCCTGAATGCCACTTGTCTATATTATTAAAAAATTATCTGAAACATACTTAATTTATCCTAAAATTTATTTTAGATTAACAATTTCTTCCTTCAAAGTATCAAGCCAGGTAGGCTGGTTGTCTCCAACACTTTCAACTACTTCAGCTTTAACCTTTGTTTTCCGTCGCTTGCTCCTTTTCCTCTTGACAACTTACATGTCGTACTCATATGCGTATCCATTGATCATTAAATATTTCATGATAGGATTTAGTCTGATTCCTACACTTGAACCTGTTCCATCTGTAGGCTCTGTGTGAAATTTTGTTGCCAATATTCATGCAACAAGCTTTTATTTCTTCTTCGTTGATAATTTTGTCAGATTATTTGAATATCCCAATTTATTGAAGGCCACTAGATCTGTATTCTCCATTTCTTCCGGTTTTACTGGAAGCATGATCTTATCTCCCTTATCTATACAAGAATTAGATGGACAATTTGATTTTTTGATTACCCCATTTTGGACTAAAACGTTAATCGCCCAAAACCAAGTAATGTCACCCATATTTTGAATAACAATTATCATTGAGTTCCAATCATAGGATATAGATGAATGTCCTTGTAGGGATATGGATTATTACATTTGGTCATTTATTTCAAATGATGATCCTTCGAATCAGTCCTTTGGCGGTGCTCACCTGATATTGCACAGACGAAAAGTACCCAAACAAGTGTTTTGAGGTGATTTGACTGGCCGTCAACTTTCCCTTTCCACATGAGATCCTTTGATATGACACATTCAATTATGTCTTTACACATGACTTTGGTTTGAATTTGAGCGGTTTCAAGCCTAACCACTATTCCCCCCGATATGCATCTGGTGGCACCATGTGGCCTCGGGGTGAAACCATGGTATTCCTAGTGACCCGACTTCAATGGATTATCCCATGCACTATTTCTTGTCTTGATATGATCCATGACCATTGATCTATAGCTTCCATTATCCATGACTCGTCGGGTCCCATCGACTTCACAGCTCCGCTAGATTTAGCCCCATCCTCCATATGTGACCCCGTCCGCTAGTCTATCGCTCCTCTATACCGATTTAGCCTCCTGCTAAATCTCAAGACTTGGAGTCTAAAAAATTTGTGTTATAGTGATAACATGGTCAAGGAACAATATTACCCAGATGGTGACTATGCCGACCAATACATGTGATGGACCACACTGCGGCAAGAGCGAGGCCAAATAGTGTTGGAATTCAAAAATACTTTCCATACCTTGCGCATTGTTGGTTACTATTTATTTGTTTGATTTTATATCTTTATCTTGAGTGACCTAGGGTTCATGTCTGTTTGGGGTTCCAACAAAGGCTCTAAAACTATTGGCCCTCCTAGTGAACCAGAAGGAAACATAGAGCACAGAGTGCACTACACAGTCTCACCCGAGATAGTCTTAATGGGTGACTGCAGTACTCAAGTGTATGCAGTCTAGGATTGAGCAAAGATCTGAGGAGTGTGCACTGAGAGTTCTATTTCAACTTATTAGTGCAATAAATTGTTATACAAAATTATGCATGTAATATAATCAACTCATTCAATTAGCATATTAACAACTACTTAAACCAATAGAGAAACACATGCATTAAATCACATAACATAGGTTTTACCATGGTTCACCCCCTTCTAGGCTACATCCACAAAGATTTGGCTTCTTGGCTCTCTTATTATGGTAATTCCAAAACTACAGTGTTGTGCGCTTTACAACTCTTTTCAATCAGGATGAGATCTATAGTGAGGTGGACTAGATCACACTAGGCTCCTCCACCTATGATTTAACCCTCAACAACTTACAAAATTAGGTTGTACAGTAACATATTATTACTAGCTATCAAAACATGACTCCTCCTCTAGACTCTCTATATCTCGTCCGACTCTGGTCTATCCTCTCTTCACTAGATCTACTTACTTCCCCTTTCTATGAAACCTAGGTATCTATATTTATACGTTTCTAGCTCTCCATTCATTACAATGTATTGAAAAACCCTAACACTAACGTCATTAGGTCTTCCATGCGTGTGCATGTGCTTCTCTTCCTTCCATCTATCGCTTCCCTCGTGCATGCCTTCTTTCCAAAAATATCATTTTTTCCCTCTTTGGCCTACTTCCAACAGCCCCCCAACACTGACATGTGGCTCATACAGAGCCACCTAACCTTTGTGAGATTTGTCGATCTCCCTGGTGATCACCTAGAACTTCTCCCTGAGCTCTGTTGCTTGTGTTTGAGCTTGTGCGGTCTTCTCCTTGAGTGCATCTACTGTCTGCACTGCAATATTGTCGATGATAAACCTTGCGCACTTTGCCTGGGTATGTGCCATATATGTCTTGGATTCCTCTTCTTGTGCATTGACTTCTTCTACTCTCTCTTGAAGCGGTTCTACTTATTTTTGGTATTGTGTGGATTGTGTCCCTCTCGCTTGCTTCAGGTTCTTCTCCTGTATGTGATGATGATAGTCCTGTTTCTATGCTGCTGCCAACTACTTGTGCTTCCCCGATCTTCTTGATGAGTTGTTGCATGTCTACCAACTCCTCTTGAATCCTATCCCTATGGCACACAACATTCTCAAAATCCTCAGATTTATGATCCTGGACCAATTGGGATATCATTTCTGCATCATCCTTTGTGATCGTGTATTCTAGAGGTGTTCTATGTGCCTTCATCTTCTTGCGTGCACCCCCTTCTGAGTCGTTGGTCTCTTAGTCGGGCTTGGTTCTTTTGGATCAGGACTTGGTGTAGTCCCTTGTGTTGCCTTGTCCTATTTTTGATGTACTTGGGGCGGCTGCATATTATTCTTCTTCCCCTTCTGGGTTCCTATATTAGATGTCCCTTCTTTCATCTCATTTTTTTTGGCCTGGATCGTCCTTGGTTTCTTGGGCACCAGGACTTACTGGGGTTGTGTTTCTTCCTATTCTGCCTCCTCTTCCTCTGCCCCTGCAGGTATGTCTAGGGTGAGGAATGGAATCCTCCAGTCATCTTCCCAATCCTTGATATCCATTTCTATGTCACCTTCCATGATGCAATACCACATTTGTAGCCACTACTTATTGGGGTCCTTCCATGCCTAGATCCACATCGCATGTTGAGTGGCATTGAAGTTAGCTATGTCCCGATAGTATGCAACATGATTTGTTGTTATTCTCCAGAGATTGGCAATGGTATCCTGTAGGTAGTGAATATATCCTTCGAATATAGATGCTTTCATATTTCTGTGCTCGGTGTTTGACACAGCACCAAGTAATAAATATCTCGCTCCATGATTTGGTTTGGGTCTGGTGGCGAAAGATACATATTTAGGTTCCTTCCATCCCATAATGGCTATCAGCATGAGAAGCCATGAGTAATGAAATTATGTTCCCATATCCTTCACATCCTTGCATTCATCTAGAAACAAACTCAAAAGGTAAGGGGCCTAGTTGTCTGTGATGCCTTTGGCACACTGCACTGCAACTGCGACAACCTCAACCAAGACTTCCTCCTTACGGAATTTTTTGAGCAGCTTGCAAGCCATGATTTTTGCGGCCATTTTTTTCGCAACTCCACTAATTCGTTTGATGCTTATTCGGCACATCCCCCTTTCAGTGCCATATTTTTTTTTCATCTCCTTAGCGAGTACTTTCTCCTTTGTTTTGTCGTTGAGAAATTGTGTTGGATCCATGCCCCGTGATGGCAACCCTTTGATGTGCACAATGAGTTCTACATATATTGAGATGATCTTTTCCAGCCAAATATCTCCACCATGTGTGACCACCATCAATTTTTTGATGCAACTGTTTGCGTACTGTCCTCTGCCAAAGTGTGGTATTTCCAGCAGACCTAAAATCCTAGTTTTGGCCAATCCTGCTGCCCACTGGAGTGGTTGATGAATTGGTTCCCGAAATGGGTTTACACCGACTTTCTATAGGTAGAATTGCTTGATGAAATCCGAGAAATTTTTCGTGTCCGTTACATCATGATCTGAATACTTTAGTTTTTCTACATATCCTAACAAATTTTCTTTCACCCATACCCCTTCTGGTATGCGTGGAAAAACAATTTCTGTAGTGGTTTGTTTGCACGATGACCTAGGTACTCTGTGTTTGTCCTTTCATGGTGGTGGATGACTCAAGGTCCCAACCTCCATAGGTTGTTCTTCGGAATAATGTTTTGGTTGGCTTGTGACATCTTCTACTTCTCCCTGTTGTGGGTGTTCTGATATAGTTTTCTATGATTCATCTAGCCCGACCACTTCTTCCTGCTTTGGATCCCTCCCATTGACTCTTGGGGCTTCTTCAGGGTTTTCTGGTTGCACTTGGCAGCCTATACCCTCGTTCTGTCGGCAATGTCCCTCTTCCGGTGTATCCACATTCACGCATGTTGGTGTTTTTTGTTGGGTTTCCTCCACAATGGGTGGTGGATTAACTGGTGTTGTATCTGGTGATGGGATTTCATCTACATTGATGACCTCTGGCAACTTTTGTTCACTTTCCTACGATTGTACTTGTGCTATGATCCTAACTCTATATTTTATATTAGTCTCGCTCGCTTCGGCTTGTTTGGGTGGTGCCATGGTGGTGAAATTTGATCATTCATGGAGATCATTAGCCTCTAAAACCTCTGTGAACTTCGCTCTATTCTTTGTATTATCTATCTCTCTCCGTCTCTTTTGATTTCACAATGAGATTTGTGTTCCCATGTCCTTGCTTTGTGTGGGAATCGTATGAATCTTGTTGAATACACTACATTTATTATGAATTCAATGAACCTTTGGTTCCTTTGTACTTTCCATTCCTTGCTATCTCCAGCTGGCACGATTAATGTGGCATCCCATTGGTCCTTATCGACATTCAATTCCACTTACCCTCATCATTTAGTACTTATTTTTCCGTCTTTACCTTTTCCGCTTATTCCCGTTTTGAACTAACCATTGGCCTTGTCTTCACCAGGTTTGTATTCCTAAGTGTGCATGCTCCTTCTCCTTTCAGTGTACTCTACCTCTATTGGTACTGTTTACTATCTTGCTTTTTTTTTCAAACTGCGCGGTGAATTTCAAGTTATGGGTGGTCGACTATCCTTGTACAGCTTCAGGAGGCTCCCATTGATCATCCCTCTGAGTTTTGTTCCTCTTAAGTATTTAAACTGTACATCTGCCCCATATGTAATATTTTATACTTGTATGGCCCTAAACAGTGCATTCTGAGTTTTCCTGGATGTTGAATGGATTTGTTTTCATACATCAACACTAAGTCTCCTTACTTGAAATTTTTCTTCTTGATATGTCTGTCATGCCAAGCTTTATCCCTTTCTTTATGAACATGTTGGTGGAACACAACTAGGATTCGATCTTCCTCCATGACCAAAAACTGATTCATCATGTCCTGTACTATGCCTCGTTCTTTCATGTGCGTAATCGCCGCTACACTCAGACTGGGTACTAAAAATTCTGATGGCACCATTTATTCTTGGTCGTATACCAATCTAAATGGCGTATGTCCTGTCAACTTCGTGCATGTGGTTCTGTATTCCCCCAATATTGTGGGTATTTTGAGGTTCCAATCATCCATGTTGACATTACAGATCTTTGTTAGTGCATTATCAAGGATTTTGTTAAATGCTTCTATTGTTCCATTTTCCTGTGGGTGATATGGAGTTCTCTTTTGATGGTGGACTTCAAACTCCTCAATCATGGCCTTGATGGTACTATTAATGAAGTGAGTGCCTTGGTCCCTCATCAAAATTCTTGGGCAACCAAATCTAGTGATTACTTGTTTGAATAGAAAATGTGTTGTTTTTGCTGTGCAATCCTTCACTGATGTTGCTTCTACCCATGTTGTCAGGTATTCTGTCGTGGTGATAATGTACCTTTCTCATGTCCTCTTTTTTGGTGGGTTTAATGGCCCACAATTTAGATTTCCCATTTGTCGAACACTTTCAATGTTACCTTTGGTTGCAATGGTATCTCATCCCTTCTATTGGGCTTACCAACCCTCTGACAGACATCGCATCTTCGGCAGTACTCTTTCGAGTCTCTGTGAATGGTCGGCCACCATAGTCCTACGTGCAATACCTTCTGTATGGTAGATTTTCCTACGTAATGTCCTCCTGTTATTCCCTCATGGGATTCTGCTAAAACCCTTGTGTTGACAGGAAAAATTGACAGGCTGTCAATTTGGAAGAACAGGTCCGGTCCGGGGTTGTCCAAGTAACCCAAGACGTTTGGTGTAACATGTTCTAACGAGTTTAATGGATATGTTAGCCAATATAAGATCCTAAGATAAAGAAAAGGAATAACTAACTAATGTTAAATAATAATATATACATAAACTCTGATATAATTATATATATATAAATGTATTTGAGCAAAAGAGGAAAACAATAAAAATATTGCTTATGAACAAAATTTACAAGTTGAAATTTTTACTAGAAAGTTACGAAATCAATGTAAAAATAATTGTTTTACAGAAGTAGATAAAGAAAGAACATTTGAGTATTTTTTTATTTTTTTATTATAAATCTAACAAAACTTGAATTAACTAAGTTATGAAACACAGATGTACAGATAGTCAAAGCTGATCTAAACTTTTTGGTTTCACTAAAACATAAAATAGTGGAAATTAGAAACAAAGCATTTAACGTGATATTAGTTTGTTAAATGTGTCCATGCCTCCATATGAATCAAGAACATCCATCTGCCATGCCTATAAGATAAATTTGCAATAGACTTATACTGAAACTTTTCTGAATAAATTCACAGACTGTATTGGCAGCCATGATTTATGAATGAAAAAGGGAACACATATTGGTTCTATGATCTTATTATCTCAAATGATTACGTTCAGATAAATCTATGTGTAATAAATTCATCTCATGGTTCAACTAAACATCAAAGAGAAATCATGATATTCAAATTGAAAAGATGATCACAGTGTCAATATCTGGAACAATAAATCATGAATGATATTTATAACATGAATATCCTGAAACATAACATATCAACGAGTCTAAAGCTACACAAAATATTAATATATCAAGATTAAATAAAACAAAACATTAATGAAACACCATTCACAAAGGACTAAAGACAAAATGTTGTACGTTGTTCCATTAAGTCTTGTAAGTCATTCGTCCATCTTTGGTTCCAGGCCAATATGCCTTTCATTTACAAAATAAAGAGTATTTAAAGAGTCTTTTTGAAATCTAATCTTCCTATCTCTTAGGATAGGATCAGATCCATGAGATCACAACATTACAAAAATGGAGGGCCTACAATCACTCATAATCAAATTGTATCTTCAAAATTAATAAAAGATTTTTTTCTTATTTACAAAATGAACAGAAAAGAGATACTTAATTATCTAAATCGAACATGTTCCACCTCATAAAATCAACATCAAGATACATCATTCCCTGAAAACAAAATAGGAACAATGTTAGATAATTTATTAACAATTAATTACTAATTTTCATATAAAAATGACTTGGCTACAGAATTGAGATATTCTGTAGCTAGTCTTATATTGGTAAAAGAAATATAAGTTTAACTGATTTGATTCCAAAAATAACATGACTGTAATAAGAGGGAAAAATCCTTTTTACCATTTAAACCAATAACTAAACATGGATCAAGATAGCTCAGAATTGATTATGACATTCACACTGTCTACATTCTTTATCACAATGTTTCTTGTCTTCT
The DNA here is from genome assembly GCA_032191745.1 of Picea mariana. NCBI lineage: Eukaryota > Viridiplantae > Streptophyta > Pinopsida > Pinales > Pinaceae > Picea > Picea mariana. Next base: position 276,197 of record JASDQU010102554.1, read on the forward strand.
TACGACGTTTATCTTGTCTCTGTTCGTTTTCTCTGAGGTCACGAATTTATTTTATGAGTAACTCATTGCAAGTTATGAGTGTTTTAATTCATTCTTGGAGAAAGGGGATATCAGTATAGTACCGTTCAATCCAATGCAAGCAGACCTCGCAATGCACAGAAGGAGCGATCTGTCTATGGAGCGTATAGTTGGGTATGGGTAGATCAATACTACCTATTGTGGGCCCTTGACCAAGATTAATACCAGTAAACCCATATTTAACCTCGAGACATGGTGGGAGGTTATTAACAAAGTCATACGGTTGAGCATGATTGGTTTTTTGACAATCCGGATCTTCTTCTGCCAGGGAATTTTCAATTTCGGGATCTGAAACCTCATTGATTGCGACCGGGTCGATTGAGCTCAAATGAGGTTTAGATCGATTCCTTAAATTTCTCGAGATCAAACAACCAGCTCGTTTATTTCAGAACCCTAATGCTGCATGCTTCTGTTTTGACTATTTGTGAGACCTGTCGACATATGGTTTCATATTGGTGTTATGGACACTATCCAAATTATGCACAGGAGGTTCAATCCACTCACACTCTACAACATGTTTCTCATGTGGGAATTGACTGGGCATTACTTCGTCCATGGATTTTGTGGCTAGCTTATTATTTGGGCTGTCAAAGTGTTCTTTTACCAACAATTCATCCGAATTAGGGCCATCTACAGAAACAAAACCATTTCTCACTAAAAATCCATCCCAACAGTTTCCTATGGTTTTCAAATGGTGTGTTAACAATATTTTGATTAAGCTGTGGTGAAAAAGGCTCGAGTCAAGACTATTTTTTATACCTTTTAGAAATCTTGTACAGACTCCTCAACAAATAAAACTACCCATTCAAATGAAAACCTATAAAGTGCATAAGCAACCCTATATGGTAGAGAAAAACTAGAACATAATGGCTCTCACAGGTCACAAACTATTTAAGGACTGATAGGATATCATGCCATCTAACCTTAAGAAGATAAACAAGAATACCTTTTTCACAACAATCAATCTTTCTGGAGGTCATGAAGAGGCTCCAGGGCACTTCTTCAATTTTCAAGTTCTTGAACCACTTTTGACTGGTGGATGGAAGCCCTATGGCTTCGCTCATGAAATCCTCAGTCACCTCCAACTGAATATCTCCAACTTTCACCCTATACCCATAAAAAGTTTGTGTGAATTCCTTGGCCATGCAAAGGTTATACCCTTCAAACCTCTTGATGAAAGTATCCCAGCCCTGGCCTTTCAAATCCTCGACTACATCATCATGAGACAACAATGCTTAAGAGCCATTCGACTCTATTTGGACAACATGAGCCATTAAAACTATGACTAGACTACAATGGGAGAGACTCAAGATAGCTCTAGGTTTCGATGGCAAGAGTAGGAGAAACAAATCTGAGCAAATAAAATGGAAAGAAACCAAACAAAACCCCTGCGCAATCATGGCATAAACATCAAGGTTTCGGTCATGAAGTTTGGGTGCTCCTGGTAATGAAAACCTCACGTACAGGGCATGAAAAAACCCTCAACTCATAATGAAAACTTATCAATTCACTTTGCCAGCAAAAGATCAAGTACGGGATACGATACTTGTGTATTAATTCCCATGTCTAGCAATGACTATGGTTGAGTTTCAAAGGGTTATAATAAAAATGTTTATAATTCAAATGTGAATCAACATAAGTATCATATCAACATTCAACACACTCAAAGGAAAATCATTCAAGTATTAAATATAGACTAGATGAAAGCACAATGACCCTTTGAAAGAATTCCTTGAATAGGAATATAATATGAAATTAAGTTTTCATGTTTGATTCATGCTTTCAGTCATGAATCAAGCATGAAAATGCAAAATTTTTAAAGAGTTATCAAACATATTTTACAACCTAGTAATCATCCCAAATGATAATATGAGGTGAAGTCAGCTACAGAAAGTGTCGTTTATCGTTCAAATAGGGAAAACATGTAGGGATGCCAACACCTTGGTATTTCATGTTCTAGCACATATATTTGCAAGATGCTATCTATGCCCATTTTGTATATTTTCTTAATATGTGAGTACCCTTTGATAAATTTTTTGTAATATCTTGTGTGTCCCAATGTTTCTCTTAGTTGACAGACTATCTTTGGTGGTGGCAAGTTAACAATTACTGCAATCTTTGCAGGATCTACTAGTAAGCCTTTTTTGCATACTATATGGCCCAATAGTATCCCAAAGGATGTTTCGAAGATACATTTATGTATGTTTAATGATATCTGGCATTGCTTGCATCTTTCTAAAATTAGATGCAAGACCTCTACATGGTCTTTCAATAGACTATAGATTGTCCAGTCATCCAAGTATACCTCTATAAACTGGTGGATAAACTCCTTGAATGCAATGATAAATACTCTAGAAAATATTGTTGGTGCATTCTTCAGTCCAAACAACATGACTTTGTACTGATAGGATCCCCATTCTATAGTAAACATGGTCTTGTATCTGTCTTCATGTGATATCTTGATTTGGTGGTAGCCTAAGAATCCATTAGTGAATGAGTAAACTTTGTGTTTGTTATAACCCTAAACTGCACCAGACATGCATACATGGCATCAGGCCATCTTACTTGCTATATTTGTCAAKACATCACTGAACATCTCTTCTAAAAAAACATTGTTTTGAATGTGTATGCTCCCTACACCACTACTTCCTGCATACACATGCTTGTTACACCACTATAGCCTGTCTGCACTCACAAAAAATCATGAAAAAGGAAAATTGAAAATGGATGCGGGTTTCTGTGCCATTACTTAACTGTTTGACCGCCCATAGCTAGTTACCCCAACCGTTACTATCTCTTTTGGCCTATAAAAGAAGGTGTTGGGGCCCCATTCCAAAAAAAAGAATGAGAGAATAGAAACTCTACCCATTTCAATACCCCCCCTTTGCCCCAATATTTTGCAACCACATTGTGAGTTTGAGACAAAATTCCTTTTTCCTCCTTTGCAAATCCTTTCCATTTCCCTAGAGAGAACTGAAGAGGATAAGAAAATGTGGAAGCAGTTGGTACATGGTGAAGAGGATCCCAGGACCAAGTTTGAGGAGCAGTGTCGGTCTCATGTTGTAAACGACTTTTGTGAAGTACTTTTTTTGTCCCGCCAAATGACGTCTTAAATCTTTATGATTTGTTTACATTTCTTGGTTATGATTTCTAAAACACTAATCCATACATAGAATTCATGCATGTAGTTTCTTGTTTGTCTTTTGGTGAATGAAGGTCAGCCTTGGGAGGAGGCTTGCAGTCAGGAAACAACCAAGCGCAAAGGGATCCACACTGGATGCAGAGTTTAAGGTATGCCTACCGGATCCCTGTACTTTGTATTTTATGTATGATTGTGGGATAACGTCGGGATAGTTGATAAAAAGTAGGAGACTTTAGACGGTTATCTATGCCTACATTTTAGAACCCTGGTGTAGTCTGTAGAGGGGTTTTCCCGCTATAGCAGTGTCCTCCTACGTTCTCCAACACTTCATCCGTGAAAGGTGTAGGGAACAAGTCATGTAGGCATGCATCATTCAACTTCCTTAATTCGACACATATTCTTATCCCCCCTTGTTTTTTTCCCAAACTACCATCGAGCTTATCCATTCTAATTCTTTCACAGGTTCTAGGATTCTGGCTTCGAGCATCCTGTCGATCTCAGCTTTAACTTTCTACTTATATATCGAGTTTAGTCTGGAGGGTCGTTGTCTGATTGGTCTTGCTTCAGATCCTAGTGGTATCTTCATTTCTCCTATCTCTCCTGCTATACCCTTCATTTATGTAAATTTTGTTGGGAACGGGTCGTTGTACTCGTGCGGCAACTCTGTTATGCTTTTTACTATTTTCTCATCCTAGTACTCTCCAATGCTCGCCATTTGGGATTCTCAACTGTCCCAATGTTGAATTTCTTTACCTTGATAGGCATAGTAATTACTTATGATTCTAGTGGTTTACTAATACAGGTGGATATCGGTGGCCATCCACCTTTTCCAACTGGCTCAAAACAATTTTCTGGCAATTTTGGCAATTTACTATTTTTCGCAGTTTTAACTTTCGGGGCCATTTTGAGGGCCTTAATGAAGGTTTCTCATTATCTAGATTATAAATGATATCTAAAGGCATTATTGAGCCACAAAAATTAATCTCCTCAATGATACCTTTCCAATGGGCTATCATACGCCTAAAAAAAAGATCGTATGAAAAAGTTACGACCCCGTGAAGTTGATGTACTAACTTACCTGGATGGGGCCCACATAACTTTTGGTGCTTCAGCTCCTAGGGTTAGGTTTTTGGATGTATATGGCTTTTGGAATTCTTGTTTATTGTAAAAATTCCTTCAGAGCTTCATTTTAATGATCTTCTTGCGAATGAGGTCAACCGTCACATCTCTTCTCAGAGATAAGCCGCCACCATTCCAACAAGCTTATTTCTACTGCATTTTATAGTTTCAGCTTATTTCCCTATTGAATAGAAAAATAGTTTTACTGTATCTCTGTTATTTTGTATTAAGAACCTATTAATAATATGTAGTCATTTCATTCTACTCATAAAATATGGATCAGTGGTATTAGAGTGGTCTTCTCCTTGTTGTCTTAATGCATGTCCCCAACAAGGTCGAAGTATAAAGAGTTGGGTCTTGAGCTTGTTTCTCTTGAGTACAAAATCTCTTGCATGCCCAAGAGACCTCTCATGGTAGGAGAAAATAAAAATGACTGGATAGGAGATCCTTTAAAACTGTTGATTGAGGAATCCCTCACACAACAAAGGAACGAGATGATGGATAGTTTCGCGCAAATCCTTCGACAGCTACCAACAGGTGACACATCTTCTTCAAACGGAGGTGCCACCCCCTTAAAGGTACAAATAAACTTTGATATTACTATATTTGAAGGTCAGATAGATGCAGATGTTGTATAAAAGAGGTTGAACCTACTAGAAGGGTATTTTTCTGTCCATAACTTTTTGAATAGAGAAAATATTACTTTTTCGCTCCTCAAAGTCGTTACCCATGTCAAAGATTGGTGGGAAATTTTATGTGATCAAAAGGAAACAGAGGAATCCTCATTATTTACAATCACGGCCACCTGGGAATCCTTCAGGGATGTTATTAAGGAACAATACTACCATGTCAGAAGTTATGATGACTTATATACCAAATGGACCACACTGCGGAAAGAAAGAGACCAAGCAGTGCCAGATTTCACAAATATCTTCCATACCTTGCGCACCAAGTTGGGTATCAAATATTCAGAGAGACATATGGTTCTCAAGTATCATGATGCTCTGCATAGATACATCTAAACTAAAATGGAATTTCTGGACATCTCATCCTTGGGCGTAGCCTACCGATATGTCGTCAAAATCGAGCAGAAGCTCAAAAAAAATACACGAAAATTTGGGCCTTGAAACCCCTCACAAAAAAAGCCAGGAAAGGGAGGCCCTAACCCACAGAACAAAGGAAAAATAAAATATGGACAGTATCAGGACAACCAGTCCAAGATGGAAGCAAATAAGGACATCGAAAAGACAAATAAATATACCAGGAAGTGGTGCGAATCCCATAAGATCCCTTGGCATAACACTGTTGAATGTTGCTCAAAGAAGTTGTTGGTGGATGAAGTGAAAGCCTATAAATCAGATGTGGGTTCTGACTTTGAGCTAGAACCAAAAAAGGGAAGACAGATCATTGATGTGGAACCTAGTGCCACTATTTCTACCACCAAGCTCTAGCCTGGTGAACTAGATGAGCCAGAAGAAGGAGAATGCCTCTTCCATTCACAGATGTGGGTAAAAGGCACCCCATTGCACTTCATCATTGATAGCGGTAACCAAAATAACCTCATCTCAGTAGAGGTCATCAAGCGACTGGCCTTGCCAACAATTGTTCACCCACAACCCTACACCATTGGATGGCTCCACCAAAGAAGTGATCTTTTCATCAACCAACAATACCGACTGTCGTACAACATCAAACCCTTCAAAGACAAGGTATTGTGTGATGTCGCTCCTCTCGAAGTTTGTGATGTTCTTTTGGGCCAACCTTATTTATGGAAGTGTCATGCTGTATATGAGTCTAGGCCTCATAGTGTTATTATTACTTTAAACAGGAAATTGTACAGGATACCCGAGGCAGTCCCACCTAGTGCTATTTCATTGATATCTACTAAGCAATGCATGAAGGTCATCTCTCAGATGGGGAAGTCTGTCTTCTTCGTGATTCGATCTCATAATAAGAGAAATATCATAGCCACATCCAAGGTCTCGGTGGCTGACCTCTCCACACAGCAGAAGCAAGTAGATAAGGTCGTGGAAGAATACTCAGATATGTTCTCCTCACCTACCGGGGTACCTTTGCACTACCAGGTCAAGCACCCCATCGATCTGACCCTTGATGTACCGCTTCCCAATGGGATAGTATATTGTCTCTCTCTATTAGAGAATGAGGATATCAAGCGACAGATCCAAGAACTACTCCACAAGGGGCACATCCATCCCATCTCATCACCTTGTGGGAGCCCAATCATGTTGGTACAAAAGAAATATGGAACCTGGCGACTCTGCATTGATTATTGAGCTCTAAATAAAATCATAGTCAGAAACCGGTACTCGATTCCCTGAATCAAAGACCTCCTTGATCAAATCACAGGGGCCAAATACTTCAGTAATATTGATCTGAAGTCTGGATACCACCAGGTCCCGATAGAACAAACAGATGTATGGAAAACTGCCTTCAATTCAAAGGAATTACTTTTTGAATGGTTGGTCATGCCCTTTTGTTTGACAAATACTCGAGCCACTTTCATGAGGATGATGGACGATATCCTGTGACCATTCACCAATACTTTTGTAGTGGTGTATTTGGATGACATTCTCATTTACAGCAAGACTTGGGTCAAACACTTGCAGCATATTCAACAGGTTCTGCACACCCTGCGACAACACAAGCTATATGTCGACTTGGAAAAATGCTCCTTCGGCATGGACAGGGTCCATTACCTGGGCTACATTGTTAATCAGCATGGTTTACATGTGGATCTAGCCAAGATCCAAGTCATCTATGAATGGCCAGCCCTAACCACACGCACTGAGCTTTGGAGCTTCTTGGGCCTTGCCAATTTCTACCGCAGGTTCATGTTGGGATTCTCCCATATTGCATGGGCCCTCAGCTAAATAAAGAGGGGTGGTAGTAAGGCCAAATCTTCCTGTGGCCAGTCCCAAAAACAAGAATTAGATGATTTGAAGCAATGCTTGAGCTCAACCCCGATACTTTCACTACCACACCTGCAACAACCCTTTGAGATCGATACAGATGCTTCAGACTATGTGGTGGGTTCCTTTCTCACTCCACACAACCACCTCGTGGCCTATCATAGTGAGACACTATCAAATGTTATTTGTAAGTACCCTACTTACATCAAATAAATGTACTCTATTGTGCAAGCCTACTACCAATGGAGACATTACATTCTTGGGAAGGAGATAGTCATCCACACTGATCATAAGCCACTACAGTTCATGTAGACATAAGGAAAATTGTAGAATGATCACCATCAAAAGTGGTCCACATACTTGCAGCAATTCCACCTCAACATCAAGTATAAAACAAGAAGCACCAATCGTGTCGTTGATTGCATCAGTAGACCACTAGTCGTGACACTCACCACAGTGCTAGAATCTTGCAGCCATGAGACCTCTGGATGGCCCCAACTCTATGAGACAGATCTAGACTTCTCCACCACCTACCAAATGTTGGGTGCAAACACAGTTGTCAATAATTTCCATCTTTAGGATGGGTTGTTGTGTCATCTGGTCCATATCTGTGTTCCACCAAGCGAGCAAGAGAAGTTGATCTGGGAAGCCCACTACAGTCGGTTGGCAGGACACTTCGGCGTCGAAAAGAAAGTGGTGATTCGACAGAAACATTTCTATTGGCCAAAACTTCAACAGAAGGTCAGCATGTATATCAGGTCTTGCACTGCCTGTTCTATTTCCAAACCAAACACTAAGAAATAGGGCCTGTACACACCTCTTCCTACTCCTGATAGGCCATGGGAATCCATCTCAATGGACTACATGTCAGGCCTCCCATCCACCAAGCGGGGAAATGACTGTGTTTTTGTGGTTGTTGATCACTTTTTTAAGATGGCGATTCTGGTTGCCTGCAAGAAGAACATCACAACACAGGCCAGTGCCAAGCTCTTCTTTGAACGAGTCTGGGTACATTTTGGAATCCCGCAAACTACCATCTCAGATCAGGACAGTTTATTTGTCATCACATTCTAGTCGAGCCTCTAGTCACTGCTGGACACCAAGCTCACCAAATCCACAACCTTCCACCCCCAGATAGATGGCCAAACCGAGGTCGTAAATCGAATGATTGTGCATAGAATTCGCATGTATAATTCAAAGAACCCTTGCACATGGGATGAGATCCTTCCCTATGTCCAACATAGCTACAACCAAACCCTTCATAGCTCAACCAGACACAGTCCCTTTCAGGTGGGGTTGGGATTCCAACCATCAGGTCCCCTAGATGTTGCACTTCCCCTTGCAGTCACTTCAACCTACTCATCTCCTACTCCAAGTGAAGCTGACAAAGCCACCCACTTCATTGAGAAAATCCAGCACATCCACCAACAGGTTCAAGATATCCTACATAAGTCCAATGACAAGTACAAGCAATGCCATGATCAACATCAGGTGCCACATAAGTTTTAGGTGGGCAACAAAGTTTGGTTTCACTTGTAGAAAGAATGCCTTACAGGACCCCATTAGAAGCTTTTCCCAGTCTATTATGGGTAGTACACCATCACCAAGGCCATGGGGGATAATTCTTTTGAGCTCAACATTCCTCCTTTCCTTGGCCTGCACCCAATGTTTGACGTGGATCTCCTTTGCCCTTATTTCCCACCATTATTGGACACCTCAGACATAGAAGAACAGTTGACACCAACAGAGCTCAACCCTGACTGCATACAACAAGAATCTAGTGATCATATTGTAGACACACAGATCAAGGGAACTTAACATCAAAGGATCCAGCTTTATCGAGTCGTCAAAGCAGGGCAACTCCTACACCAAGGCAAGTGGCTCACCTGGGGCCAAATTCAGCATAAATTTCCTCATATGATGGGGGAAATCAACACAATGGAGACCATTTATTACTAAGGTGAGAGGATTGATCCACATGGACATCAGTGGCCACCCACCTTTTCCAACTTGCTAAAAACAATTTTCTGGCAATTTTGACAATTTACTATTTTTAGCAATTTTAACTTTCGGGGGCATTTTGAGGGCCTAAATGAAGGTTTCTCGAGATTGAGATTCTCAATGATACCCAAAGGAATTATTGATCCCTGAAATGAATCTCCTTGAATATACCTTTCCAACAGGCTATCATACGCCTAAAATAGAGATCGTATGCAAAAGTTACGACCCCGAGAAATTGATGTACTAACTTACCCAGACGGGGCCCACATGACTTTTGGCGCTTCATATCCTAGGGTTAGGTTTTTGGATGTCTAGGGTTTTTGGAATTCATGTTTATTTTAAAAAGGCCTTCAGAGCCTCATTATAATGATCTTCTTTTGAATGATCACAGCCGTCACATCTCTTCTCAGAGATAAGCTGCCACCATTCCAACAAGCTTGTTTCCGCTGCATTTTACAGTTTCAACTTATTTCCTTATTGAATAGAAAACCAATTTTACTGTATCTCTATTATTTTGTGTTAATAACATGTTAATAGTATGTATTCATTTCGTTCTTCTCATAAAATCTAGATCATGGACCTTCCACCTCTCTTTCACCTTCTGCTTCTTCGATCTAAATATCACACAGATCGTCTTCATATGGTGCTTCTTCCTGCACATGGTAGCATGAAAATAGATATTTAACTGTTTGTCTTTTTCATTGTTGTTCTTTTGTTATGAGTTCAACTTCTGGTTCCTTAATGAATATCGCCCCTCTTATCTTCTTAAGTTCTGCATCTATGTTGAGTTTTTCATGATCGAATGAGAAAGTGACTGTAAAATTATGTTGTAGTATTGTCTAGCTCAAAGTTCCTCTGCATAGTTCTTGGTCTATATACCAGTTTGTGGATATGCCCTCTAAATTGTTGTTGGCCCTCGAACAAGTTTTGAGGAAACATTGGTTGGGTTTGGACCACTTTTGGACTTCGACAGGCTAGTCGAAGATGGAGTGCCCAGGTGGAGCTAAGATCGTGAGATATCACTTATTTTGTGGACCCAACAAGGGATTCATTAGGGTTTTTGTACTAGGGTTTTGGGATGTCGGCCCATGGGTTTAACCATGATTAGGAATTTTTGTAAGGGATGTAAAATTATATATAGGTATTAATGTAATGTAGAATAAGCGAAGTGTGCTTATTGCAAGCAATGGGGCTAAGTGCAAGAGACAAGTGATGTGTATCTAGCTAAGTGCAAGCAGCTCTAAGTTTCTTCGTGCAACAAACTGTATATGTAATTCTTTGTGCAAGTTGGCTCTATGCCTTGATATGAATTTGGGAAGGTGGATCTAGTGCTTAGTGCGCAGATCACCTATCAAGTGTGAAGCTTGGCTCTGTGTCTTAGTGCATAGGAGCAGATGAATGTAAGAGATTGAAGAAAAATAATAGAAGAATAAGTAGTTGGTGGATGTAGCTCCACACTAGGGTGAACCATGTAAATATCATGTTGATGAGTTTCTTTGTGCTATGATGTTTATGCTTTGAATCTATTTAGTGCATTGAATATTATGAATGTTAGATAGATCTATGGATGCTTAGTGTTTTATTGGTGAATGCTAGATATGATTCAATGCTATGTGCTATATGGTTAGAGTACTTAATATTTAGTATTACTGCGTCGAACTGTACTTAGCATTGATATGCAAAGTGAATCAGGATAATATATAATGAATGTTGTTCCTAAGTACTTTGTGAAGTGTTGTAATCACAGATTTGTGTCCCATATTGGTTACAGAAACCTGAGTCCTGTAACCCCCCCCACCTCTACCTCAGGTGAGACTTCACCTACTTCAAAGGTGTTGTACAAAGGGCTAGTAGTTAGGGTTTTGTTGGTGCACTATCGAAGCGTTGAACCCTCAGTTTTCCCCTGTGCCAACAAATGGTTCTGTTGTCGGGACTTGAAATTGTGATTGCTGGGAACTGAAGTAAAAGAAAAGAGAAGCTTTGTGCGTAGATATTCTGTTGTAGTGCATAGTACTCTACTTGACTTGTGAATCCTTGTGCTAAGAAAGATATCTGATCTGAAGAAAGGAGGTAATATCTTAAATCTTTGTGTTTAATAAGAGTAAGTAAAGAGAAAATTTTTGTTTTGAAAGAATGGATCTAGGTATGCTTGATAGATTTTGTCCTAATCTGAAATCTAGGGTACAATTAGAAGAAAGAGTTGATCTGAATAAAATTTATAGAACTAGAGAAAGATATGTTATTCCTATGCACAGAAAGAATTTCTGGACTAATAAGTGGATGCAGGAACCTAGAAAGAATTTTTGCAGATTGCAGGCTCAACTCTGTGATCCTAGTTCGCAGTATAGAAGAATTTAGGGAAATTACAAGAGAAAGAGAGGATTGACATTATGTTATAACTGCAGAAGACTGGGATATCTTGCTAAGGAATGCCATGGTATAGGTCCTATCTGTCTTTTTTGTAAAATTATCGGTCATGAAGTTGAGGATTGTCCAAGGATGATTGCTAAAGTTGAATAAATGAATATGAGTCAAGAGACTAAGAGCATGTTAGAAGATCATAAAGAAAAAGAATCAGAGAAATTTCAAACTTGTTGTTGGGAAAAATACCCTACGGACTAGCAAACTAGGGACGGGCTTGCATGCATATTTTGACCGAAAATAAATTACTCTTAACCTACAACCCAAGATTAAAACCCCTCTTTCACAATAAATGCATGAAGAGAATCACTAACCTTTTTACCGGCATTCGATGTAGATCCTCCGTTGTGCTTTGACCACTTGCTTGCACTGCTCCTTCCACAGATAACCTGCAATCAAGACAAATACCAACTACACATGCATGCTACTTCTCTACTCAAGGGTTAGAAATCAAACACAAATTCATCAAATCATAGATAACTCATGCATTGGGACGGGAAAAGTATTCTTTTTATTAATGAAAATGAATCAACTTACAATCAAAGTTGAGACCGGCCACCGCTCCTTGAACCTAATCTTGGGCTCCTCTTCTTTGTCCTCCAACTGCTTTGCATTAATTCTTCTTTGGCTTGAGGAAAGGATAAAGGGTTGGGACAATGGATTACAAAAATGGGCAGAGTTTCTTCACTATAATTTTCCTCTTCCAAATGGTACCCCTACCCCTTCTTTTATAGGCTAGAAGGAGCTAGGGTTTTGGACGAACCCTCAACCATGCATGAACGGGAGTTTCAGTTAACTGACCCATAGCTTTTTGTTCCTTCGACAACTTTCCTCTTTTCGTGCTTTGTTAGGTACACGCAGGCTTTAGTGATCCAGCCAGTGTGCACATGCATGCAGTAATGGGTTAGGGCGCGTGGGCCTTGACACAAGAGGATTTATAAAGAGTTTGTTTAGCAGATGTTTTGGAAATGAAGGGATATGAATTGGCCTGATGCCACGTAAGCATGTGTGGTGCAATTTAGGGTTATAACAAAACTACAATAGCACAATTTAAAGAAACAATGAATGATCACAAAGATGTCAGTTTACCATAAATCATGAAAGAAAAGTAGCACATAGATACAAGAATAAGAGAATTCAACATAGAATGTACCTTGGATGAGGAAACACAAGTGAATATTATGCCAGAAAGAACTTGGGAAATTTTGGGAAAGCCTATTGTGGTACCTTCAATGGGAAGAATAGGTTTATTTAAAGGAAAGATGATAAACCTGTGTGGAAGAGTTACTAGTGTACCTGTTATCATCCATGGAACACCGACAAAAGAAGAATTTGAAGTTATTAGGTTTGTTGAGAACAATGCCCTATTCCCACTTTTGTTAGGAAAGACTTGGATCAAGAAGGATCAGAACAGAAGGAAAGCATAGGAAGAAGGTACATAAAAGAAAAAGCAAGAACTAAGGGACTTCATAGCTAGAAACGTAGATCAACTAATAGAAGAATGAGAAATTGATTCGAAGCAACATAAGTCAAGAGAATTAGTTGTCAGAGCGCAAGAAGGTTTGAAGGACCTATCCATGCAAGAATAAAGTATATCCACCCAGGAATCAGTAAGGGAAGGGATATTAACTTCGAACCCTTTGAGAGTACATCAACAGAGTGAAGTCACTACAATTGGAGAAAATAAGAATAAGAATGTGACGAGAAATCCAGAAACAGTTAGAGAGACTAAGATCACAGGAAAGAAGGCAATGAATCTCAGTAAGAAGAAATCAAAGTTAAAAAATCTACAAGAAATTACAGATAAGACATCGCAAGAGGCAGATTTGTAGAATTTGAACCTCGTCGGAACAATAGAACCACACAGAATGGGACTTCACCTCGGTGAAGCTATATGACCATTGGAGACACCCTGACTGTTAGAACGATGCTCTAAATGGATATGAAACACATTTATTGGAGAATATACCATGTTTTGGAAGTTGAGACTATGCCATAATGGATGGATTTGCATTGATGGAAGTAGTCTTGCCTGTTGGAAGAATCCATTATGACGCTCTCTTATTTAACCTGTTCGACGTTGCGTCAGGACCACTTTTTTCCATTCATGATTAACATTGCTAATAGAGAACTAATTGTGTGTTGAGCTATGATTTCATAACTTATACATCACCATATATTTACCTACCCCATCTATATGTTCACCTACCTCAACCTATCTGTTTAAAAGAAAGAATTTCAGACACACACGCTGAGTTAGAGAAGTCCATCGAGGAGGTTGTTAGGAAGTATATGGATGATAGAGGTATGTGTGAAGGTGTTCAGACATCATCGACCAGAGGATTGTAGGCATCCCCTTCGACCTCATGACGCTCTATCCATGCTAACCTGTGACTGAGAAGTGAAGTAAGCATCATGATGATCTAGCTAATGTGAAGCAGATCCCATTGATCTTGTTGGATTATATCCCACCTTTGGCTAGCGCGGTCAAACATGATAAAATTCCATGAGACTTTGAGTACACATTGATCACCGCATACATCCCAAATGGGATACATGTAGTTGGAAGCCAGTTGGGCCATATCCCATCCTTAAAGAACAATGATTTCAACCTCAGAGACAAAAAGAACTACGTGATACTCGCACCACATAGATACCTGATGAAAACGACTGGGAAGAAGGCTTGCATAGTCTTCCAACCTTGGATAAAGGAGCTTACGCAGTCCACGATATTGAACGTCATGAATATCCCTCATTTTGGCCAACATCAAGAGGTTAAGTCTTGCGTTAAACTCCTCTTGTCATGCTATCATGGACGATACCTCTGGCTCAACACGTGCATTACCATGGATCTAGTTTTGATCCACCTGATCACATGACCAAGCATGCAAGGACCCAACCCTCAACATTGCTACCCAGGGAAGGCTTCAGACAACTCCCTGGCACAATGCATTAAGGAAGACTATGAGGAAGTTGAGAAGGGGAAGCGAGGCTACAAGGTATATTCTATCCAGGATGGCACAGTGTGCCTATCTTGCCAACTTATAGCTGGAAAGATCGTCAAAAAGAACCACCCCATGCAAGTCACTGAGTTCATGGTGGACCTCGCAGGGAAATGTGTGGAGGGGATGCAAATGAATTGGGCAAGATATCTCGTCAACGAGCTTGAGAAAGACTGCCACAAAGCACAGGATCAAGGGTACGAGTTCTATTTCAGCTGGTTGCTGGTGTTGATCACATTTTTTGCTTGGAAAATTCCTGAAGGAGTGACCTTCCCGGATATTGAACCATCGGAGCCGTTAGCTGCGAGGTTATCCACCTTATGGTACACAAATGAAATTTCCAAGAAGTGGAAGTCGAACGCAGTGTTCCTTGCCTACTATCAGCAACTGGAGGTTTCCATTGAATCATTCCCTCACATGACACTGCGAACCTTGCACCAGTAAAGACCATTAGCTAAGTTATACACAGATCGACATTTAATATATATCACTGCGTGCAAGGATGAGAGGAAGGAGGAATTTCAGTCCTATTACAAGATGACCAAAGAAGACATGGAGGAGATCACGAAGGAGTGGTCGACAGATTTCCTCGTACTGGTTAATGATGCAGAACTCTCTGAACCTAATATCATAGGAAGCCACTTGGTCACTTAGGTCGAGCACGTTGGATATAAAAGTGAGAAGAATAAGAATAAAAAGGAGGAATTCCAGGATGTACGGTCTGATAAGGAAGACAAGACCTCAGAAGAAAGTGGACCTGGTTCACTCGCAGGAGGAGGAGGAGATGAAGTAAATCAAGAAGAAGGAGAAAAACAAGGAGAAGGAAAAGATACACCATCGAAGGATCCCCCTACCAAGACAAAAGAAATAAAGAAGAGGAAGGTTTCTCTGTAGAAGCCCTTGGCCCGAAAGAAAACCCACACCAGTAAGCCCTAGATGGAGGCCACACTCACGGAGGATGACATCAGCCTAGTCCATGGAGCAGTGGAGGATGTGTCAGAGGACCTCTTTTAGATATATGGTGTGAAGCAAGAATATCTATATGCAAGTGTTGAGAAGGAACTTAAGGAAATACAATGAGCCATTCAATTAAGCCGCATAATGCTTATTGCGCCTTCATCATCAGAAACCGTAGAGTTGGGGGATGAGCCAGCCCAACTTCAAAGAAGGGAAGATGAAACAGAGGCTCGACTCCATAAAGTTCAATAAGAAAAGGAATAGGCTACAAAATCCCTGAAGAAAGAGAAATAAGAGATCTTGGATCAACTACGAGTTGCGCAGTATTGTGTGACCACTTATGAAAACAAGAAGGAAGAGTTCTGGGCGATGCTTGAAGGAGACAAGGCGAAGATACAGAGGGAAAAGGACTAGCTGCTTGGAGAGAAGATTGTAGTCAAAGAAGTGGTGAGAAAATCACTTTGCTGTGTTCCAGGATCGACACAGGAGGAACATGAGGTAGTCGAATTACAAGTGACGAAGCTCGCTAAGGCCATCTAGCAGCTTCAAGCAAGGGTAATGGATTTGGAGATCCAAGAAGTACCAAGAACTCCGCAAGAAGTGCATGACCAAAGGGAAGAAGCTGCTAAGAGTGCAGTAGGAAGGATCAAGTCCCTTGCCTTAGAATGTAAGCATTTAAGTAGCAGAAGTGTGTATAATTACGAATGCCTCACGAAAGATCCATATCTTAGGAAGTTGGAAGTGCAGCTACAGGAGGTGCAACAACAAGAATTGACAGTTCAAGAACAGATGAGTTCACTCACTGTGGTCACAATAATAGTGCGCAGCCCAAAAATAGATTACTGCCATATAGGGCAGAGTCATGGAGGTCACAGAGAGGATAACAATGGTCCAGGATGAAGCCTACACGGTGTTTGAAGAGATCGAAGGACAAATCTCGCATTTGGACCAAGTGGTCGTGACAGTGGAACAACGCTTGGAAGGGCCTATTACTGAACAAGTACTCTAGGAGCTCATTGAGAAGGAGGCTCAGGTGAAGCAGCAGGTCGAGGCAACTTGAGCTAAGCTCAAGGCCTTCGAAGTAGTGTTTCTCATATTTGAGTGACTCAGAATGAGTCACATGTGAGTGTTGGGGGCCTGTTGGCCCTCGACCAAGTTTTGAGGAAACATTGGTTGGGTTTGACCACTTTTGGACTTCAATAGGCTGGTCGAAGATGGAGCGCCCAAGTGGATCTGAGATCATGGGATATCACTTATTTTGTGGACCCAACAATGGATTCATTAGGGTTTTTGTATTAGGGTTTTGGGATGTCAGCCCATGGATTTACCCATGATTAGGCCTTTTTGTAAGGGATGCAAAAGTATATATAGGAAGGAATGTAATGTAGAAGAAGCGAAGCGTGCTTAGTGCAAGCAATGTAGTGATGGGCTAGTTGAAAGAGACAAGTGATGTGTATGTGGCTAAGTGCAATCATCTTTGAGTTTTTTCATGCAACAGACTTTATATGTAATTCTATGTGTGAGTTGGCTCTATGCCTTGATCTAATTTTGGGAAGGTGGATCTGGTGCTTACTGTGCAGATCACCTATTCAGTTTGAAGCTTGGCTTTGTGGCTTAATGCATAGGAGAATATGAATGTAAGAGTGTTGGATTTTAACTTCTCTCTTTCACTGTCTAAGTTATTGACCCAGGGTTCATGTATTTTGGGTTTCCAACAAAGCCTCTAAAACTATCAGCCCTCTTGGTAAACCAGAAGGAAGCATAGTACACAAAATGTACTGCACAGTCTCACCCAAGATAGCTTTATATGGGTGGCTGTAAAACTTAGGTGTTTACAGCCTAGGATTGAGTATGAGATAGGGGTTTGTCAACCAGAGCCATATGCTACAAAATGGGAATGTAATCTACTTATTCCTCACGGGTGCACGTTTCCATTTCACAATTTAATTCCCGAACAACATAATCGTAATACATAACAATATATTAAATCATTTATTAAGCATAATAATGAACTGCTAAAAGAAAGAAAAGAGATGCATGAATTCATCACATTACACATATATCATCGTGGTTCACCCCCTACTGGGCTATGTCCAAAAATATTTGGATCTTGGATCTTTTATTATGATAGTTCTGCATCTCCAGCATCACGTGCTTACAATTCCCTTTGATGGGTAAGATCTATATGAGGTGAACTAGATCGCACCAGGCTCCATAGCCTACAATATAATCCTCGAATCTTCCTCCTCTCCTCTATTCTATCTCAACAACTTACAAAATTGGTCCATGACCATATTACATAACGCATCGACTCGTACATAGCTATGATAGATCAATACAAAAACTGAACTAATGCAAAAGGAAATCCACCTCTCTATGATACCTGTGTATCTCTATTTATATATATTGGACTCTTCATCCATTTACAATGTATTACCAAAACCCTAACCCTACCGACATTAGGTCTTCCTCCCATGCATGCATGTTGTTCTTCCGCCAGCTATCATTTTTCTTGTGCACTCTTTCTTGCATGCGCATGTGTCATGTTACCTTCCAGTTGTTACTTCCATTTCTGCATGCTTTATTTATCATGATCCTCCTTCTTTACACTTTGGCCTGGTGCTAATAGGTTCCCAAAATTGACATGTGACTCGTCTCGAGTCACCTAATATTTCTGAGCTTCTTCGATCTCCTTGGTGATCATATGGAACGTTTCCTTGAGCTCTGCTTCTTTTGTCAGTGCCTGCACAATCTTCTCCTTGATGGTGTCTACTACCTAAACTGCCACTTCATTGCTCAACAATCCTACACATTTGGTCTGGGTCTGTGATATCTGTTTTTTAGATCCTTCTTCTTGTGCGAGTATTTCTACTACTTGTTCCCATAGTGGTTCTATTTGAGCCTGATGCTCCTATTTATGTGTTTGTGCAGTGATAAGTTCTGGCTGCATTTTCTTTATCTCCTGCATCCCTTTGACTCGTTCTAGGATTGGTATGGTATTCTACCTCTATTTGAATTCTTGGATCATTGCATTGATCCTTTCCTCTTCCTTGTCCTAGCGTTGGACCTGTGGATCCTCCTCCAAACTTGTCCAAAGTTGTGTTGCTTTATTGAGCAATTTGGATGCTGTGATAACCTATTGTTCCATCTCCTACAACTGCGTTGTTGTTTCCTGCTTCCTTTTCTCCTTCACTGTTGGTGAAGTGGTTGGTGTAAGACGTTCGCGAATATTCTCAATATCCTTCTGATATTGATCAATTGCCTACACAATCTGGTCAATATTTCCTGCTATCGGGAGTTCATTCCCTTGTGCAATGCTTGGGAGTTTTTCAAAAACTCCTCCCACTCTTCATTCTATCTCATTTATGCATTCTTTTTCCTCCTAAGTTTTGATCTTGGCATGCTCACAGAATTTTTCCAGTGCATCGCGCTTCTTTGTTTCTTGTTGTAGCTTGACTAATTTTTTATGTGCATGAGATTGTACATTGTGGTTGACACTAACCTGCAATTTGTGTAGTGCCCTTGATGGCATCCGTTTCAAGACCAATTGGATGTGGTCCAAGTCATTCAGGGGTGTCTTCCCCACAATTTCATCCATGCGCAACATGTTATGTTTGATGTAAATCATCTTGTTTTCATGTAGCATGGGGTGGGTCATATCTCGTTCTTCTACCTTCACTCTTTCTTTGGCCTACATTTTCGGTGGCTCTATGCCTCTGCTGCTACTTGTTGTTTGTGCTTCCCCGAATTTCTTGAGGAGCTGTCCCATTTCTTCTAGCTCTTTTTGCAGTTTATCCCTGTGATGCGTTGCATGATCGAAATCTTCTACTAAGCAATCCTGGACCATTATGGAAATCATTTCCCCATCACTCTCCATGATCATATAGTATGGAGATACTCGTTGCACCTTTGATTTCTTTTGCGCACCTCCTTCCTGCATGGTTGGTCTCTTATTTCCCCCTGGTTCCTGTGTGATGGGGCTTAGGGTGGTCTTGCTTGCTCCCTTAGCTTGTTTCAGTTGTCCGTTGGTTGGCTGTGTAGTCTCTTTCTGCTCCTTCTGGGTCCCTATCTGCTTTGACCCTTTGTCTTCTTGAGTCATCTTGTTTTGGCCCATCCTTGGTTTCTTGGGCACTGGGACTTTCGGAAGCTGTGTTTCCACCTGTGCTGCCTCTCCTTCTACTATTTTTTCCGGTACTTCACGGGTAATGGATGGGATCCTCTATTGATTAGGCCATTCTTTGATGACCATGTATATATCACCTTATGTGATGCAGTAGCGCATCAGTAGCCATTGTCTATCTGGATTCTACCTTGGTTGTATCCACATTTTCTGTCTTGTGGCCTAGAAATTGACGATGTTCACATATCGCACGAAAACCTCTGGTGTTATTCTCCATGATCGACTGATGGCTTCCTGTATGTCCCATAGGTATTCTTCAAATATGATTTCATTCTCCCTATTATGTCTGGCCTGTGGCCCAAATCTCAGTAATAGGTATCTCGCTCCCACTGGTTGCAGTCTAGTGTAAAAAATTACATACTCTGGTTCCCACCATCCCATGAAGGCTATTAGGGTGATCAACCATGAGTAATAGAATCTTTTGGCTAGTTCTTGTGCATCCTTGCAGTCCACCTAAAACAAATTCAATAGATATGGTGCCCAGCTCATAAAGGTTCCTTTTGCACACTGAGCCACAAATGGAATGAATCCTACTAGTACTTTCTCTTTGTGACATTTTCTGAGCAATTTGCAAGCTAAGATCTTTGCACCCATTTGTTTAGTTGTGTTGTTGATTCATTTGATTATGATGCACCTCATTCCTCTCACGGTGCCATATTTATTATTCATATCTTCTTCCAATTCTTTCTCCTTATATTTTTCATCCAGAATCAACGCGGGATCCATACCTCGAATGGGTAGTCCTGTTATCTGCATGATAATCTCAACAATTATGGGGATGGGTTTATCTAGCCATATATCCCCTCCATGTGTGACTGCTAATAGTTGCTTGACACATGCTATCACATACTGGCCTCTGCCAAAATGTGGTAGCTTTAGGAAACCTGAGATTCATGTTCTTTCCAACCCAACTGCCCATTGTTGTGGCTGGATGATCATTTCTCAAAGTTGGTTTACGGTTATGGTCTGCATAAAGACACTCTGTGCAAGTTCCGGGAACTTGGTTTCATCTACTACGTCATGGTTGGAATATTTGAGCTTCCAAAGATGACCCAGTATCTGCGGTTCTACCTGTACTCCATCTGGTATGTGTGGTAACACAATTTCTGCTGTAGGTTTCTTATGACATAATCTTGGTATCTGAACTCTGTCTTCCTGTTGTGGTGGCTAGTTAGAAATTCCAACAACTTCCGATTGTTCCCCCATCAGCCATTCTGGCCAAGACAAGGTAGTTCCAGTGGTATCCTCTGTTGGTTGACCTAGGTTGGGTTCTTGTGACTCATCTGGTTGCACTGCTACTCCCAGATTCTGTGTCATTCTGTTAACTTCCACAGCTGCTTGAGTGCTTTCTAGTTTCACTTCCCGTTGGGTTTTTGCTTCCTCGTTTTGAGGCTCCTGGGTCGCTACTGGCATATCCTCTTTCATGGTCCCTGCTTGTGGTTGTTGAATCTATTCTAGTATCGGTGTAGGGTTTACTGGTATCACCTCTAGGGATGGGATATTGTTGATATCGAAAATCTCTGGTTGCTTCTACTAATTTTCCTCTAGCGGTCCTCATGACCTAGTTTGAACCATGGTCGGTCTTGTTGTCTGGCCTAGTTCTGCTGGCTTCGGTGGTGCCATAGTGGTGACTGTTGAACATTTGCTAGGTTTGAATGACTTTGGTGAGATCTGTGGTCTCGCTTTGTTCATTCTGGTTTCTATTTATCTCTCTCTATTCTCCTTTCATGAATAGACCAGTTGCTCATGTGCTTGCGTGTTGTATGGGCTTGTCATGAAGCTTGTCAAGGATGCTTCCTCCATGATGTGATTAATGCACCATAATTGTGGGTTCAATGCATTTGTGGAGGTTTCATACTTGCCATTACGCTTTCTTTCCCATATCCAATTGGTGCATTTAATGTGATGTTCCCTCAGTCCTTGTCGTTCTTTAATTCCTCTTAGTGTTGTCCTGTCATACTGCTTTTGCCAACTTTCCATTTCCTGCTCGTTTTTCTTTGGTATGTAACCGTTGTCCTTGCCTTTGCTGAATTTATGTTTCGAACGTCATGTGGCCTTTCTCTCTCTGGTGTTCCATGCGATTTTTAGTCTTGTTTCCTTTTTGTTCTCTTTTTTATTTTAAATATATATATATATATATATTTACTGCACGGTGGGTGGTTGACCGTCCTTGTACAGCTTCAGTCGGCTCCAGTTGATCATTCCCCTGAGGTATGCACCTGCTAAACATCTTAACTATATCGCTCCTCTGTCTATGACAAATTTTACCTCGTATGGTCCTAGACAATGCATTCTAAGCTTCCCCGGGTGTTGAAACGATTTGTTGTCATAGAGAAATACTGGATCTCCTTCCTTTAATGTCTTCTTCTTGATGTGTTGATTGTGCCAAGATTTGTCTCTGGCTTTCTGCACTTGTTGATGGAATCCTGCCAGGATTTGATCTTGCTCAATGGAAAATAATTGATTCAGTATTTCCTGTACTGTACCCCATTCTGTCACTTTTGTGATAGCTTCTACGTGTAAGTTGGGTACTAAAAATTCTAATGGAACTACTACTTCTTGGCCACAGACTAGTTTGAATGGTGTATGCCCTGTAAAATTTTTGTATGTAGTCCTATATGACCATAATACTGTTGGTACTTTGAGGTCCCAGTCATCTCTGTTGATGTTACAGATCTTAGTCAGTGCATATTCCAGAATTTTGTTGAAGGCTTCTATTGTGTCGTTTTCCTATGGGTCATACGGTGTGCTCTTCTGGTGATGAAATTCAAACTCTTCGAGCATCACACAGATGGTGTTGTTTATGAAGTGCGTGCCTTGGTCACTCATAAAAATTCTTGGGCACCCAAATCTGATGATTACTTGTTCAAACAAGAAGTGTGCAACTATCTCTGTGGTGGAGTCTTTTACTGGTGCGAATTCCACCCATCTTGTTAGGTATTCCATCACGGTGATGATATATCTTTCCCCTGTCCTTTTGGCTGGTGGGTTAAATGGTCCCTCAAAGTCTATTTCCCATTTATCAAATGCCTGTAATGTTACTTGTGGTCATAGTGGAATATCGTCCCTTCTGTTGGGTTCGCCTACCCTTTGATAGACATCGCATCCCTGACAATACTCTTTCGAGTCTTTTTGAATCATTGGCCACCATAGTCCTACGCATAATACCTTTTGCATCGTATATTTTCATGCATAATGTCCTCCTATGATTCCCTCGTGGGATTCTACTAAAATTATTGGTCGTTTGTGCTCTAGCATGTACCTTCATAAAATGTTATTTGCGCCCATATTGTATAGATGTCTTGCGATCAGTTGATAGTCAGTTGCACAGACTACCAGGTTCTTCTTCTGCACAGTGGTATATTCTTGGGGTGAAGTACCTATTCTTAAGTACTGGATGATCTCTACGAAGTAGTCATCAACAATATGTACTGAGAATAACTATGCATCCAGAAAGGTCTTCTAGATTCTTAGGTTCTTCTCCATTTGTGACCCTTGATAGGTGGTCAGGCCCTGCATTCAATTTTCCTAGTTTAAATATTACTTCAAAATCAAATTCTTGAAATAGCAGTAACCATAGACAGATTCTCGCCCCCAACACTGGCTTTTTGAATAGGTATTTCAGGGTTGAGTGATCTATAAACATCTTAAAGTGTTTCCCCAATAGGTAATTTCTGAACTTCCGCAGTGCATAGACCATGGCTAGGCCTTCTCTTTCTGTCATGTTATAATTTTTTTCTGAGTTTGATAGTTTTATTCTTGTGAATGCTATTAGATTATCCAAGTCTCCCACTCCTGATTGCGCTAAGATAGCTCCAAGTTCTATTGTTGATGCATCTATATGCACATGGAATGTCTTTTCCCAGTCTATAAATACATCAGTGAATGAGTAAGCTTCATGTCCCCCCACATTCTCTAACACTTCATCCATGAACGGTGTAGGAAATGTGTCATGTAGGCATGCATCATTCAAATTCCTCAAGTCAATGAATATCCTAATCCCTCTTCCTTGTTTCTTGTCTTGTACTACCATCGGGCTTATCCATTATAATTCTTCAACTGGTTTGATGATGCCGGCTTTGAGCATCCGATCGATCTCATATTTCACTTTCTGTTTATATATGGGGTTCTGTCTATAGGGTCGTTGTCTTATAGGTATCGCTTCAAGTTTGAGTGGTATCTTCATTTCTCCCAGTTCTCCTGCTATACCTTTCATCTCTATAAATGTTGTGGGAAAAAGGTCGCTATATTCGAGCAACAATTTTTTGATGCTTTCTATTGTTTTCTCATCCTAGTAGTCTCCAATGCTGGCCAGTTTGGGTTGTTCATCTGTCTCTATATTAAATTTATTTACCTTGGTTGGTGCGACAATGACTTCTAATTCTATGGGTGGTCCTTCCACATCTCTTTCACCTTCTACTTCTTCAATCTAAATATCGTGTGGGTCATCTTCATCTGGTGCTTGCTCCTATACATGATAACATGACAATAGTTCCTTGACTATCTGTTTATTCCATTGTTTCTCTTATGTGATAAATTCTATTTCCGGTTCTTTGATGAATATTACTCCTCTGATTCATTTGAGAGCTGCGTCTATGTTGGGGTTCTCATGCTCGAATGAGAAAGTGATTGTGAAGTTCTATTGCAACGTCCTCCATGTTGTAGTTCATTTGCGCAATTCCTGGTCTATGTACAAGTTTGTTGGTATTCCCTCTAAAGTATGTATGAAGTGATGAGGCCATTCCTCTGGTGGTGTCATTTTCCATAATGTTTTTCACTTCGCCAAGTGTTCTGTTGGTACCTCTTGTCCTTGGTATTATTGTTTTTTGTTGTATTCCTATTCTGCGCTGAACCTTATGCATAGTAGTCACTTACATTGATACCAGTCTATAACGGTCTCTTTATGTGCACCCCACCATCTTGTGGGTGTGGCCTTGAGTGATAAGTCAAGTGCTAACATTCACTGTTTTTCTAATACTTCATCCTCATATTGTGTCAAGAATGTTTCCAAATCATTTATTCTGTGGAAACTAGGTGGTTCTCTAATTTATGTGCCTACCGATCTTATTGCGTGGTCTATGCTTTCACATCTTCACATGGATACTTCATGTAGTCTCTGCTGCCAGTTTTCTAACCCGATGTCTAAGTCTATTGCACATGAAGTAATGCTCTACCAATTGAGTAACCCGTTTGCAGTTGGGTTTACGTAATCCTCATCACGCGCAGTTGTTTTGTACAGCTGGATGATCTCCTCTAAGTCCAAGCAAGTGGGTTCTACAAACCTCACCCCTTATTATGGATCTAGTGGTGCTATGACCCTGTATTCTCCAGATTCAAATGTCATTTTCCTGGTTTTCAAATTGATTATGGTCTAGTTGTCAAACATCCAATCCAAACCAAGCTTTGTCAGGTAAGGTGTTGTGTCATCCACTATTTCAATGACTTCAAAGTCTGCTTTAGTGCACACTACATCGATATCTATTGTCACTCCTTTCAGTCTACCTATTGGTAGGACTCTATGCTGGTTTGCTAGTTTTAATTGGACATTTGAGTATCCCAGTGTTGGCTCTCCCATACATTTCTAGGTATTCTTGGGTAGCACATTCACTTCGGATCCTAGGTCTAGTATAATGTCTCCCATATTGAAATCTTCAATGTTATCATTTAGTCTAAATTCCCTACCTGTTCTTCTTCTCGTGTGTAGGTGATTGATAGTTTTTGGTTCTAGTTTTTCTTCCATCTTGCTGCTACATTTCTCTAGTATGTTTTGCAATATTAACATAGATGAAGGATCACTTAATACTCTCATGCATGATTGAAAAAATCCTTTGATTTTACTTACTTGCCCCTTGGGTTTCATTCCATTGGTATGATCCAATGATGGCGACATCTCATATTCTGGAGCTTCCTTGAATGGTTGCGCAGTTGAAGTCGACGTTGTGTCCTCCTAAATTTTTTGTCTGGATTCCTTAAAAGTATCATTTTCTTTTGGTGCGTTGAACTACTTTCTTGGTTCAGTGTTCTTCTTTACCCATTGGTTCTATGTTGGTTCCTGTCGAACTGCATCACTTTCTAGTTTTGTTCCTACACGAGTGACTATATTGATGTTTCTTCCGTCGTCCATGGATTTGGCTAAAATCCACTGAACATTATGATTGTTCTGCTTCCTCTTTTCCTGAATCTTTACTAGTAGTGTCGTACATTCCTTTGTATCATGGTCCGATGCGTGGCAATACATACAAGTTCATAGTGGAAGTGGACATTCTTGTGCGTAATGTCCTGGTTGCTGACAATTGTGACATGTGACGGGTCCTCTACCGCATCTGAAACCTCCTTTGGCTCGTCCTCCTCCTCAGTAGCCTGCTCAGTCACCTCTCGGCACATTATACTATGGTTCCTGATTATACTGTGCGGTATTGTACTGGGGTTGTGCTGGGTTGTACTGTGGCTGCACGTTATTGTATGGTTGTTGCACAGTATTATACTGCTAATGTGCAATGTTGTATGGAGCTGGGGTTTGATTGAACTGTGGCGTTGCTTTCCCAGTCATCAATTTGACCTGTACTCTATATGCATCTGATGTTATTTCCCACATCAGCTCCATAGTTCTTTAATCTTTGTCATCGTGGCCTACTGAATTACAAAAGGTGCAATATGAATTCTTCTAAACTGTCTGGTATTTCTGCATCATTATGTAGTGATAAGGGTCATGACCCAGTTTCTTGCATATTTTGCACCATAACCCTCCCCGTGGTAGCATATTTGGCATATCTATTTCCATATACTGTGTGAATGTCAAGCATTTGTTCTTTTCATGTTCTTCCATCCTACATGTGGTGCACCAAATGACTTCTCATTTGTCCTTGTTCTTATTCTGGTTCAGCTGAAATGTTAAATTCTTCAAATCCTCCTTTAGTTTTGTGATAGTTGGGTCCATCTGTTGGTACTGGTTCTCTTCTAGTTGCAAGGTTGCTTGCATAGCCTCTTCCTACTTTTGAAATTTGTGTTGTTGTAAGGGATATTTTAAGTGTGGGAGTAGTGAGTTGACAAACAGGTGCCAATGTTGCATCTCGGTCATTAGGTATTTTAGTTTTCCTTTTAGTCATTTGAATCTTTGGTCAATATCCCATACAAACTCTCTTGGTTTCTATCTTATTTCGATAATCTCATTCATGTATTGATCCTCTGAGCTCGGCTTCTAGAATTCATTAGTCAGTAGCTTCTTAATGTCTGTCAGTGGCCTCGTCGTTCCAGGGGCATTGTTCGTGTCTAGACTCATGTACCATTCTAGTGCGCATTCTCTTAGCATAATCTCTAGCTGCATGAGTTTGGTATCTTCATTAGTGATGTGTTTTTCTTCCCAAATATTTGCGCAAATGAACAAATGCTTCTTCGGGTCTTCTAGTGCTTCTCCTCTAAATTCTAGTAATCTAATAGTGGGATCATGTCCTTCCATTCTGAATACTAAACTACTTCCTCCTCCACACGGTGTATATACTTGACTAGTGTTGCCTAAACTGGCTCCTCTAGTTGTCACTCCTAGTGTAGGTGTACTTCTTTTTGTTAGACTTCCTCTAAACTTCGGTTGTCTAAATGGTGGTATTCTCTTTGGTGTATTAGTGGACCATGGGTTCATGGGTTCCACACTGACATTAATATGGACAGGATGGTTTCCTTATCCTCCTGTTCTTGGGCCTCTCATCTTCCTCTCATATGTTGCGTGCAAGATTTCCTCAATATGCTCCATAGCCTTGAGATCCTCTACCTCTTCCTCATCACTTGCCAAGCCCTCCCTCGCGGATACAACTCTCTTCTTGGTATTCACCTTATATTGTTAGGGTACTCCTCTACACGTTGTTCCTGATGACACCAAGATCCACTTGAGCTGGTTGTCATCCATCATGATCGGGTCCAAGGGTTCCTCCTCCTTCTTGCCTTTATCCTGACCTCCTTCCAGTTT
The DNA here is from genome assembly GCA_032191745.1 of Picea mariana. NCBI lineage: Eukaryota > Viridiplantae > Streptophyta > Pinopsida > Pinales > Pinaceae > Picea > Picea mariana. The sequence continues at coordinate 303,987 of JASDQU010102554.1, forward strand.
TCCTCTCTCTGTCAGTTCTTCCCCCCTTCCCCTATGCACCTAGGGAAGTTTAGATATCTGATTCCATTGTCATTACACCTTTGTTATATAGAAGTATCTTAATAGAAGTATACAAGGATTGAATGTACCTTCCTCGAGGTCCATGTAGAAATTCTTTCCCTGCTGCGTTGTATGACTTCACTGTGTCGACTTCAAATATGGTGATGAAGCCTGCCACAATATTGTCAAGCCAAAAGTCTACTGTGTGGGTGAATTTGTTGTTCACCTCCTATAACTTCTCAATCTGTACTGGGGTCCATTCTATCTATCTAACTTGGTTTGTCGCATGGTTATCCTTCAACCTTAGTATCCACTCCTGTACTAGATGTGGAAAATCACAGAAAAAGACTTCATGCAAATCAGTAAATACATATTTATCCAGATATTTGTGAGGTGTGAGTCTAGGGTTTCTATTGTATTTTTGGGCAAACTCTAGCTCTTTTTTTCTCAACCAACCTTTGATTTCTTCTTTCGTGGGGTTCCAAGGTCTCAACATTCCCTTCTAATGGCTCATCGGTCTTCTTGTTTCACTCGTTATTTTCTCGTGTAATCTATCTTATCTACTCAGTCCTCTCTTGTTCCTTCTATCCCGACAATGGAACCATTTGTTATCTTTTAACTACTCTCTTTCATTGTTTGAGTTATTGACCCAGGGTTCATTTCTTTCAGGTTTCCAACAAAGCTTCTAAAACTATCGGCTCTCCTGGTAAACTAGAAGGCAACACAATACACAAAATGTACTACACAGTCTCACCTGAGATAGAGTTAAATGGGTGGTTGTAAGACTCAAGTGTTTACAGCCTAGGATTGAGTATGAGATAGGGGTTTGTCAACCAGAGCCATACGTTACAAACTGGGAATGTAATCTACTTATTCCTCATGGGTGCACATTTCCATTTCATAGTTTAATTCCCAAACAACATAATCGTAATCCATAATAATATATTAACTCATTTATTAAGCATAACAATGAACTGCTGAAAGAAAGAAAAGATATGCATGCATTCATCACATTACACATATATTACCATGGTTCACCCCATCTTGGGCTACGTCCACAAAGATTTGGCTCTTGGGTCTTTTATTATGATAGTTTTGCATCTCCAATGCCGCGCACTTACAATTCCCTTTGATGGGTAAGATTTGTACGAGATGAACTAGATCGCACCAGGCTCCATATCTTGCGATCTAATCCTTATATCTTCCTCCTCTCCTCTGTTCTAGCTCAACAACTTACAAAATTGGTCCGTGACCATATTACATAATGCATCAACTCGTACATAACTATGATATATCAGTACAAAAACTGAACTAATGGAAAAGTGAATCCACCTCTCTATGATACCTGTGTATCTCTATTTATATATATCGGGATCTTCATCCATTTACAATGTATTACCAAAACCCTAACCCTATCGACGTTAAGTCTTCCTCCCATGCACACGTGTTGTTCTTCCTCCAACTGTCATTTTCCTTATGCACGCTTTCTTGCATGCATGCGTGCTATGTTAACTTCCAGATGTTACTTCCGTTTCTGCATGCTTTCTTTCTCACCATCCTCCTTCTTTCCTCTTTGACCTGGTGCCAACAAAGAGATTGAAGAAGAATAATAGAAGAAGAAGCAGTTGGTGGATGTAGCCCCACACTGGGGTGAACCATGTAAATCTCATGTTGATGAGTTTCTTTGTGCTATGATGTTTATGCTTTGAATCTATTTAGTGCATTGAATATTATGAATGTTATATAGATCTATGCATGCTTAGTGCTTTATTGGTGAATGCTAGATATGATTCATTGTTATGTGCTAGATGTTTAGAGTACTTAATCTTTAGTATTACTGTGTCAAACTATACTTAGGGTTGATCTGCAAAGTGAATCAAGCTAATATATTAATGAATGTTGTTCCTAAGTACTCTACAAAGTGTTGTAATCACAGATCTATGTCCCATATTGGTTACAAAAACCTAAGTCCTGTAACCCCCCTTGCCTCTACCTCGTGTGAGACTTTGCCTACTTCCCAGGTGTTTTCGAAAGGGTCGCTATTTATGTTTTTGTTGGTGCGTTGTCGAAGCGTTGAACCCTAGGTCTGACCCTATGCCAACAAGTTTGTATGAAATGATGAGGCCATCCTATGGGGGTGTCATCTTCCACAATGTTCTGCACTTCTCTAAGTGTTCCCCTAGTTCCCCCTATCCATTGTACTTTTGTTGCTTGTTGTTTTTCTGTTCTGTGCCAAATCTTGTGCACAGTAACCGCTTACATTGGTACTAATCCGTGATTGTTTCCTTGTGTGCACCCCACCATCTTACATGTGTGGCCTTGAGTGCTATATTGAGTGCTAAGAGTCTCTGATTTTCTAACACTTCATCCTTGTACTATGCCAAGAATACTTCTATATCATTCACTCCATGGAAACTGGGTGGTTCCCTTATCTCCGTGCCTACCCATCTTACTGCGCAGTGTATTCTTGCACACCTTCTTGTGGAAAATTCATGTAGCCTTTGTTGCCAGTTTTATAGGCCTATGTCTGAGTCTATCACACATGAAGTAATGCTCCGCCAACTAAGTATCCCATCTGCAGTTGGGTTTACTTAATCCTCATTGCACGCAGGTTTTCTATACAACTGGTTGATTTCCTCCAAGTCTATAGAAGTAGGTTCTACAAACCTTTCCCCTTCTGATGGGTCCAATGGTGTAATGACCCTGTATTCCCCTGACTCAAATGTCATTTTTCATGTCTTTAAATTGATTATGGCATATTACCAAATGCCCAATCCAAGACAAGAAATGATATATATTGTGTTGTGTCGTCCACTATTTCAATCACCTCGAAGTCTTCTTTATTACACACTCCATCTAGGTCTACTGTCACTCCTTTCAGTCTACCGATTGGTAGGACTCTGTGTTGGTTTTCTAGTTTCAGTTGAACCGGTGAATATCCTATTCTGGGCTCTCCCATACATTTCCATATCTTCTTGGGTAATACATTAACTTCTGATCCTAGATCTAGTATGATATCTCCCATGTTGAAATCTATGATGTTGGCATTCAGCCTGAACTCCCTACTAGTTAGTCTCCTTGTATGTAGGTGGTTGACTATTTTTTGTTCTAGTTTTCCTTCTGTCTCTATGCTACATTTTTCTAATACATTTTGCAATATTTGGACAGCGGATGGATCATTCAATAGTTTTACACATGATTGTACTTACTTGTCCCATGGGTTGCATTTCATTGGTATGATCCAATAATGGAGGCATCTCATACTCTCGCACTTCTTTTCTCTATTGCGCAGTTGAAGTCGATGCAGTGTCTTTCTTCAAGAATTGTTGTCTGGATTTCTTAAATGTATCCTTCTCGTTCTGTGCATCAAAATATCTCCTTGATTCAACATTTTTCTTCACCCACTGATGTTGTACTGGTTCTTGCCGTGCTGTGTCATTTCCTATTTTAGCTCCTCCACATGTAACTATGGTGATGTTCTGTTCTTCATCCCTTGCTTCAGCTGAAATCCATTGAATGTTTTGATTTTTATAATTTCTCCTTTCCTGGATCTTCCCTAGTAATGCAGGACATTCTTTCGTGTCATGATCGGATGTGAAAAAATACATACAAGTGGCTGGTGGAAGTGGACATTCCATTGCATAATGTCTCATTTGTTGACAGTTATGACATACCACTAGTCCTCTACCTCTTCCAAAGCCTCCTCTTGCTCATCCTCCACCTCTATAGCCAGCTCGATCTCCTCTCGGCGCATTATACAGAGGTGCATGATTGTACTACATGGTATTGTACTGAGGTTGCACTGTGTTGTACTGTGGATGGGCAGTATTGTATGGTTGTTGCAAAGTATTATACTGCTGCTGCACAATGTTGTATGGGGCTGGAACTTGGTTAAACTGTGGTGCGACTTTCCCAATCATCATTTCTTCCTTCACCCTAGATGCTTATGATGTCCTCTCTCACATCAAATCCATATTTCTACAATATTTGTCGTCGTGGCCCACTGACTTGCAAAAGTTGCAATATGAACTCTTTGGGACTGTTTAGTAATTTTGCATCATTGGGAAATGATATGGATCGTGGCCCGATTTCTTATGGATTTCACACCATATTCCTCCTGTTGGTAACGGATTTGGCATTCGTGCTTCCATATACTGCATGAATGTTAGACATTAGTTCTTGTGGTGTTCTTCCGTCCTGCATGTGGTACACCAAACGAATTCTTGTTTGTTCTTGCTTTTGTTATGGTTTAGATGGAACATTAAGTTCTTCAAATCCTCCTTCGATTATTTGATGGATGGATCCTTCTGTTGATATTGGTTTTCTTCTAGTTGCAGGGCTGCCTACAGAGCCTTTGCTTGTGTCAAACACTTTTGTTGTCACAATGGATATTTTAAGTGTGGTAGAAGTGAATTGACGAACAAATGTTTGTGTTTCATATCGGTCATGAGATATTTCAACTTTCCTTTCAATCGCTTGAATCTTTGTTTAATCTCCCATACAGATTCTCCTAGTTTTTGTCTAATTTCTATCATCTCGTTCATGTACTGATCTTCTGAACTTGGCTTTTGGAACTCATTTATCATCAATTTCTTGATGTTTGCAATCATTTCGGTTGTCACTACTGGATTTTTTGTAGATAAAATCATATACCAATCCAGTGTGTGATCCCTTAGTGTAATAGCTAGATGTGCAAGTTTAGTATCTTTGTTTGTGATTTGTTTTTATTCCCAAATCTTCTCACAGATAAAAAAAAAAAAAATTGGGTCTTTTGATGCTTCTCCTTTTAATTCCGGTAACCTAATGGTGTGATCATGTCATGCCATCCTAAACACTTAAATACTACCTCCGCGCAGTGTACATACTTGACTAGTGTTGCCTAAACTGGCTCCTCTAATTGTTGTGCCTTGTGTAGATGTACTTCCTGCTGTATTTCTTCTCCTGAAATTTGGTTGTCTAAACGGTGGTGTTCTCTTTGGTGTATTAGTCGCACATGGGTTTATGGGTTCCACAATGACATTAATGTGGATGAGATTTTTATATTCTCTTCCCTTTCTTGGACCTCTCATCTTCCTCTCATATGTTGCGCACAGGATTTCATTAATATGCTCCATAACCCAGAGATCCTCTACCTCTTCTTCGTCACTTTCCAAGCCTTCCCTCATGGCTACGAATATCTTCTTGGCATTCACCTTGTATTGGTAGGGTACTCCATTGTGCCTCTTTCCATCTGTCACCATGATCCACTTGATCTGGTCGTCATCCATCATGATTGAATCCAAGGGTTCCTCTTGATTTCCCTTATCCATTTTGCCTTCCATTTCTCCTTCCATTTCTCCTCTTTATGTTAATGCTTCCCTCCTTCCCCCATGAACACAGTGAAGTTTATCTATCTGATTCCATTGTCATTACACCTTTGTTATACAACAAGATCTTAATAGAAGTATATAGTGATCTAATATACCTTCCTCGAGGCCCATGTAGAAACTATTTCTCTTTTGTGTTGTACAACTTTGTTGTATCTACTGCAAACTCGGTTATAAAGCCTACTACAATACTGTCGAGACAAAAATCTACTATGCGGGTGAATTTATTGTTCACCAGTTGTAACTGTTCAATCTGAATTGAGGTCCACTCTAGCTGTCAGATCCAGTTTGTTGCATGGTTATCCTTCATTCTTAGTATCCACTCCTACAATAAGTGTGGAAAATCACAGAAAAAGACTTCATGCAAACCAATAAACACGTATTTCTCAAGATATTTGCGTAGTGTTACTCTAGGTTTACTGTTATCTTTCTGCACAAACTCCAACTCTTTTGTCTTCAGGTATCTTTCGATATTTGCTTTTGTGGGATTCCATGGTCTCAACATCCACTTCTAGCAGCTCATTCTTTTCTCCTTCTCATCGTCTGCTTTAGTATTCTCTTGACTCGCCTTCCGCAGATCTTACAAATTTTCAACAAATTCCATCTACTCAATCCTATATTGTTCCAACCAACGAAAACAAAACCATTTGTTGGCTACTATTTATTTTTCTGAGTTTATATCTTTATCTTGAGTGACCTAGGGTTCATGTCTAATTGGGGTCCCAAAAAAGCCTCTAAAACTATCAGCCCTCCCGGTGAACCAGAAGGAAACACAATGCACATAGTGCACTACGTAGTCTCACCCGAGATAGCCTTAATGGGTGACTGCAGTACTCAAGTGTCTGCAGTCTAGGATTGAATGGATATCTGAGGAGTGTGCGCTAAGATTTCTATTTCAACTTATTAATGCAATAAACTGTTATTCATGATTATGCATGGAATATAATAAACTCATTCAATTATCATATTAACAACTACTTAAACGAGTAGAGAAACACATGCATTAAATCACATAACATAGGATTTACCATGGTTCACCCCCTCTTGGGATACGTCCACAAAGATCTGGCTTCTTGGCTCTTTTATTATGGTAATTCCAAAACTACAGTGTCGCACGCTTTACAACTCTTTTCAGTCGGGTCGAGATCTATTGTGAGGCAGACTATATTGCACCAGGCTCCTCTACCTATGATCTAACCCTCAATATATACCCTCCTTACTCCTCTCTATCTCAAAAAATTACAAAAATAGGTTGTATAGTAACATATTATTACTATCTATCAAAACAAGACTCCTCCTCTTGACTCTCTATATCCCATCTGACTTTGGTCTCTCCTCTCTTTGCTATCTCTACTTACTTCCCCTTTCTATGAGACCTAGGTATCTATATTTATACATTTATGGCTCGCCAATCATTACAATGTATTTCAAAAACCCTAACCCTAGTGTCCTTAGGTATTCCATGCGTGTGTGTGTCCTGCTCTTCCTTCTAGTTGTTTCTTCCCTTGTGCATTCCTTCTTTCCCAAAATAACCTTTCTTTTCACTTTGGCCTACTTCCAACACGCACCGAGCTGGGTATCAAAGACTCTAAGCGACATCTGGTTCTAAAATAATGTGGGTCTCTACATAAGTACATCCAAACCAAAATGGACTTCCTAGACATCGCATCACTGGGAGATTCTTATCGACATGTTGTCAAAATCAAGTAGAAATTTAGGCACCAGAACAAGAAGGAGTTTGGGTCTGCAAATATGCAACAAGAAAAGTATGGAAATGGAAACTCTAACAACAAGCCTTAATAAAACCCATCCAAGCCACATGAAAATAAGGGTAATGGAAATATGAAGGACACTAGAAAGCAGTGTGATTTCCACAAAATCCCTTGGAAAAACACTGATGAATGTCACTAAAAATAGTCATTTGTGGTTGACATCAAAGAAAAAGAGATAAACCGAGATTCATAATCTGATTCAGAAAATAATGGGAGAATACAGATCATCAACGTAGACCCCACTGCTAATGTCACGACCGCAAAAATTTAACCAAAATAACTAGCATATTATGAAAAAGGGGATCACCTCTTCCATTCGTAGATATGGGTGAAGGGGACCCATTGCATTTCATTGTTGATAGTGGAAGCCAAAATAATCTCATCTCAACAGAGGTCATCAAACAGTTGGGAGTGTGGGAAACACCACACATGTAGCCATATACAACATCAAGTGGATTCACCAATGATGAGATCTTCATGTCAGCTAGCAATTTCAATTGTCATACGTCATCCATCCCTTCAAGGATGAGGTATTATGTGATGTTTCCCCACTGGATGTGTGTGATGTTCTTTTGGGCCAACCATATATGTGGAAGCACCATGTTATTTGTGATTCTTGACCCTGTAGTTTCATTGTTACTATGGGGGGTCATATCTAAAGGATACTTGAGGTAGTTCCAGCTATTTTCCCACCTAAATAGTGCCATAAGACATTATATTATTCTACAAAATTCATATTCTTCATAATCTATTAAAAAGGTTAACAGAAGGACATTGCCACCACTACAACCTTAGTACAAGCACCTTCTATCCATCAGAAGCGGATCGAAAATATTGAAGAAAACCACAAAGATTACTTCTTAATAGATTCATCTCATGCATCTGGACTAGTTAAAAAGTTCCAACCCTTCCAACATCAGATTCTTGACAACCTTCACAAGCCAAGCAACACAACTTCCCCACCAAGGCAAGCATCTCACCAAGGTTCAAATTCAACAAACGCTTCCCCCTCTCCCCCGAGAACTGAATGCAATGGAGACCATTTCTTCCTAAGGAGGTAGGATTGATATATGTGGATATCAGTGGCCACCCACCTATTCCAACTATCTCAAAATAGTTTTTTGGAAATTTACTATTTTTAGCAGTATTTTAGGTTCTAAACTTCTAGGGCCAATTTGAGGGCCTAAATGATTCCTTTTCACGATCGGGCACCTCAAATATGGCCAAGGGATTTCATTGAGCCCCCAAAATCAAGATCTTTTCCATACCTTTCCAACTAGCTATTGTGCACCTCAAACGAAGATTGCATGCCAAAGTTATTCCCCTGGGAAGTTGATACACCAAACTACCCAAAATGAGGTCCACAAAATTGTTGACTTTTCATCTTCTAGGGTTACGATTTTGGATTTTCTTTATGTTAAAAATGCCTTTGGATCCTGATGGCACAGGGGTAGAACCAGGGTTCAAATCTAACAATTCACCAACAAGCCCTAACTACTGGCCCTTTCGGCAACACTTGCGAAGCAAATGCAGTCTCACCTGAAGTAGATATAGGGGGTTGCAGGACATAGGTGTCTACAACTAGAGGAAATGAAAGGGGATCCAAGGAAAAACCACACTGAAACCTAGTTAATATTACCAAGCATAAACTTACTTCGCACAGTTATATTCCATATCTAACATAATAATGCAATAACATAATAACATAAGGTAAAAGAACAAAACATCAACCACAGAGACACAAAATATACGTGGTTCACCCTCTCCCTAGGGATACATCCACAGAACTAGGTTTCTTGATATTATATGAAAGCATACAGTTCTATCTACACTCTTAGCTTGCATATCTCTATATTTTTATCTTCTTCTCTCCCCTCCCTGCGCACCCAGCTGCAGGGTTGATCTTCACACCCAGCTGAAGATCCTACAATACCAAAAGGCTCTCAGACACAAAACTTCTCTATCCCACAATACACAATGAACAACAAAAAAAACCAATGATGAACAACCAACTCTGAACGAACCCATCCCAGGTCCTCTAAACCTTTATTTATACATTACATGAAAAATTATAGGTGTTTAAAACCCTAGATACCAAAACCCTAGGTGTCTATAACCCTAGGTCCTCTTTGACCCACATTTTCTGGGCTCTGCTAGTCTCTCTTTCCTTCTTTCCCGCTAAGTGATCCAAAGAACTCATTGACATCTTCTTCCGATTGCTGAGTTTTCCACGATCCATATTCCTTGTTGATCTGTCATCCTCGATCTTCTCTTTAAATGGATAGCTTTCCCTTGCTTCGCTCCTTATTTTCTTATTCTTTAACCACTTTGACCCAATCTCAATCCACGCATCTTCCACATAGTTCACACTTCGTCTTTTCTCTTCCTTTTTCTTCACTTTATTTCCTAATCCATACCCAAGGGCCAATAGGCCCCCAACACTCACCTGTGAATCTTCCCAAGGAACTTTAGGTTTGACTTTAGACTGCGTAGCGCAGCCTGTGCTTTCTGCTCTATCCTTCCCCACTATGTGCAAAATGTCTTTTCTATGTCTGGTACCCAGTTTCAACTGCACCTGGTACCTAGACTCTTCTGCTTTTTCTTTTACTGAGAGTTGCGAGGCAAATGGTTTTCATAGTACAATTTCAATCGGCTCGCATTTACTAAACCTTCCTTCCATTCTCCCTTCAAAGTCTTCAACTGTGAAACTCCTCTAGTGATAACAAAGACTCTAGGATCCACTCCATGAGGTTCTACTAAGATGAGTTGTACTTTCTGTCTACCTCCTCATGTTTCCTGAAGTTTGGCTAACAACAGATGACAATATTCTATGACATCTTCAAATGAGTTGCAGTAGTTGCAAGTGGTACAAGGGTTCTGATAGTCCCTTGCCAAGTGTCCTAGCTGTGCAGAGTTATAAAAAATGATCTGACCTCAACCTTGACCCATGACTCATGCTTGTCCTCTTCCTCTGAATCCACCACGAGGATTGAAGTTTCCTCTTCCTGGAGAGTTATAATTCGTAGTATTTCCTTCATTTTTTACTTCTCCTTGTATCCTATATGTGTATCTTGATCTTCCATGCAAGAGATCATAAGCCATACACTCTTTCTCATCATGCCCCATAGATTTACAGAATGTGCAGTAAAACTTTGTAGGTGTCTAAATATATTTTTGCATGTAATAGCATTCATCAGGGCAATGTCTATTTCTACATACCTCGCACCAAGGTAGAGTAACCTACTTCAAAGGGCTTGGGGCTCCAGAGGCCAAGTACTCATGAAATAGGGGATAATGCTCCTTGTCATGGCCTTATGATTTGCATATGATACACCATATATCTTCTCTTTTATCGTTTCCCTTATCTTTCTTCATATCTTCGATCTGCAGAGATAAGCTAGTTAGCTAACTCAAAATTTGACTCATAACTGAGCTGGATTCTCCCATAGGGGATGATTATAATTTCATGGAGATCTTCAATGCCTCTCCCTATGAAGCGATCTTTTGTTTCATTAGAGGGACTCTGATGTGTGGTAGGAGGGAAACAATGAACCATTCCTTGCTCTGCTCATTTGGGATCTGAAAAATCAACCGACATGTTAAGGTCTTAATCCTCTGATTGTAATGACCCTTTGCTTATTACTGTAAATAATCTCATAAATAATCTGAAACACTAGCTAAATTATAATTAATTATGATATAACCTTAAATTGATTACAAGTTATTAATTAATTATTTTGGATTATACTTAAGCTAAACTATGATTTAACTCCTTGAGTAAGGGTTAAATGAATGAGTAATTATTAAATAAGATATTAAATGATTAATTATTAAATTAAGGATTAGTGATTAAGTGATCATTAATTAAATTAATTGATTAATTATGAATTAACAGGGGGGAAAATAAAATAAGGGGTTACGTATCCCATGGGGGATAACGTAACCCACACGTTAAAAGGGACAATAATTAAAAGATAAGGTAATAAATATGGTTGATGAAGGGATAAGGTTTTAAATGTTTTGGATAAGGTTTGGTGAGGGGGGAAGGTTCGAGAGGAGGATGGAGGCATAAGGAAGGGGAGTATGGATTTGGAGGGGGGGGCTCATTCATTCGGTTTTTTTTTTCACGAGAGGAGATTTTGGGGGAAAGCTTGGGGACTGATTTAGCAGTGGGGATTTAACGTGCACACCGTGGCTGAGAGGTTTGGGCACGGAGGGCTAGGACATCCGTAGATGTCCTAGGGCCAGGCGCACTGGTCGGCAGGGTGGCCGGTTTTGGGAGTGTTGAAGCTGAAGGTTCAAGCTGCTGAAAGCGGAGGTTCAAGCTGAAGATTCGGAGGTTAGCATCAGTGACAGGTATTTTATTTTCAAAATTTTGAAGTATATACTCAATTTTAACTTGTATGCAAAGTATCATGTAGATTTAATTGGTTATGCATAGTGTGTTATGTAAAAATGTTTTATTTTCTTCATAAAATTCTGGGAATGAATATGCTCGAATAAGCAAATTTTTAGTTCTGTTAAAATTCCGCTCTGTTGAAATTTATGGTAGCCAAAATGAAATTATGGTTGTTA
>JASDQU010102554.1:315788-327872 GCA_032191745.1 Picea mariana
CTTGTGGAAAATTCATGTAGCCTTTGTTGCTAGTTTTCTAAACCTATATCTAAGTCTGTCACACATTAAGTAATGCTCTGCCAACTGTGTATCCCATCCGTAGTTGGATTTACATAATCCTCATCATGCGCAGTTGTTCTGTACAACTGGTTGATTTCCTCTAAGTCTAAGAAAGGAGGTTCTACAAACATTTCCCCTTCTAATGGGTCCAATGGCGCGATGACCCTATATTCTCCTAACTCAAATGTCATTTTTCGTTTCTTTAAATTGATTATTGCCTGGTTATCAAACGCCTAGTCCAAGCCAAGCAATGTTGGATATGGTGTTGTGTCATCCACTGTTTCAATCACTTCAAAGTTTTTTTTAGTGCACACTCCATCCATGTCTACTATCACTCCTTTCAATCTACCAATTGGTAGGACTCTATGTTGGTTTGCTAGTTTTAGCTGAACAGGTGAATATCGTAATGTGGGCTCTCCCATGCATTTCCATGTCTTCTTTGGTATTACATTGACTTCAGATCCTATATCTAGTATGATATCTCCCATGTTGAAGTATTTGATGTTGGCATTCAGCCTGAATTCCCTACTTGTTTTTCTCCTTGTATGTAGGTGATTGACTATTTTTTGTTCTAATTTTCCTTATGTATCTATGCTACATATTTCTACTATATTTTTCAATATTTTGACAGTGGATGGATCATTTAGTAGTTTTACACATGATTGCAAAATGTCTTTGATTGTACTTACTTGTCCTAGGGGTTGCATTTCTTTGGTATGGTCCAACGATGGAGGCATCTCCTACTCTGGCTCTTCCTTGCTTTGTTGCACAGTCGAAGTCAACATGGTGTCTTGCTTTATGAATTTTTTTCTGGCTTGCTTAAATATTTCCTTCTCATTCTATGCATCAAGCAGTCTCCTTCGTTTGAAATTTTTCTTCACCCACTGGTGTTGTACTAGTTCTTGTCAGACTGCGTCATTTCCTATTTTAGCTCCTCCACGCATAACTATGTTGATGTTTTTTCCTTCATCCCTTGCTTCAGCTAAAATCCATTGAACATTTTGGTTGTTCTGATTCCACTTTTCATGAATCTTCCCTAGTAATGTAGGACATTCTTTCGTGTCATGATCTGATGCATGACAATACATACAAGTTGTTGGTGGAAGTGTACATTCTCTTGCATAATGTCCTGGTTTTTTATAGTTGTGACATACCACTGGTCCTCTACCTCTTCCAAATCCTCCTCTTGCTCATCCTCCACCTCTGTATCCAGCTCAATCTCCTCTTGGTGCATTATACTGAGGTGCCTAATTGTACTACACGATATTGTACTAAGGTTGTGTTGTGTTGTATTGTGGTTGCGCGGTATTATATGGTTGTTGCGTAGTATTATACTGTTTCTGTGTAGTGTTGTATGGGGTTGTAACTTGGTTAAATTGTGGTGTGGATTGCCCAGTCATCATTTTTTCCTGCACCCTATATGCATCTAATGTCCTTTCTCACATCAAATCCATAGTTCTACAATCTTTGTCATCGTGGCCCATTGACTTGCAAAAGTTGCAATATGAACTCTTTGGGACTGTCTGGTATTTCTGTATCATTGGGAAATGGTATGGATCATGGCCCAGTTTCTTACATATTTAGCACCATAGTCCTCCTATCGGTAATGGATTTGGTATTATGGTTTCCATATAATGCGTGAATGTTGGACATTCGTTCTTGTGGCGTCCTTCCGTCCTGCATGTGGTACACCAAACAACTTCTCATTTTTCCTTACTTTTGTTCTGGTTTAGCTGGAACGTTAAGCTATTCAAATCCTCCTTTAGCTCTTTGATGGTTGGATCTGTCTGTTGATATTGGTTTTCTTCCAGTTTCAGGGTTGCCTGCAAAGCCTCTGCTTGTGTCTTAAACTTTTGTTGTCACAATGGGTATTTTAAGTGTGGTAGCAGTGAATTGACAAACATATGTTTGTGTTGCATATCGATCATGAGATATTTCAACTTTCCTTTCAGTCGCTTTAATCTCTGTTCAATCTCCCATACAGATTCTCCTGGTTTCTGTCTAATTTCTATCATCTCGTTCATGTACTTATCTTCTAAAATTGACCTCTGGAACTCATTTATCAACAATTTATCGATGTTTGCAATCATTTTGGTTGTCCCTGGTGGATTTTTTGTAGCTAAGCTCATATACCAATCCAGTGTGTGATCCCTTAGTGTAATATCTATCTGTGCAAGTTTAGTATCATCGTCTGTGATCTGTTTTTCTTCCTAAATCTTCTCACAAATAAACAAATGTTTTTTTGGGTCCTTCGACGCTTCTCCTTTGAATTCTGGTAACCTGGTGGTGGGATTGTGTCCTGCCATCCTAAATGTTGAAATACTACTTCCGCGCGGTGTAGATACTTGACTAGTGCTTCCTGAACTAGCTCCTCTAGTTGTTGTGCCTTGTGTAGATGTACTTCCTGCTGTCTTTCTTCTCCCAAAATTTGGTTGTCTAAACGGTGGTGTTCTCTTTGGTGTATTAGCCACACATGGGTTTATGGGTTCCACACTGACATTGATATGGATAGGATTTTTTCCTTCTCTTCCCACTCTTGGACCTCTCGTCTTCCTCTCATATGTTGCGTGCAATATTTCCTCAATCTGCTCCATGACCCGGAGATCCTCGACCTCTTCTTCATCACTTTCCAAGCCTTCCATCGTGGCTACGGCTCTCTTCTTGGTATTCACCTTGTATTGGTAGGGTACTCCACTACGCATATTTCCAGTTGTCACCGTGATCTTCTTGATCTAGTCATCGTCCATCATGATCAGGTCCAAGGGTTCCTTCTTCTTTCCTTTATCCACTTCTCCTTCCATTTCTCCTTTTCATGTCAGTGCTTCCCCACTTCCCCCATGCACACAGGGAAGTTTTAGTTGTCTGACTCCTTCGTCATGACCCCTTTGTTGTATAGCAGTATATTAATAGAAGTATACAGCGACCTAGTATACCTTCCTCGAGGCCCACATAGAAAGTCTTGTTCCATTGCGATGTATGAATTCACCGTATCGACTACAAATTATGTTATAAAGTCTACTACAATATTGTCGAGCCAAAAATATACTACACAGGTGAATTTGTTGTTCACCTGTTGTAACTGCTCAATCTGAACTGAGGTCCACTCTAACTATCAGATTCGGTTTGTTGCATGATTATCCTTCAACCTTAATATCCATTCCTGCAATAAGTGTGGAAAATCACAAAAAAATACTTCATGTAAGTTAGTAAACACATATTTCTCAAGATATTTGTGTGGTGTTACTCTAGGGTGTTTGTTATCTTTCTGTGCAAACTCGAGCTCTTTTTCCTTCAGCCAGCTTTCGATTTCTTCTTTTGTGGGATTCCATAGTCTTAACATCCCCTTCTAGAGGCTCATTCTTTTCTCCTTATCATCATTCGCTTTAGTATTCTCTTGACCCACCTTCTGCAGATCTTACAAGTTTTCAACAGATCCCACCTACTCAATCCTATATTGTTCCAACCAACGGAAATAGAACCATTTGTTGGTTTATTATTTATATGTCTGAGTTTATACTACGCTTGATTGACCTAGCGTTCTTGTCTACTGGGGTTCCAATAAAACCTCTAAAACTATCATCCCTCCTAGTAAACCAGAAGGCAACAAAACACACAGAATGCATTGTGCAGTCTCACTCAAGATAGTCTTAATGGGTGGCTGCAATAGTCATGTGTTTGCAGCCTAGGATTGAGTGGAGATCTGGGAAGTGTGCACTAAGAGTTCTATTTTAACTTATTAATGCAATAATCTTTCATTCATGATAATGCATGAAATATAATAAACTCATTCATTTAGCATATCAACTACTACTGAAGACATTAAAGAAACACATGCATTCAATCACATAACATAGGTTTTATCGTGGTTCACCCCTCCTGGGCTATGTCCACAAATATCTATCTCTCAGGTTCTTTTATTATAGCAGTTCCAAAACCACAGTGTCACGCGCTTTACAACTCATTTTAGATGGAATGAGATCTATTGTGAGGTGGACTAGATCGCACCAGGTTCTTTTATTATAGCAGTTCCAAAACCACAGTGTCACGCGCTTTACAACTCATTTTAGATGGAATGAGATCTATTGTGAGGTGGACTAGATCGCACCAAGTTCCTCATACTGCGATATAACCCTCAAGATCCACCCTCCTTATTCCTCTCTAGCTCAACAGTTTACAAAATTAGGTCATATAGCAAAAGATTACAACTAGTTATCAAAACAGGACTCCTCCTCTAGACTCTCTATATACATTTTACTCTAGTCTCTACTCTCTCGCATCTCTCCCTAACCTAGGTATTCATATTTATACATTTTTGGCTTGCCAACCATTACAATGTATTGCAAAAATCCTAACCCTAACGTTGTTAGGTCTTCCCTACATGTGCACGTGTTGCTCTTCCTTCCAGCTGTCACTTTCCTCGTGCATGCTTTCTTTCCCAAAATAGCCTTTCTTTCCACTTTGGCCTGCTTCCAACACCATTCATAGAGAAACTAGCTAGAGAAAATCACATAAAATGTGCGAGATAATTGAGAGACAGAGAGAGTAATGAGAGAAATAACGAGAAAAATATATTAATCGCAACATGAATAATGAGTAATACACATATATATAAGTAGTCTAAGAGAAGCATTGCGCGAATAATAGGGAAGACATGTGCCAATATCATGGAGTACCTGCTCCAATATCATGGATTACATGCACCAATATCATGGATTACATGCACCAATATCATGGAGTACATGCACCATGTGTCATAGGAGTGATCTAAATGAGATCTTGATACTAACTCATTGTAACAGGAGTCAACTGCAAGCTAGTCTCAGTTAACTATTTAAGAGGAAACCATTTAACTATTGACAAGTGTGGAGACCAATAATAATGCATTCATGCAAAGAAAGTGCACCTTCATGCCCTCAAATACAGGAAATAGATGCATGAGTGGTCATCCACTAATCAACTAAGATCAATTTTTGTTGAATTTAAGTGCTAACTAAAGTGACAATATGCCCTACCTTTTAGGAAGTTCCTTAATGTTTTGGAAATATCCTAAAAAATAGGATACCCTCTTGGTGACTAGAAATTCCTAAAAAATAGGAGACCCTCTCAGTGACTAGAAATCCATAAAAAATAGGAGACCCTCACAATGACTAGAAAAAAATAGGAAAAATAATTACTAGGTGAGTGTGTAATATCTCTAACACACAAATGATCAGCAATGAGATATCTTGTAACTGTGTCAAATTCCTTCAGAAAATTCACAAAGGAACAATATTATATTCAGGTATTTTGTGTTATAGTCCTAGATGTAATGCTTCCACTTATATAGAGTAAGATAAGGCTATTTGTAAGAAACTTCTAGTTAGGTAGAGGTCAAGTATATAAGTTTTGAATTCCACAGTAATAGTTGATAGCTCTATAATGCAACTTTTTTGTATAATAGTTGTATTTTAATACAAACCCTTTACTATGGAAGAAATTGATAATATTTATAAAACAAAAGAAAAAACAGAATTGTTGAATTTTGAGAGAGTTTCAAGCCTACATTCTATTTCATAGCCTTGTATACCAAATGTGTTGCCCAACTTTTCTTGCTAGGAGTATATAAGAATAAGTTTCTCAATGGGGGAGTAACATAGGCATATTTTATATTTATATGCCTTGGAAGCAAGTTTTATCCATTGATTGAGATGTAAGTATGGTGTGTGATGTCTATAATATCTAACCATTGAGATGATAAACCACATGTAAATATCCAATTTATTTACCACTAAATTTGGAAACCTTTGATTCTCCCATATTTTTCCATGAGTGAATAAGAAAAAACAATTCTTGAATCATATTTTTGGAATCTAAAATCCTAATTCCTTGCTTAGTTTCAAAAGGTCCAAGCATCCATGAGTATTCATGGTCATCCTTTTTGGAAGAGAATGAATGGCCCCTATCATATCCTCACACCAATAATAATACATGAGCACTGCTAGCCAAGTATTTTATTTACTTGAAAATTTTATTAACTGATATACAAAATTCCAAATTATAACATTGCAAGGATTGACACTACAAGCAACACCAAAAGTATTTTTTCAATGTTGCTCCTACGTATGTGAATTTATGAATGTATTAACTAGGTTTTATGTTGTTTCAAACTAATTCTAAAAGAAGAAGATTCATATATTAGACACTTATGAAGACATGAGAAAAACAAATAAAATCCTCGTGAAATAAATTTCTTACCTTTTGTACAGTGCCTTCAAAATAAATGGTGTGTTGCAACATCTTTCTCCCCTATTACCTAATGATAACATGAAATGATTTAATCATATAAATGTGAACACCATTCCTAATATAATAAATTCTAATTTGACAATTGTATTACAATTTTAACTAGAACACCCTCCCTGTAAGACAGATTATTATTGGCATACCTTGACAATTGATCGAAAAATAGACCTGATTTGTAAGATCTTTGAGCCTCATCTTCCAATCATAGCTCCCACTATATAATTTGGGATCCATTTCCCCACTATGAATTTTGGGAGTGAAAACGATGTTGATATTGTTCTACATGCATCCCTCCCAACAACTCCTAAGTAGCTATAATTGGAATTTCCAGTTTTCATTTTGTACCCTAGAAGTACTACCTAAGGCAATAACATCAATCTATTTGCAACACTTGTCCCTGCATAATACATTGGCCTTGTTGAAATGACTTCTCCTGGAGGGTATTCCTTGTTCCATTTATAATAACATGAGAAAAATGAATGAACTACCAAAGAAATAGTAGGACATAGCATGTATCCATGGCAATGACCCATCCTTCTCAAGCATTTTCACATGTTGAATGGATCTCGCTAAAAAACCATAGGAAATCATATGCAATTGGTACTGGGATAAATATATGAACAATTAATCAAAATAATATGCATGTATATCTAAAAGGTATGTAGTGTGTAGACAAAGTTGGCATATAATGAGAAAACCATATAAAAAAAAATGGGTCTAACAGACCTAAGAATGACATTGATATTGTCCAAAGCTTTTAGAACTTGTGATACTTCCCCTGATATATGAAGCAAACAGAAATATTTTGTATATTTTTTTTCCTTTTTTACATTGAATGTTAGATGACTAATCTTTTTTCTATTAATATTACACATGTTATGTGAGTATCTCGTAAAACATTAATATTTTGCGTCATTTTTTTTCTTTTTTTTACATTGAATGTTAGATGTCTAGTCATTTTGCTATTTATGTTAGAACATTTTATGCGAATATTTCTTTTATCCTAAGTGTAAAGTGCACCTTCCTTCTCTTGATGCAATAATTAAAAAAGGAAATGAGACATCACTCTACTTCAAGGTATTAAGAAATGAATTGATGGAATTTTATTACTTGAATTTTCTTGTATTAAGTGGAGGCATATTAAAAATATCGAGAAGTAAAAACTCACATACATTTTAATTGCTTGTGAAGTATGGCAACCCATATCCATTGAGGACTATAGATTTTAATAGGATATATACATTGTTAGATTTCTCAATATGGTGTTTAATGGTATATATGTTGGGATATGCATCATGGTCAATGTAGCTTTTAATGGGATGCACAATGTGTAAACATTGTTAGGCATATATCTCATTAAACGATCATATTGCATAATTTTTTATATTTGGACTAGCATGGGACACCAAATCAAAGATAATTCTTTCTAAAAACAAAGGGGACCATACCTATGTGGATGTTTGAAATCAAACTATCCGTCTTACCAGTTCCCGTTGCTAAAAATATTGAGTTGTAGTGTTTTTCCTGGGTGAATTCAAAATATATAGCATGTTGAATGATCAAGACACCTTCAAACTTCAAAATACACCTTCAAACCTGTGACACATGGGAAGCTAGTGTGATTCATTTTTCAAGTACCTTAGTTGCATTTCCCTAAGCTGTAAATTATTTTTCAGCATATGTTCTTTCAGCAGCTCAAGGTAATAAACTATTCAACCATGCATGTTAGAGTGGATGTTGTTGAAGCAAACCATGAATCTTCCAATAGAATTCTACATAGGGTTTCCTCATGATAACTAGATTTAGGCCAAGATTTTAGTCAAACAAAAATTAAAAGAATTATACAAAAGGAAGAAAGCTTTGTTGAAAATAAAATTAAACTAAAGCAAACTTTCACTAACTGCAAACTAGGCTAACGACAGTCGGTGATTTTTATTGAAGAAACAAAGACAAGTTCAGATATATGGTATTCAAATGAAAACAAAAGAAAACATCTAATATATACAGGAAGAAAATAAGAAAGAGAACTATGCTAATCATATTCCTAACCTACCCTACATTGGTTAAAAGAAGGTTGGGTGTAAGCATAGTGCTAGTGAAGCCAATCAAGTAACTCCAAACCTGCAACCGCATATTCATTGAAAGACAATTGCAGAGAATGGAACAACAAGGGATGATATATAGGAATAATTGATTCAAGAAAATATCTACTCAACATGTCAAATTTGGCAGTGTGATTGTGCATAGGAAATGTTGACGTGTAGGATTCCTCCAACCAAGATTCAATTCTATCATAGAATTTATAATGATAGTTATATGACTATTGGAAGGAAATCAACAATGAGTGACATACCTAATGAGACTCATAAGTGAAATTTACATGCAGTGTACTTTGTGAGAGAGTCTCGAAGTTGGTGGCATTGTTCATTCCAAGGGTCAAACTAAGAGAATGAGCACCTGGCATAACTATCATTTGATATTGGAGTGCTTCATTATCGATACAAATATCCCTAGGTTCAAATTTAACATACACCGCATGCTGAGAGGAGAGATGATAGGTGATTTTTTGAGAGGAAAAATTCGTATTAACAGGTAGTTCGAGATCATACTGAGATGAAAAAGGTTCTTGTATCAGTTCAATGTTTCCTATGATTTGCATGGTGATAGGAAATTCATTTGTTGTGATTTCGTCATGAGGATTCACAAACTTATTGTTCTCTACACACTTTAGATTTTTTGTGATTAACACATGTGTATTGGGATTAGTAATTTCAGATTGTGTAGGACCAATGATTGATAGGTTGATTCTTTCATTCACTTCCGAAATTGAAGCATAGTCATCGAAAACAAGGTTATTGAGATCAAGTTGTGATTCAGCATGCTCCAGAAATTCAAAATAGGACAGACTTTCAAAGTGATACAACTCGGATGGAGTATCGTTAAGGAGGAGTGTTTGATCAATAAAAATTGGGCACCCTTCTTGTTCTCAATTATTATTCAATGTTTCATCACTAAAAGAGAAATGTGAAAAATGTATTGCATGATAAATAGATGGTTTCTCATGTGGGTGACTACCATCAAACATATTTGTATAAAGCGAGTAAAGATCTTCTGACTCTTAAGATGATGGGATTTATTCAATGAGGGATTCATCACAGACCAAATTATATTCATGATTTTCTGAAGGAGGAATGATAAATGGTTCACACTCTAAGACTAAGGGTTCTAATATTTCTAATAAGGATTCCCTCATAGTTGCGTCAGAGTGTTGGTCAGAGATCATCTATCACGTATTGTTTGTGATCGGATATGAATTTTGTGAATGAAAGATGGTTTAATCATCCAGATCGCACTCTTCAGAAATAGAAACAAGATATGAAAATCAATCAAATGTTTATTCGCCTAACGGTTCATCACTTTCAAGAAATCTGCAATAAATCAGCATGACTCTTCAAAAGAAATCATCCATAGATTCATTTTCGAGCTTGTGGATTTATGTGATTTCATTAGAGAGTTCATCATAGGAACAATATTCATGAGCAACGATAAAAATTTCCATAAAATATTTCCATCTATGAATTGATTTTGCTGGTAACATCCTAAACCAAGATTTAATCTTCCCTTCGAATGTGACGATGAATAGTCGACATATTTCATTGTCATGAACAATCTAAAGATTTCATTGAGTGATTTCAAATTGATTGAGATGCATGACTGTAGAGACATGCCCTTCACCATCGAATTTGGGGTTTGAAAAGAGATTGACTATCTTGAATGAGATGCCCCTGGTTGGTCTCAGAAGATTCAAAGGGTTATCCCATATAGAGGTACGGAGAGGATCCATGCACTAGTTAAAATTTAAGTCAAACAACTCCACATGGGCAGGCTTGTCATCCATCCCTCCTTCTAGCTCCAATTTTGTTGATGGGTCCAAAATTTCCCTATGTCAACAGCAGGGGTTACCCCTGATAAGAAGTCCCAATTAGACCTCTTATCATTTGCAATAGGGAACCCATCCAAATTCTGGCCCAGTAGCCATTAATGGTTGTGGTCTAGTCCACCAGTGAAGGTGGATGATGGATGGTTATGCAAATGGAATATGTATATGAATACTATGTAAATGCATGTCTAATCTATTTCTAATTTATCTTAATGTCCTAGCTAGGAAAGAATTAATGTAAGTGAATGATTTGTAATGAAACTAAGCTATGCTTAAAACTTCACTCAGATAGTTGTCATGAAGGTGCAAAGTTAGAGGCACGTGTATACACATGTATGACTGGAACATTCTAAGTCACATCTATGCATACATCAAAAAATCATGTACTCAATGCATAAGAAAGAGTAACAAAACTGTAAGAGTAACATATATTGTGTCAGAATAGTCCATAACAAACACGTCCTTACAACCCATGTGAACATCATACATTCATCTTGAAATAGTTTGAAAAAAAACAATGATACACACAAGTTTTTCTCTCTATCAAAAACTGACCCTGAGGGCTTCTCAATATTAACAGTTTCAACAATAGTACATCCAAGATCCAAGGAAATCTCCCCAATTTCAGTTAGCATTGTCTTCCCAAAATAATTCATAAATGTACAATGTTTGAAGAGAAAAATAAACCTTTATTTGGGTACAATTCCAGTATTTATGCAGGTTCAATGTGACCCTTGGCATTTTTCCTTCATATGTGACCTTTCTACTACCAACATTTGTCCTTGTTCTCTTTGTGGTTATGAGAGGACAAAGAAAGAAGCTAAAACTATAATTTGTCTTGAAGCATTGGTGGGCCATAATGGATTTTGGTTGTAGTGCAGATCATTTATATTGATGATTGGTTTGGACATTGGAACATATTCGTTGTTCAATTTTGACAGCTAATCATCATGGTGTTTATATCTCCTCTTCATCCATTTGCATTAGATTTTATTTTCTACTCCTCTATCACTACAGCATACACTATTATTGTTGCTTTGTCTCCCTTGGTTGTAGATCGTATTACAAGGATGTTGAGTACAACTTCTTATGAGCATTGGTTATATGACACCATTCAACCTGCAACATCTAAGTGATCTCAGATTAATCTTAAAAAAACTATTAAATTCAAGAATTTGAACCCATAAATTGAACACTAAGTAATTCATATTTCATGTAAACTTCCCTGAATAGTATTCCTGGTCTCTATGCTCGCATTTGAGGCATTGTATTCTCCCGGGGATGTCGATGAGATGTCATGTCTAAATATTGAAAAATGTGGAAATTCGACGAGGAATTTCTCAAATCACATAACTATGTAGTTATATATATGGGAAATAAATTTCCAATGATATAAATAAAGCGTGAAATAGATGCTTGAGTCAAAAGTTACGGCTAAAATATGAAAGGCGTCATGGGGGGTTATGTCATTGTTTCAGAGCAGTTTACACAAACTCCCTCATTGTGTACCAGAATAGTTCATGGGAACCTTGTTAGACAACTGAGAGGGGGGGGTGAATCAGTTGTTACCGTGCTTAAACAATTATGGTTCTTTTAAACTCTTTGTAGAGACACTAAATGATGATCACAATAATGCAAGGAAATAAACAATGGCACTTTCAGCATCATTCACATATATGAGAAACACAGAGACAGATATTTCCCGAGGAAACCCATGCAGGGAAAAAACCTCTTTTTCTTTATATGATAAGTAATGGTTACATTCTTTACAGTATCATACATATGAGCACCAACTCATAATG
>JASDQU010102554.1:328524-364780 GCA_032191745.1 Picea mariana
GGGATAACGTAACCCACACGTTAAAAGGGACAATAATTAAAAGATAAGGTAATAAATATGGTTGATGAAGGGATAAGGTTTTAAATGTTTTGGATAAGGTTTGGTGAGGGGGGAAGGTTCGAGAGGAGGATGGAGGCATAAGGAAGGGGAGTATGGATTTGGAGGGGGGGGCTCATTCATTCGGTTTTTTTTTTCACGAGAGGAGATTTTGGGGGAAAGCTTGGGGACTGATTTAGCAGTGGGGATTTAACGTGCACACCGTGGCTGAGAGGTTTGGGCACGGAGGGCTAGGACATCCGTAGATGTCCTAGGGCCAGGCGCACTGGTCGGCAGGGTGGCCGGTTTTGGGAGTGTTGAAGCTGAAGGTTCAAGCTGCTGAAAGCGGAGGTTCAAGCTGAAGATTCGGAGGTTAGCATCAGTGACAGGTATTTTATTTTCAAAATTTTGAAGTATATACTCAATTTTAACTTGTATGCAAAGTATCATGTAGATTTAATTGGTTATGCATAGTGTGTTATGTAAAAATGTTTTATTTTCTTCATAAAATTCTGGGAATGAATATGCTCGAATAAGCAAATTTTTAGTTCTGTTAAAATTCCGCTCTGTTGAAATTTATGGTAGCCAAAATGAAATTATGGTTGTTACACTGATCAAACTCCCAAACAGGTTCATCTACTCTCTGCTTGATTTCTTTCAGTTCTCTAATGCACTGTGACTTCGACTTGGGTTTCTTGAATTTTGCACTCAACACATTCTTGATCTCATTCAGTGTTTTAGGCTATGCAATTCCTTGGAAAAATTTCATGTACCAGCTCAGTGTGCAGTCTCTTGGGGTAGTACTAAACTGATATCTCTTAACTACTTCATCAAGGACATTCTTAATACTCCATACAACTTCAAATAAAAAATATTTTTGATCAGGATCTTCAGATCCATATCCCTTAAAGATAGGTAGCCTCATATCATCTGCCATAGATCTTCCTAGGTTTCCTGACTGCGTATGTACTAAACTGTTGGTAACAGTGCTCTGAGTTCTTTGGTAACTCTGAATACTTTGGTTACTTAGCGCTACTAAAAAAACATAAGCAGTAATAGTACTTACTTCAATAATTGGCGTAGTTCCTGAAGTTTCTGACTCTTCTTGGTGAGTTTCTTTAGTCTTCCCTTCCTTTGCCCTAGCAGAATCTGAATGTTCCTTGTTTAGCAACTCTTATTCTTCTCCACTGTAGAGCCCTTCATCATGTGCCAGTGGCTCATGACCTTACTCATACAGGTTCACCAGAGGTACTTCTCTGAAGGTCCTCCCACTACACGTATTTCCAACCTCTGTGTCGTTGTCGCTATCTGAGTTTTTGAAAATTATCTTTTCAATTAGACTACTTACTATATTTTCAAGATGTTCTTCTCATGCAATAACATCTTGATCTTCAACTTCAAAAACTGTAAAACTTTTTCTCTAGGTCCCTTAATAAAATATCTCTCTGCCTGGATATATGACTCAAATCTGTCAATGGAAAACTCAGTTATGTACCATCAAATAGTACTATCAAACCAGTGATCCACTTCTCTTGATACAACATTATCGACTCTATTGACCTTCTTGATCAACACCGACATCCAAACCACAAGTGGTCTAGATTTGATCTCAAACTGGGTATCTGTTGATCTATCTAACCACTCGTATAGCTCCTTATGAATTCCTCCAAATAAAATCTCATGTATATCAGTAAAGATATACCTTCCCAACTAGTCTTCTGTACTAATCTTAGGGTTCTTGTTCTTGGCTTCAACAAATTCATTTTCTTGTTCTTCTATCCACTTCTAAATATTTGTCTTTCAATGGGAACCACCTTGACATTCCCTCAATAAGATCTCGGTCCTAGAAATGGAACCATTTTTTGGCACAAGGGCATACCCAAGGTTCAACACTACAATAATGCACGAACAAAACCCTAACTATTAGCCCTTTCGGAAACACCTTTGAAGCAGATGAAGTCTCACCCAAGGTAGAGGAAGGGGGGTTGCAGGACTCCAGTGTCTATAACCTAGCTAGGACACAGATCTGTGATCACAGTAATTAACAGAGAACTTATAAGTTAACATTCATTAGCATTTAACTCTTATTCACATCACAGGTAAACCCTAATTACAGAACAATGTAGTATTCAACAAGATCTAACACACCCAAGCTCTTGGCACATAGAAATAGAGAAGATCTATCATTCATTCACATTAGTAAACACTAAGATACTATATCATATGCTTCTAACATACATAAAGATGAAAAAACTAAGCATAAATCACATCAATCACACAAAGCAACCATAACACAGGATATATGTGGTTCACCCCCAACATGGGGCTACCTCCACCAACTCTTCTTCTCTTTATTATCTTCTTCCAATGCACAGAGCCACAAAACCAAATTGGCATAGGAAAATATATATGCGTGAACCTCCCTAGATCCTCCTTCCCTGAGCTTGGCACAACACAGAGCCTTTATTACAATCACTTACACTTAGGCCTACAAGTCTTACACATAGTATGCACAAAGCCCCTAGCTCTGCACTAAGCTGATTCTACTAGGTCTCTTCTCTAATGCCTTATTACATTTACTAGATATCTATTTATACATTACAAATGGGGCCTAAACATGGGTAAATCCATGGGCCGACATCCCATACCTATTACATAAACCCTAAACCTGAATAGCCCACAAAAGGGGGTGAGATCCTGGGATCTCCACTTTGCTTGGTGCTTCATCTTCGACCAGCCTGTTGAAGTCCCCAAAATTGTTCAAACATGACCAACATTTCCAAAAAGCCTGGTCAAGGGCCAAAACTCATTCTTCATTGTGTATCTCTCTTCATTTTCTTGATAAGCTTTGTTTGTGTATTCTTTAGCTAGGTCTCATGTGTAGGTTTCCATGAAACACTAACAACCCTCATGCAACAGAGGAACGAGATGATGGATAATTTTGCGCAAATCCTTCGACGACTACCAACAGGTGAAATATATTTCTCAAATGAAGGCATCACCCTGTTCAAGGTACAAATCAACTTCGATATTCCTATATTTGAAGGTCAGATAGACGTAGATATAGTAGAAAAATGGTTGAATCTCCTAGAAGGGTATTTCTCTGTCCATAACTTCTCGAATAGAGAAAATATTGCTTTTTCACTCCTGAAAGTGGTCCCCCATGTAAAATATTGGTTTGAAACTTTCCATGAGCAAAAGGAAACATACGAAACCTCATTATTTACAGTCACAGTCACCTAGGAGTCCTTCAGGGCTACTATTAAGGAAAAATACTACCCTGTTGGAAGTTATGATGAGCTGTACACAAAATCGAACACGTTGCGGCAGGAAAGAGACCAAGCGGTGCCTGAGTTCACAAATATCTTCCATACCTTGTGCACCAAGCTGAGTATCAAAGATTCTGAGCAACATTTGGTGCTCAAGTATCACGACGGTTTGCATATATACATCCATGTTGAAATGGAGTTTCTAGACATCTTATCCTTGCACGCGACCTACCGATATGCCATAAAAATAGAGAAGAAGCTCAAACAAAAGATGCGTAAATTTGGGCCTGGGAACACCTCACAACAAAAGCCAAGAAAGGGTGGCCCCAACCCATAGAACAAAGGATAGAGAAAAGATGGATATCCTCAAGAAAACCAGTCCAGGCCGTAAACAAAGAAGGACATTGGAAAGACAAAGAAATATACTGAGAAGTGGTGTGACTTCCATAAGAGCCCCTGGCATAACACTTTTGATTGCCACTCGAAGTAATCACTGGTTGCTGAGGTAAAAACCTCTGAATAATATGCAGGTTTTGAATCTGATTCAGAACTAGAAAGGGGGAGATGGATCATAGACACAAAACCCAGTGCTACCATTGATACCACCAAGCTCCATCTCGGTGAATGAGATGAGCCAGAGGAAGGTGAGCACCTTTTTCATTCAAAGATGTGGGTGAAGGGTACCCCACTGCACTTCATCATTGATAGAGGTAGCCAGAAGAACCTCATATTAGTAGATGTTGTCAAGTGACTCACTCTACTGACAATGCCACACCCGCAGCCCTACACCATCAGATGGCTCCGACAAGAAAGAAACATCCACATCAACCAACAATGTCACCTGTCATACGACATCAAGCCCTTCAAAGATGAGGTATTGTGTGATGTTTTCCCTCTCTAAGTTTGTAATGTTATTTTGGCCCAATAATAATTATGGAAATGTCATGTTGTATATGATTCTAGGCCTCACTATGTTATTATTACCTTGAACAAGAAATTGTACAGGATACCCGAGGCAGTCCCACCCAATGTTATTTCCTTGATCTCTTCCAAGAAGTGCAGAAAGTTCATCTCTCAGATAGGGAAGTTTGTATTCTTCGTGATTTGTTCTCATAATGAGTGAAATATCGTAGCCACACCCATGGTCCCCACAACTAACCTCTCCACACAGCAGAAGCAAGTGGATAAGGTCATGGAAGAATAATCAGATATCTTCTCATCACCTACCAGGGTACCTCTGCACTGTTTGGTCAAGCACCCCATTGATCTTCCCCCAATGCACTGATGCCCAATCGGTCAATATACCACCTCTCTCTGTTAGAGAATGAGGAGATCAAGTGGAAGATCCAATAACTACTCCACAAGGGGCACATCCATCCCATCTCATCACCTTGAGGGAGCCCAATCATGATGGTACAGAAGAAAGATGGAACCTGGCGAATATGAATTGATTATCGAGCCCTGAATAAAATCATAGTTAGAAACCGATACGTGATTCCCCGAATCGACGACCTCTTTGATCAACTCACAGGGACCAAATACTTCAGTAATATTGATATGAAGTCTGGATACCACTAGGTCCCGATAGAACAGAAAGAAGTATGGAAGACTGCCTTCAAGTCAAAGGAAGGTCTTTTTGAATGATTGGTCATGCCCTTTGGTTTGACAAATTCTCCAGCCACTTTCATGAGGATGATGGATGATATACTGTGACCATTCACCAATACTTTTGTAGTGGTGTATATGGATGACATCCTCATTTACAACAAGACTTGGGCAGGACACTTGTAGTGTATTCAACAAATTCTGCACACCCTGTGATAGCACCAGCTCTATGCCAACTTGGAAAAATGCTCCTTCGTCATGGATGGGGTTCATTACCTAGGCCACATTGTTGATCAGTGTTCGCCCTCGATGAATTTTTGAGGAAACCTGGGTCATATTTGGACCACTTTTGGACTTCGACAGGTTGGTCAAAGATGGAGCTCCCAGGTGGAGCTGAGATCATGGATCTCACTTATTTTGCAGGCTATGTGGACCCAACAAGTGGTTCTTTAGGGTTTTTGTAATGGGTTATGGGATGTTGGCCCATGGGTTCTCCCATGATTAGGCCTTTTTGTAAGGAAATGTAAAAGTATAAATAAGTGTAAAAATGTATAATAGAGGAAGCAATGTAAGTGGAAAGTAGCTAAGTGCAAGTAGTTCTGAGTTTCTTTGTGAAACAAAATGTGTATGTAAGGCTCTATGCTCGATAGAGAAGTTGGCTCTATGCCTTGGCCTAATTTTGGGAAGGAGGATCTGGTGCTTAGTGCGTAGATCTCCTGTCCTACGTGAAGCTCAACTTTGTGGCTTAGTGCATAGGAGCAGATGAATGTAAGATTTAGAAGAATAATAAAGTAGATAAAGCAATTGGTGGACATAGCCCCACACTGGAGTGAACCACGTATATCTTGTGTCTTTGGTTTTGTTTGTGCTTTGTTGGTTATTTTATGAATTTTATTAGTGCCTTGAATGTTATGTATGATAGATAGATCTATTGTTTCTTAGTGCTTTACTTGTGTTAAGGATGAATGAATGTTATATCTAACTTAGTGCTATGTGCTAAATGATTGAAGTGTTTAATATTTACTACACCGATCTATATTAGGTTTTGTTCTACGATGTTAATGAAGCTAATTAACTAATGCATATCACCTTCTAATTGTTGCTAGGATACTCTACGAAGTGTTATTATTACAAATCTGCGTCCTAGCTTGGTTATAGACACCAGAGTCCTGTAACCCCCCCTGCTTCTACCTCAGGTGAGACTTTGCATGCTTTGCAGGTGTTGCTGAAAGGGCTGGTAGTTAGAGTTTTGTTGGTGTGTTATTGAAGCATTGAAACCTGGGTCTGCCCCTATGCCAACAAATGGTTCCATTGTCGGGACCTAAAACTATGATTGTTGGGAATTGAAGTAAAGAAAAGAGAAGCTTTGTGCATAGATTTGTTGTTGTAGTGTGTAATACTCTACTTGAATTGTGAATCTTTGTGCTAAGAGAGAAATCTAATATGAAGAAAAGAGGTAAGATCTTAAAAGAGGTAAAGATTTGTTCTTTGATAAGAGTAAGATAAGTGAAATATTTTGTTCTGAAAGCATGAATTTAAGTATGTTCAATAGATTCTATCCTAGTTTGAAATATAGGGCACAGTTGGAAGAAAGAGTTTATATAAGTAAAGCTAATAGAAATGAAGAAAGATATGTTATTCCTATGCATAGAAATAATTTTTGGACTAATAAGTGGATGCAGGAACCTAGAAAGAATTTTTGCAAATTGCAGGTCCAACATTGTGATCCTGGTGTGTAGTACAAAAGAGGTTGGGGAACATATAAAAGAAAAAGAGGATTGACATTATGTTATAACTATAGAAGATCGATACATATTGCTAAGGAATGCCCTGGTACATGTCCTATTTGTCTTTGTTGAAAAATTGTTGGCCATGAGGTTGAGGATTGTCCAAGGATGATTGCTAAAGTTGAAATAATGAACATGAGACAAGGAAACTATGATGGAAGTCAAGAGACTAAGAGCATGTTAGAGAATCAAGAGAAAGAATCAGAGAAATATCAGACTATGTTATCACAATTGAAAGAAACAATGAATGATCACAAAGATGTCATCTTACCAGAGATCCTAAAAGTAAAACAATGCATAAGTAAAAGAATAGGAGACTTCGACATAGACTATGTCTTGGATGAGGAAACACAAGTGAATATTATGACAGAAGACACTTGGGAAACTTTGGGAAATCCTATTGTGGTACCTTCATTGGGAAGGATAGGCTTGTTTAAAGGTACGATGATAAACCGATGTGGAAGAGTTTACCTATTATTATCCATGGAACATCGATTGAACAAGAATTTGAAGTCATTAAGTTTGTTGAAAACAACACCCCTTTCCCACTTTTGTTAGGAAAGATTTGGATTGAGAAAGATCAAATCAGAAAGAAAGAAGAGGAAAAATCTACAAAAAAGAAAAAGCAGTGGAAGCAACAGAAGGAAAAAGAATTAGTTTCGAGGTTGAAAGAATGCAAGAAGGTTTGAAGAACCTATCCATGCAATAAATAATAATACCCACCCTAGAATTAATAAGAGAAGGGATATTAACTTTGAACCCTTTGAGAGCACATCAACAGTGTGAAGTCACCATGCTAGGAGAAGATAAGAATAAGAATGGAAAGAGGAAACCAGAAATATTTACAGAGACTTAGATCATAGGAAACAAGGCAAGGAAGCTTAGAAAAAATAAAGCCAAGTTAGAAATGCTATAGGAAGTTATAAAGAACAAATGGAAGACTTCACAGACTAGAACCTCATAGGAGGCAAGTTCGTAGGATTTGAACCTCGCCGGAACAATAGGACCACGCAGAATGGGACTTTTCCCTGACTAAGCTATATGACCATTGGAGGAACCCCACCCATTAGAACGACACTTTAGAATGGCTAGGAAATGCATTTATGGGTGGATGGATTGCTTTTGGGATGTTGAGACCATGACCTAACAAACAAATTCACATTGATGGAAGCATTCATGCCCGTTGGAAGAATATGTTATGAGGCCCCGCTTATTTAACCCATCGGATGTTGCGCAAGGACCACTTTTTGCCACCTGTGATTAACTGAGCTAATAGAGAATTGATTCTATGTCGAGCTCTATTATAAAAAAATAGACATCGTTGTCCATTCGCCTACCCCGACCTGTTTGTTCAACAGTGAGAATGTCAGGCAAACCTACTGAATTAGAGAAGTTTGTTGAGGATATCTTCAAGAATTTGATGGATGATAAACCATTATCTGAAGGTGTACAGGCATTGTCGACTAGGGGACTACAGGCTTCCCCTTCGACGGGATGTCGTTCTATCCATGTTAACCCCACGACCGAGTAGTGAAGTAAACATCGTGATGATCTAGCTAATGCGAGGAAGATCTCGTCGATATTACCAGAATATATCCCACCTTTGGCTAGTGTGGTTAACCGTGACAGTATCCCATGAGACTATGAATACACCCTGATCACCACGTACATTCTAAAAGGAATACGCGTAGTTGGGAGTTAGTTAGGAAAGATCCCACTACTGAAGAAAAATGACTTTAATCTAGGAGACAAGAAGAACTATGCTATGCTTGCACCCCACCAATACTTGGCACAGACAACTGGGGAGAAGCCTTGCCTAGTCTCCTAGCCATGGATTAAGGATTTGGCGCAGACCACTGTGCTAAATGTCATGAAGATTCCCCATTTTGGTCATCACCAGGAGGTTAACGCGTGTGCTAAACTCCTCTTGTCATGATACCATGGTGGATACTTGTGGCTTGATCAACGAATTACTGTGGATCTAGTGTTGATCCACTTGATTACAGGATTAAACATGAAGGGACCCGACCCTCAATAGTTTTACCTAGGGAAGGCCTCAGACCGCTCCCTGGCACAACGCATTAAGAAATATTATGGAAAAGTCAAAAAGGGAAAGAGAGGATACAAGGTAGCCTCTATCCAAGATGGCACAGTGCACCTCGCCTGCCAAATCATATCTAGCAAGATCATAAGAAAGAAGTGCCCCACATAGGTCACCAGGTTTGTGGTGGACCTCGTAAGAAAATGTGTGGAGGGAATGCAGATAAATTGGGTGAGTTACCTTGTCAATGAACTCAAGAAATACTTTCGTGAAGCTTAGGATTTGGGATATGAATTCCACTTTAGCTCATTGATTGTGTTGATTTAATTTGTTGATTGGAAAATTATTGAAGGAGACACATTTCCAGAGATTGAACCACCAAAGTCGTTGGCCACTAGGTTTGATACCTTGTGGTACACCAACGACATGTCAAAGCACTGGAAGTCCAATGTTGTGTTCCATGTGTATTATCAACGATTGAAGGTTTCCATCGAGTCATTCCCACACATGACATCGCACACCTTGCACTAGTACAGACTGATAGACAAGTTCCACGCAGATCCACATTTTATCTATATCATTGCGCGTAGAGATGAGAGCAAGGAAGAATTACAGTGATATTGCAAGATGACAGATGAAAAAATGGAGAAAATCATGAAGGAATGGTCGAAGGTGTTCCTTGTACCTATTTCCAATGCATAACTCTCTAACACTGACATTATAGGAATCCCCCTAGTCACCCGGGTCAAACATGTCGAAAAGTCCAGTGGGAGAAAGAAAAATAAGAAAAAGGAGGAAGTCCATAATATAGAGACTGATGAGGAGGACAATGCCTATGAAAAAAATGGATATGGATCGTTAGGAGGAGGAGATGAATCAAATGGAAAAGGAGGAGGGGATGAAGGAGAAAATCAAGGAGAAGGTGAAGCTACACCATTGAAAGATCCCCCTGCTAAAACAATAACACCATATAAGAGGAAGGTTTCTTCGTAGAAACCTTCAGCAAGAAAGAAGACGTGTGCCATTAAGCCCCAGTTATAGGCCATTATCACAGAGGAAAACATCATCTTGGTCCGCAAAGCCATGGAGGATGCTTCCGAGGACATCTTGCAGAGATATGGAGCGAAGCAAGATGAACTATATGGCAGGATTGAAAAGGAATTGAACGAAGTACAATAAGATATTTGTTCGGTCCACGCAGTACCTACTGCACCTTCCTCATCACAGATTGCAAAATTGGGGGATGAACCAAACCAATTGAGAAGAATTGCATATGTGACAGAGGCTCAACTTTAGAAGGTACAAGAAGAGAAGGAGAAGGCTACAAAAACCTTGAAACTAAAGAAAGAGGAAGTCTTAGAGCAATTACAAGTAGCACGGTACTGTGTAACCACCCATGAAAATGAGAAAGAAGATTTTTGGGTGATGCTCAAAGAGGAAAAAGCAAAGCTATAAAGATAAAATGAGAAACTACTCGCAGAATGAGCTACAGTCAAATAAAGAGTGAATAAAGCATGTCACTCTGTGCTAGGCTTGGCACAAGAGAAACATGATTCAGTCGAGGTTCAAGTGGTGAAGCTCGCTGAGACCATCAGGTAGCTTCAAGCAAGGATAACAGAGTTGGAGATCCAAGTAGTACCGAGCAACCCCTAGGAAGTGAGCGATAAGAGGGAGGAAATTGATAAGAATGCAGTAGTAAGGATCAAAGCCCTCACCTCAGAATGAAAAAAACTGAGCGATAGAAGCGCACAGACTTATGATCACCTCATTGAAGATCCAGAGCTAAGGAAATTGGAAGCAAAGTTACAGGAGGTGCAATAGTAGGCCTTCTTCATGGAGGTGCAAATGAAGCTTCTCACCACAGTTGAAAGAATGAAGAAGTCCCAGGAGTAGTGCATGGTACAACAACAGATTAATTCCATCCAGGGCAAGGTAATGGAAGTTTCATAGAAAATACAACCTTTGCAGGATGAATCCTACAAGGTGTTTGAACAAATTAAAGGACAAGGCTCGCAATTGGACCAAGTTGTTGCGACAATATAAAAATGCATGGAAGGGCCTGTTATAGAGAAATTATCCAAGAGATCGTTGAGCAGGAGGCTGAGGTGAAGCAGCAAGTTGAGGCAGATCGAGTGAAGCTTGAGGCCTTTGAAGTGGCATTGGACATACCTGAGTGACTCGGGATGAGTCACAGGTGAGTGTTGGGGGCATGTTGGCCCTCGCCCAAGTTTTGAGGAAACCTGGGTCAGGTTTGGACCACTTTTGGACTTCGATAGGTTGTTCGAAGATGGAGAACCTAGGTGGAGCTGATATCATGGATCCCACTTATTTTACGGGCTATGTGGACCCAACAAGGGGGTGTTTAGGGTTTTTTCTATGGGTTATGGGATGTCATCCCATTGGTTCTCCCATGATTAGGCCATTTTGTAAGGAAATGTAAAAGTATAAATAAGTGTAAGAATGTATAGTAGAGGCAGCAATGTAAGTGGAAAGTGGCTAAGTGCAAGTAGTTCTGAGCTTCTTTGTCCAACATAATGTGTATGTAAGGCTCTTTTCTCGATAGAGAAGTTGGCTCTATGACTTGACCTAATTTTGGGAAGGAGGATCTGATGCTCAGTGCGTATATCTCCTGTCCCATGCGAAGCTCATCTCTATGGCTTAGTGCACAGGAGAGGATGAATGTAAGATTCAGAAGAATAATAAAGAAGATGAAGTAGTTGGTGGATGTAGCCCCACACTGGGGTGAACCACGTATATCTTGTGTCTTTGGTTCGCTTTGTTCTTTGTTGGTTATGTTATGAATCTACTTAGTGCCTTTAATGTTATGTATGATGGATAGATCTTTTGTTGCTTAGTTCTCTACTTGTGTTAAGGATGA
This sequence comes from Picea mariana, assembly GCA_032191745.1. Lineage (NCBI taxonomy): Eukaryota > Viridiplantae > Streptophyta > Pinopsida > Pinales > Pinaceae > Picea > Picea mariana. The sequence goes on from JASDQU010102554.1 coordinate 340,141, forward strand.
ATGGAGGTTATATCTAACTCATTTCTATGTGCTAAATGATTCAAGTGTTTAATATTTATTGCGCCGACCTATATTAGGGTTTGTTCTGCGATGTTAATGAAGCTAATGAACTAATGCATATCACCTTCTAAGTGCTACTAGGATACTCTGCGAAGTGTTATTATTACAGATATGTGTCCCAGCTTGGTTACAGACACCTGAGTCTTGTAACCCCCCCTTCTTCTACCTCAGGTGAGACTTCGCCTGCTTCACAGGTGTTGAAGAAAGGGCCAATAGTTAGGGTTTTGTTGGTGCATTGTTGAAGTGTTGAACCCTAGGTATTCCCCTGTTCCAACAATTAGCATGACGTACATGTGGGTCCAGCCAAAATCTAAGTCATTCATGACTGGATAGCCCCAACCACACTCACTGAGCTTTAGAGCTTCTTGGGCCTTGCTAATTTCTATCGCAGGTTTGTGTTGGGATTCTTCCAAATTTCATGGGCCCTCATCCAAGTAACCAAGGGTGGTGCTAAGGAGAAATTTGTGTGTGGTCGGTCCCAACAACAAGCACTTGATGATTTGAAGCAACGCTTATGCTCAGCCCCAATACTTTCACTATCGGACCTGCAACAACCCTTTGAGATCAAGACAAATGCTTCAAACCATGTTGTGGGCATCGTTCTCACTCATCGGGGCCATTGGACCACCCCGTTGCCTATCATAGTGAGACACTATTAGATGTTTTCCCTAAGTACCCTACTTACGACAAAGAAATGTACTCCATTGTGAAAGCCTTCCGCTAGTGGAGACATTACATTCTTGGGAAGGAGATAATCATCCACACTAATCATAAGCCACTGCAATTCATGCAGACACAAGGAAAATTGCAGAATGAACGCCATCAGATGTGGTCCACATACTTGCATCAATCCCACTTCAACATCAAGTATGATATAGGAAGCACAAATTGCATCACTGATTCCCTTAGTATACCGCCAGTCGTGACACTCACCACAGTGATAGAATCTTGTGGCCATGAGACCTTTGGATAGCCCCAAATCTATGAGACAGACCTAGACTTTTCCACCACCTACCAAATGTTGGGTGCAAATGCAGTTGTCACTAATTTCCATCTTCAGGATGGGTTGTTGTGTCATCTGGGCCATATCTTCATTCCATCAAGTGAGCGAGTGAATATGATCTGGGAAGACCACTACATTTAGCTGGCAGGACACTTTGTCGTTGAAAATACAGCATCAATGCTGCAGAAATATTTCTAATGGTCAAAACTTCGACAGGAGGTCAGCAAGTATATTAGGTCCTGCACTTCCTGCATGATTTCTAAACCAACCACTAGGAAATAGGGCCTATACACCCCTCTTCCTACTCCTAAAAGGCCATGGGAATCCATCTCAATGGAATACATGTTGGACCTCCCGTTCACCAAGCAGGGAAATGATTGTGTTTTTGTGGGCGTGGATCACTTTTCTAATATGGTGATTCTGGCTGCCTGCAAGAAGAGCATCACATCAGAGGCCACTACCAAGATATTCTTTGAACGAGTCTGGGTAAATTTTGTAATCCCATGAACTATTGTCTCATATTGGGACAATCAATTTATCAACACATTTTGGCCAAGCCTCTAGTCATTGTTGGACACCAAGATCACCAAACCCACAACCTTCCACCCCCTAAAAGATGGCCAAACTGAGGTTGTAAATCGAATGATCATGCATATCCTGTGCATGTATAATTACAAGCACCCTCGCACATGGTATGAGAGTTTCCCCTATGTTCAACATAGCTACAACCGAGCCCTGCATAACTCAACCGACCACAACCCCTTTCAGGTGGGGTTGGGATTCCAACCATTGGGTCCCATAGATGTTGTAATACCCCTTTCAGTCACCTCGACTGAATCATATCCTTCTATAACTGAAGTTGAAAAAGACACCCAATTCATTGAGTGGATTCAACACATATGCCAATAGGTTTAGGATATCCTACAAAAGTCCATTAACAAGTACAAGAAATGCCATGATCAACACTGAGTGCCACATAAGTTTTAGGTGGGTGATAAATTTTGGTTGTAGTTGTAGAAAGATCACCTTACAGGATCCCATCATAAGATTATCCCACTCTATTATGGGTCATACACCATCACCAAGGTTTTGGGTGATAATTATTTTGATCTCGATATTCCTCCTTTCCTTGGCTTGCACCCAGTGTTCAACGTGGATATCCGTCGACCATATTTCCCACCATTATTGGACACCTCAGAGATAGAAGAAAAATTGAAACCAACAGAGCTCAAACCCAACTGGATACAACAATCCAGTGATCATATTGTGGAAAAATAGATCAAGGGTACTCTCCAGCAAAGTATCCATCTTTATTGAGTTGTCAAAGTAGGAAAACTCCTGCACCAAAGAAAGTGACTCACCTGGGGCCAAATTTAGCAGAAATTTCCTCATCTGATGGGGGAACTCAACACAATGAATAATTTTTCTTCCTAAGGGAGGAGGATTGATCCATATGGATTTCATTGGCCTCCCCCCTTTGATCCAATTGGCTCATTTTGGTAGCTTTCCAGTTTGGCGGTTTTTTCCCTAGTTTTTGGGTCCTTGACTTGAAGGGTCATTTTGAGGCCCTAAATAATGTTTGTTAGGGCTCGCCACAGTTTGAAGGAACTTTGATAGATAGTAGAAAAATGTGTATTCCTTATATAGACATTTCAAATGGTCTATCGTGCACCTAAAATGGAGATCGTATGAAAAAGTTACGACCCTGGGAAGTTGATGTACTAACTTACCCAAACAGGACCCACATGACTTTTGGAGCTTCATCTCCTAGGGTTAGGTTTTTTGGATGTCTAGGGTTTTTGAAATTCCTTTTTATTGTAAAAAGGCCTTCAAATCCTCATTTTAATCATATTATTGTGAATGTGTGCAATCGTCACATCTCTTCTCATAGATAGGCCACCACCATTCTAGCAAGCTTGTTTCCGATGCATTTTACAGTTTCATCTTATTTCCTTATTGAATAGAAACTAGTTTTACTATATATCTGTTATTCCGTGTTAATCATATTTTGATAATACCTATATTCATTTCATTCTGCAAATATATTCTGGATCACCTTCAAATACGAGAATATAAAAATTAACTTGTACCTTGAAAGGAGAGGTTCCTCCAAAGTGGCCTCTTGATGAAGACGTGCTTGCTATTATAGGCGGGCATTGAAGGATGTGAGAAAAATTCTCCATCATTTTGTCTCTCTGTTGCATGAGAGATTTCTCAAGCAACAGATTAATAGAATATTTTGCTCAGTCACTTTTATTTTCTTCCTCCATGGAGGGTTTGTTTGGCATGCGAGAGAGATTTTCCTCAAGAGAGAAAAGTTAGAGACCCAACTTGCTATACTCAGACCTTTTCGGGACATGCATTGAAAAATGATAAAGAGCAGCATGCTCTGATACCACTGATCTGGATTATTTTTGGCACAAAATGAGAGAGGACATAGAATAAAAAAACGTACATAGATATATCAGATATCCAATAATATAACAAAGATATATCATAGATACAACCATAAACACAAAGATACAGTAATACATAATTTCTATTAATAAGCGAAATGTAAAAAACTATAAAAATACAAAATGAAAAACTCACAAGAATGGTGGTAGCTTATATTTGAGAAGAGATGTGACAACCATGCTCATTTTGAAGACGATGATTGTTACAATAAGGCTATGTTGTCCCTTGGGTATGGATTAGGAAAGAAAGCGAAGAAAAAGGAAAATAAAATATGAAGTGTGAACTGTGTGGAAGACGCATGGACTGAGATTGGGTCGAAGTGGTTAAAGAAGCAAAAAAGAAGGAGCGAAGCAAGGGAAATCTAGCAGTTGAATGAGAAGATTGAGGATGACAGATCAACAAGCAATATGGATCATGGACAACTAATCAAGTGGAAGAATATGTCAACGAATGATTTGGACCACTTCGTAGGAAAGAAGGAAAGACAGGCTGGTGAAGCCTGAAAAACATGTGTCAAAGAGGACCTAGGGTTATAGACACCTAGGTTTTTGGTATTTAGGGTTTTAGGCACCTAGAATTTGTCACGTAATGTATAAATAAAGGTCAATAGGACCTGGGATGGGTTTGTTCATAGTTGGTTGTTGTTGTTGTTCATTGTGTATTGTGCAAGAGAGAAGTGTTGTGTGTGAGAGCCTTATGGTATTTTAGGATCTTCAACTGGGTGCGAAGATAAAACCTATAGCTGGGTGCATATGGAGGGGAGAGAAGAATAGAAAAAGAGAGAAATCTGTAAGCTAAGAACGGATATAGAACTGGATTCTTTCATATAATATCAAGAAACGCAATTCTATGGACATATCCCTAGAGAGAGGGTGAACCATGTATATTTTGTGTCTCTATGGTTGATGTTGTGTTCTTTTACCTTCTGTTATTCTGTTATTGCATTATTATGTTAGATATGGAATAGAACTATGTGAAGTAGGTTTATGCTTGGTAAGAGTAACTAGGTTGCAGTGTGTTGTTGTCTTGGATCCCCTTGCATTTCCTTTGGTTGTAGACACCCGTGTCATGCAACCCCCTATAGCTACTTTGGGTGAGACAACATATGCTTCACAGGTGTTGCCGAAAGGGATAGTAGTTATGGATTGTTGGTTTGTTGTTAGAGTTGAACCCTGGGTCTACCCCTGTGCCAAAAAATGGTTCTGTTGCTAGGACTGAAACTGTGATTGTTGGGAACTGAAGAAAAGAGAAAGATTTGTGCATAGATTTGTTGTTGTAGTGCGCAGTACTCTACTTGACTTGTGAATCTTCGTGCTAAGAAAATAATTTCGATCTGAAGAAAAGAGTCAATATATTAAAGCTTTGTTCTTTGATAAAGGTAAGATAAGTGATTTTTTATTTTTTTTTGCGTCGAAAGAATGGATCTAGGTATGTTTGATAGATTTGGTCCTAGTCTAAAAACTAGGGCATAGCTAGAAGAAAGAAGATATGATATGAATAGATATGATAAAAATAATGAAATATATGTTATTCCTATGCATAGAAATAATTGTTGGACTAACAAGTGGATGCAGGATCCTAGAAAGAATTTTTTGCAGATCCATCACTGCAATAACAATGTGCAGTACAGGAAAGGTTGGGGATCATTTAAGAGAAAGAGATGACTGACTCTTTGTTATAGTTGTAGAATACTGAGACATATTGCTAAAGAATGCCCTAGTAGAGGTCCTATTTTCCTTTGTTCTAAAGCTACTGTACATGAAGTTTTGTATTTCCCTAGAATGATTGCTAAAGTTGAGAAGATAAACATGAGACAAGAAGACCATGAGGAAGGTCACAAGACTAAGAATATACTAAATAACCAAGAAGAATCAGAGGCTATATTATTACATATGAAAGAAACATTGAATGATCATAGAGACATCAGTTTATCATAGGTTTTAAAATAGAAAGAGTGCATAGAAGAAAGAATAGGATACTTCGACAAAGACTGTGTATTGAATGAAGAAACACATGTGAACATTATGAGAGAAAGTACTTGAGAAATCTTAGGAAATCCTGCTATGGTTCTTTCATTGGGAGGAATAGGATTGATTAAAGAAAAGATAATAACCCTATGTGGAAGACTTACCCATGTACCTATGATTGCTCATGGATCATTGACAAAAGAAGAAATTGAGGTCATTAAGTTTTTTGAGAACAACGCCCCCTTTGCTCTTTTTCTAGGAAAGACTTGTATTGAGAAAGATCATATTCAAAGGAAAGAAGAAAATGAATCTATAGAACAGAAAAAGAAAGAATTAAGGGATTTCAGGGCTAGGAGAATAGTGCTCTTACTAGAAGAACAGGAGGACAAGTCGAAGCAACTGAGGGCCAGAGACTTAGTTGTCAAAGTTGAAAGAACACAAGAAGGCTTAAAGAACCTATCCATGAAGGAGAGTAGAGCACCTACTCTAGAAACAGTAAGAGAAGAAGTATTACCCTTGAACCCTTTTAAATACCCTTAGCTGAAGTTACTGTGCTAAGATAATATAAGAAAAATAATGGACAGAGGAATCCAGATACACAGATCATAGGAAAGAAAGCTAGAAAACTTAGTAAGAAGAAAGCTAAGCTAGAAAAATTGCAAGAGACTCAAAAGAGGACTTCGTAGAAGGAAGGCTTGCAAAAATTGAACCTCACTGAAATAGAAAAGCAGCGCAGATTGGCACTTCACCATGGAAGAGCGATATGACCACTGGAGGCATCCCAACCATTAGAAAGACACTCCAGAATGCATAGAAATGCAGTTATTTTTGGAACGTTCACCATTAGACCGTTGGGACTATGCCTTAACGGATGGAATTTCATTAATTGAGTCATTCCTACCAATTGGAAGAACCTGTTACAATGTTATCTATTTAATTTGTCGAATGTATTACCATGGACACTTTTGCCAATTGTGATTATTCGAGCCCATAGAGAGCTAACTATTACCTCATTGTACTTATAGAGAAATGAACCAAGCATCATGATGACTTGGTGAATGTGAATCTCATACCATAAATACTTCCCGACTACATCCCTCCCTTGGATAGTGTGGTGAGTCATGACAGTGTCCCGAGGGACCTCGACTACATAGTGATCACTGCGTACCTCCTGAAGGGGATACGCGCAGTAGGAATACAGTTGGAGAGGATTCTAACGCTTAATATCAGTGACTTCAACTTGGGATATCATAAAAACTATGGAATGCTCACACCACACAAGTATTTGACCAAGACAATGGGGAAGAAGTCGAAGATAATCCCCTAGCTATGGACCATGGACATCGCAATATCGACCATCCTCAATGTAATGAAGTTATCACACTTCGGCAGACATCAGGAGGTTGACACATGCATTAAAATCTTGTTGTCATGCTTCCATGGTGGTTACTTATGGTTGGACATGTGCATAACAATAGATCCGATGCTGATCCATCAGATCACTAGATTAAGCATGCAAGGACTAGACCCATAGGAATTTTACCCAGGGAAGGCTACAGATCGCACCCTGGAACAGACAATAAAAGACACCTATGGTGATGTGGATAAAGGGAAGCAGGGATATAAGGTAGCCTCCATCCATAATGGTGTAGTGCACCTATATTTCCAGTTGATCATTGGTAAGCTTGTCAGGAAGAATAGGCCAACACAGGTCACAGGGTTTGTCGTCGACCTTGTTGGAAAATGCATTGAAGGGATGCAAATGAACTAGGAGAGCTACATCATCAACCAGTTAGAGAAAGACTTTCATGAAGCTCAGGATCAGGGCTTCGAGTTTCATTTCAGTTGGTTGTCGATCCTCATTACCTTCATTTCTTGGGAGATTCCAGAAGGAGCAACCTTCCCTAAAATTAAGTTGTCCAAACCACTAGCTGCAAAGTTCACTACGCTCTAGTATTCGAGCGACATGGAGAAGCAATGGCAGTCAAAAGAGGTGTTCCACACCTATTGTCTACAGCTAAAGAGGGCCATTGAATCCTTCCCTCGAATGACGTCGAACACGCTTCATAGGTTCAGGCCAATCACGAAGTTTCGCACAGACAGGCACTTCATCTATATCACTATGCACGAATATGAACACAAAGAAGAGCTTCAGTCCTATTAAAAACTCATCAAGGAAGATATGGAGGAAATAAAAAAGGAATGGCCTACGAAATTCCTCATACCATTCGAACAGAAAAAACTGTCTGACCTTGACCTCATCGGAAGCCCTGTAGTCACTCGCGAAGAATATGATGCATCCAGAAGCAGCAGGAATAAAAAGAAGGAAGAGGTACAAAAATTAAGCAAAACATCAAAGGAAACTACACTAGATTCACAAGAAGGAGGAGGAGGTGACAAAGTAGACAAAGAAGAGGATCAAGGGGAAGAAAACAAGTAGAAGCAGGACGAAGTGACATAACCTAAAGATCCCCTTTCAGAAGCAGAAACATCCAAGAAAAGAAAGGGCTCCCCAACAAAACCTTCATCACGGAAGAAGTCAAAAGCCAATAAACCTCCATTCCACACTATTCTCATGGTGGGTGATATTGACCTCATCATCATCACTGTATCAGATACCTCAGAGGAAATTTTGCATCAAAGCAAATCCAAACAAGAGACAATGTTTGACAGGATCGAGGTGGAGATTAAAGGGGTACAACAGGCTCTTTATTCAAGCTGCGCAGTGCCTACTGCACCGTTGTCAGCAGAGGACATAGAAGTAAGAGACAAGCCCGCCCATCTATGAAAATTAGCAGACTCGACCGAGGCTCACCTTCATCTGGTCCAGGAGGAAAAGGAGCAGGACACAGAGGTCCTGAATCAAGCAAAGGAGGAAGCCATAGAGAAACATCGGGTTGCACAACAAGAAAAAGATGACCTCCACCCAAAGTTTGCAGAGAATAAAGCGCAGATCCAGAAGGAGAAAGAAAAGTTGCTCGCGGAGCAGATGGGATTCAAGGAATAAATCACCTTGAAGCACTTCGATCTGTGATGGGACTAGAAAATATGGAAGAAGAAAATGCTGAGATCCAGGTGGGCAAGCTCGCTAAATCCATTTAGCAGCTCCAAGAATGAATAACAAAACTGGAACTACAAGATGTGCCAAGCACTCCGTAGGAAGTGTGAGATCATAGAGAAGAAACTTACAGGAGAACAGTCGTAAGAATCAAGGCATTGGACTTAGAATGAAATAAAATCAACAGTCGAAGTGCGCAGACCTACGAGCACCTTGAAGAGGAACCTGAAATAAGGACATTGGAGTCACAACTCCAGGAGGCAAAGAAATAGGCAACAATAGTGCAATAAAAGTTGAAGCTATTGTCACCAGTCGAGAGGATGAAAAGGTCACAGGAATAGCACACGGTTCAACAACAAGTCCATGCCATCCAGAGTAAAGTTATGGAAGTGACCCAAAGGCTCCAGCCAATACAGGATGAATCTTGCACACTTTTTGAGGAGATTGAAGGACAAGGTGCATAACAAGAACAAGTAGTCACCATGGTAGAATAGTCCTTGGAAGGACCGGTGACTAAGAAAGTTATTCAAGAGATCGTTGAGCAGGAATATTTGGCGAAGCAATAGGTTGAGGCAGCTCGAGGACTTCGAGGAAAAGTTACCAAGATCAGAGTGACTTGGGATGAGTCACAGGTGAGTGTTGGGGGCCTATTGTCCCTTGACCAGGATTTGTGGAAATGATGGTCATGTTTGACTAGTTTTAGGGACTTCGACAGGCCGGTCGAAGACGAAGCGCCAAGCGAAGTGGAGATCGCGGGATCTCACCCCATTTTGCGAGATTTTCAGGTTTAGGGTTTATGTAATAGGTATGGGATGTTGGCCCATGGGTTTACCCATGTTTAGTCCCCATTTGTAATGTATAAATAGATATCTAAGCAATGTAAGAAGGTATTAGAGAAGATACCTAGTAGAATCGGCTTAGTGTGGAGCTAGGGGCTTTGTTCATACTATGTGTAAGACTTGCAGGGCTAAGTGAAAGTCATTGTAAGAAAGGCTCTGTGTTGTGTGAAGATCAGGGAAGGAGGATCTGGCGAGGTGCATGTATATTTCCTGTCCTATGCGAATTTTGTTTTTTGGCTATGTGCATTGGAAGAAGATAATAAAGAGAAGAAGAGTTGGTGGACGTAGCCCCACGTTGGGGGTGAACCACGTATATCCTGTGTTATGGTTTCCTTGTGTGATTGATGTGATTTATTCTTAGTGTTTCCATCTTTATGTATGTTATATGCATCTAATATAGTATCTTAGTGTTTAATAATGTGAATGAATGCTATATCTGCTCTATTTCTATGTGTGAAGTGCTTGGGTGTGTTAGATCTTGTTGAATATTGCATTTTTATGTAATTAGGGTTTACCTGCGATGTGAATAAGAGTTAAATTCTAATGAATGTTAACTGATAAGTTCTTTGTTAAGTACTGTGATCACATATCTATGTCCTAGCTAGGTTGTAGATACTTAAGTCCTGCAACCCCCCCTACCTCTACCTTGGGTGAGACTTCATATGCTTCGCAGGTGTTGCCGAAAGGGCCAGTAGTTAGGGTTTTGTTGGTGCATTGTTGTAGCGTTGAACCCTGGGTATTCCCCTGTGCCAACAATGAGAATCAATGTATATTATGATATAATCAATGATTGAGTGATCTTCGCTCATATATTAAATGACATTGTATAATTAGGATGTAGAATTCCCGCAGAAACCCCAATAGATCTAGAATTCTAGTTAAATTGAACACATACAATTTGTTGATATTCAAGAGATGAGAGAAAGTATTTTCTCCATAAATCAGAGAATTATATTAATAAAAAATGAATATACATGAGCAACCAACCTCAAAAAGAAGAGAGGAGGTGAATATATAGAATTTCCAACATAGAAATTCTAGTCAAAAAAGCTAGAAAAAGCTAAAATAGGTGTCATAGGCTAAGGGAGACCACATAGTTCGACCTAGAACACTAAAGACACATGTCAAAAAATCATTAATTCCCACAAGAGTCAAGTGGTGTGCATTATCTCACTTAAGCTCACTTAACTGACAAGAGAAGCGGTTCCAACTCACTTAACTGACCCGAAATAGCAGTTACTAATAATAGTAAAGGAATAAATCTCTCAATCGAAGAGGAGGTGTGCATTCCCCAATAATGGATGATTTTTTTCATGGGGGAGTTGGAATAAATCAAGAATAAATCAAGAAAATCAAGAACCGAGAGTTGAGTCTTGATCTAAAAATAACAGTTTTCCCTAAAATCTAGGGATGAGGTGCCCTTCTTCTCTATGTGGCCAAATTAGGTGAAATAAAGTGTGATGGAATGTATTAGCCAAGATATAGGAGTCTAATCTAGGTATAAACTAATGTAAGTTAGGGTTATGCTCCAACACCCCCCTTAAGCCTAACTATAATGACAAAAAATTTGAGTCCTAGCAACTTGGCCATTTTAGGTACTCATTACATAAAAGAACTCCTCATGAAAAGAGGAAAGAAAAAAAACCACGTGGGAACACCCCCCCCCCAAAAAAAAAGAGGAAAAAAATGCTCAGTGGCCAAAAGTGACCTACTCAGCTGTCTCCACCACTCCAAGCATATCTTTCAGTTCTGAAAATTTCTTTTTAGTGAAGGACTTGGTGAAGATGTCTGCAACCTGCTGCTCTATGGGGCAATACTGCAGTGAAATGACTCTTTCACGGATCAGCTCGCGGATGTAATGCATGTGAATATCGATGTGCTTGGTCCTCTACCTCTGAACTAGATCAATTGATATCTGAATGGACCCCTGATTGTCACAAAATATGACAATCGGAAGTGGATACTGAATACCAAACTCGGAGAGAAGTCCCTACAACCAAACAACCTGTGTAGTTGCATTCACTGCACCTCTATACTCTACCTCTATTGTAGATAAAGAAATCATGGATTGCTTCTTGATAGACCAATAGAATGGTCCTGAACCAAAGATGAAAACATAACCAGAGGTGGACTTACGGTTTGTACCATCGCCAGCCCAATCAGAATATGTGTACCCAATCAATGAAAGCGGGCAATCTGTAGCATAAAAGATACCAAAATTGGGAGTACCTTTCACATATCTAAGGATTCTCTTTGCAGCTTTCTAGTGAGGCTCATGAGGATCCTGCATATATCTAGAACAAACTCCTACTACAAAAGAGATATCAGGTCAGGTGTGAGTGAGATACAATAAACTCCCAACCAACTGTCGATACAGTGTACTATCCACCAAAGGTGTAGTACCCGCATCCTCAAATCTAACCCCCAAAAGAAAGGGAGATGATTATGGATTGTATTCTGTCATATAAAAGAAGACAAGTAGATATGATTCATACTTATATTGTGCTATCTTGATCCCTGAAGTAGACTGAGAAACTTCAAGACCAAGAAAGTAGTGCAACAATCCCAAACCTGTCATGGAAAATCGATCGTGCAATGCTGATTTTGCCAAATCAATAGCTGAAGTAAGGTTCCCTGTCATCAATAAGTCATATACATAAAGTAATATCAAAAAAATGGAATCATCATTGTTTGTACTCTTTTCGTCGTTTGATGAGCAAAATAAGAGCACTTACATGCCTAGTTGAGCTCTGCTAGTCATGACAGCTATATGGTAAAAAGTTAGAAAGAAAACAACAAAGCTATTAACAAGAAATAAACAAAAACTAAATGAAACTATGAGCATAGGAACAAAAATAAAAACAAATGAAAATGGACCAATATCACCAATATATAAGCAGGTCTGATTGATGAAATCTAAAGATACACAATGGAGAAAGAGGACTTGGGTCCCTTCCCTCTCCAATGGAAGGCTCTTGAGGCCCTCAACTGATTGCTCTCCTTACAATGAAAGATGAAAGTGTGAGTGAAAGAAATCCAAGCTTATCCACTCTAATGAGAGATGGAAAGCTTATGAAATGGTGTTGATTATGTCTATTGCCAAAGAATGAGTCTCTAGCAATCTCAACAGCATAACACTACAAAGAATTCCTTGAAGAAATGGTGGTCATTCATGGCTTTTTATAGCCAAACATTGAGCTATTATGCAACCTCTTTTGAATGTGAAGAGGGGCTCTTTAGGGCACAATTAGGTCTTTGACCAGCCCCCCCACGCGGATTGAGCTCTGATTTTGTGTCAAATCGACTTGGGAGCCGATCCATTAGTGGTTGGGAGGCCGACCAGTTCCATAAATGCGTCGTTTGGCAGGCGCGCGGGTTTTTTACCCCACAGCCATGCATATGCGCTCCAGATACGAAGATGTTGTGTGCGCGCGCGCGTGCGCCCAGTGGGTGCAACGCGCCTTGTAATTTTTTGGCCAATTTATATAGTTTTGACCCTTTTGCTGTGCTGTGGGATTAATCCTTGTGCCATGAATGACTGTTTTTCTGTGCTGACGATGCGGATTTCTTGTCGCCTTGTGCGGACGAAATTTCAGTGATAACAATCATGTTGCATAAAATAAAAATTTGGATCAGATTTCCATCGAATGAATCCAATGGAAAGCAGGAAAGAATCCATCTTTGCATACCAGGCTCTGAGAGCCTGTTTTAGGCCATGCAAAGATTTCTTTAATCTGTAAACGAGGGAAGAGTTATGAATGTATCCCTATGTATGCTCCATATATATCTCCTCCTTGAGATATCCATTAATAAATTCACTCTTCACATCCATGTGATGAACTTCCCATCTGCAAGAAGCGGCAATGGCCAAAACTAGTCAAATGGAGTCCATTTTTGCAACAGGTGCAAATGTCTCTGTGTAGTCTATGCCATGTACCTATGAGTATCCTTTTGTGGAAATTTGAGATTTGTACTTGCTGATATCACCATATTCAGAAATATTTGTTCGATATATCCATCGGCATCGAACAAGCTTTCTTCCTTTCAGAAGTGGAACCAAGTCCCATATGTATAAGAGTAGAGTACTCTTCATCCATGGTAGCCTCCCAAAGTGGGTTTCCAACATCCTTAGAGTCTGACTGTGGATCTGAACCAAGTTTCATATAAAAATGTATGGGAAGCAATGGTTTCATGGCAGCCAGGGCTTGAGGAGCCCCAAACAACTGTGATCTAGTCCTTCTTATATCCGCAGGATCACCGACTAGTTCACCCGCATCTTGCAGGGTTTTCTCTGCCCAAGTTGGAAACTGAGTTGGAGAAGCCATGACCTGATCCTCATCCTCTGTATCAGACCCAAAAGGCTGCTCTGATGGCTTCTCTAAAGTGCTCGAAAAATTTTCTGACTCCTCCTCATCAGTGACAACAAGCGGTTCCTCGGTAGGGTCTTCTGAAAAATCATGCAATGATTCTTCTTCAAACTTCACACTTCGAGCTAGAATGAAATTTCTTTTGTGAGAGTCCAAAAATATATATCCTTTGACACCTTTAGGATATCCAAAAAATATGCATTCAACACTTTGAGGCTCCAAATCCTTCCTCTTATCTATCGGAATGTGATCCCAAGCTCGTGAACCAAAAATGTGAAAGTGCGACACTTTCGGTTTCTTACCAGTCCAACATTCAAAAGGAGTGGTTCCTTGAGTGATTTTTGAGGAACTTGGTTCTGAATTTATGCTGCACAATTAATAGCTTCAGACCATATCTTGGGAGCTAATGATTTTGACTGTAGCATACAATTGGCCATCTCTTTTAAGGACCGGTTTTTCCTCTCCACAACACCGTTCTGTTGTGGTGTATATGGCACTATGTGTTGTAGTTGTATACTTGCATCAATACAAATTTGTTGAAAATATTTGTTGAAATACTCCCCCCCCATTATCAGTATGTAGTATCTTAATCTTACACCCAAACTCATTCTCAGCAAGTGCTTTAAATTCTATAAGGCATTCAAATACTTCCGATTTTAATTTCAAAAAAAATACCCAAGTAAAGTGAGAGAAATCATCTATGAAGGTGAGTACATATCGAGCCTTACTGATTGAAGGCTATGGGAATGGGCCCATGATGTCACTTTGAATCATATAAAGGGGTGAAGAAGCTCTCTATGCCTTCCCTTTGTCAAAATTTTTCTCTGGATGTTTGCCAAGAATGCATCCTTGACATACACCGCTTGTGAATTTAATAGCTGGCAATCCTTCTACCATGTTTTCCTTGCCGAGTTGATGCAAGTGATTATAGTTTATATGGAAAAAAATTTCATGCCATAAACTACTAATATAATTATATTGTGACAGAAATATAGTGCTAATATATTTAGTAACAAAGTTGGAGAAGAAATACAAACGAGAACCGTGATCTGCAATTCCATGTGCAAGCTGTGAGACTGTGGAAATGTCGGTAATCACTACGGAGTCCAGAGTGAACTCCACCTTCCTTCCAGACCTGGAATGAGTGATATGATATATTGAGAGAATATTTATGGACATAAAGGGAACATGAATCACATTTTTGAAGCATCCCCCTTCAATATCAACAATTCCTTCTCCGCACACCTTTGCAGGTGTGGCATCTCCCAAGTAAATTGGGGATCTGGTGCTTTCTTCGATGGAGGAAAATTCATCTTTTGATGCAGCCATGTGGTTTGATGCACCTGAATAAAGGATCCAAGCTGATGGATTGGATTTGAAAGCCATTAAAGTATGACCATCTCGTTCTCTCCCTCTCGTTCTGTTATCATCTTTCTTCTTTGCATTTTCGGGCACCGTGAGATTGTGCTGTTGCAATTGCTTAGCCATCTCATCGATAGTCTTCCTCATGCAATTTTCTTCAGGATGAAAACCTTTGGAAAAATAGTTGTAAAGTTTTCTTTCCTTCTTCTTCTTACCCTTAGGCTCATAAGAGTTCTCTGAAGATTGTGAGGATCTCTCCTTCTTTGATTCAGGAAATTTACCCTTTCCTTTTTGCTTGTCTTTTCCACTGCTCTTTGGAGCATCAGTAGCCACAAGTGCTTGGTTCTTGAAAAACTTGATGGCACCCATTTGGACTAAATTATCTTTATCTTGAGTCAATGCTACAATTAAATCATTCAATGGAGGCATTTTCCATGTTTCCTGAGTCAATTTAGATGCTTGAAAAGACGATACAAATACAGAATATTCAGGGCCTAATTTTGAGAGAATTGAAAGGATGAGCTGATATTCCTCTTTCTTGACTCCACATGCATTAAGTTCAAAGAGGAGGGATTTTAACTTGGTGAAGAATTATTTCAGGTTTCCGAAATGAATTGGACTTAGGGATATGAGTTCATTCTCCAGTTGATGCACTCTCATTACATCCTGCTTGCCGAATAGTCCTTCCAATGTGGTCTAGACCACATTGGGAGTAGTGGCTCCACTGACATGAAAGAGGAGATATCTAGAAATTGATAGGCATATCATCCCAATTGCTTCATCTAATTTATTTAAATACTTGATCTTCTCCATTGCAGCAATCGGTTCTTTCTCCGTTCCCATTGTTACCCTATAAATCCCTTTGCTTCGGAGAAGTAGAGAGATCTTTGTCTTCCATTCAAAGTAATTGAAAGGATTTAGAATGAGTTTTGTGGGATGAGAGATATGATCCATTGCTTCTTTATGCACCTCCTGATGATCTATACCTGCAAATAAAACCATGTACAATCCACTAGATTCAATCTAGCTCTGATACAATGTAGAATTCCTGCAGAAACCCCGATAGATCTAGAATTCTAGTTAAATTGAACACATACAATTTGCTGATATTCAAGAGATGGGAGAAATTTTTTTCTCCATAAATCAGAGAATTCTATTAATAAAAAATGAATATACATGAGCAACCAACCTCAAAAAGAAAAGAGGAGGTGAATATATAGAATTTCCAACATAGAAATTCTAGTCAAAAAAGCTAGAAAAAGATAAAATAGGTGTCATAGGCTAAGGGAGACCACATAGTTTGACCTAGACCACTAAAGACACATTTCAAACACTCATTAATGCCCACAAGAGTCAAGTGGTGCACATTAGCTCACTTAATCTCACTTAACTGACAAGAGAAGCAGTTCCAACTCACTTAACTGACAAGAGAAGCAGTTCCAACTCACTTAACTGACCCGAAATAACAGTTACTAATAATAGTAAAGGAAAAAATCATTAATTAAGGAATAAATCTCTCACTCAAAGGGGAGGTGCACATTCCCCAATAATGGATGAGTTTTTGCAAGGGGGAGTTGGAATAAATCAAGAATAAATCAAGAAAATCAAGAACCGGGAGTTGAGTCTTGATCTAAAAATAACAGTTTTCCCTAAAATCTAGGGATGAGGCGCCCTTCTTATCTATGTGGAAAAATTAGGTGAAATAAAGTGTGATGGAATGTATTAACCAAGATCTAGGAGTCTAAGATAGGTATAAACTAATGTAAGTTAGGGTTATGCTCCAACATAGGAATGCATGCATAATAGTGATGGTCTAAGATTAGAAAGTCTAAAATAGAACTAGTCAGTTAACTCCCACTAAACTAGTGTTACTCCCATTGAACTAGTGTGCCGAAAATAGAAATTTATCCAACACGCCCCCTGAACATCACTATGGATTAAAAAATGATTCTCGACAACTAGGCCATATTAGGTACTCATGTAAAATGAAACTAATGAACATTGAAAAACATTGAGGAAAGAGGGAAAGCCACGTGGGAACAAAATCCCCCCTCAAAAGATAATGTATCAAAAGAAGAAAATGGAAGTTGCTAGGAAACTGTGTTCTTCACTGCAAGACGATCCTGCATAGTTTGAAACTTCTACTCAGTAAATGTCTTGGTGAATATTTCAGCAGTTTGTTCAGAGGAAGGACAAAATTGAAAATCAATGATCCTTTCATGTACTAAATCTCTAATGAAATTCATGTGGACCTCAATGTGTTTGGTTCATTGTCGTTGTACTATATCTCTACAACATCTCAGTGTACTTTGATTGTCACACCATATGATAGTCAGATAGTGAAACTGGATACCAATATCGGTAAGGAAATGTTGAAGCCAAAGTGTTTGAATGAAACAATTGACTACTCCTTTGTACTCGACCTCTACGGAAGATAAAGCAATAGTTGATTGCTTCTTACTTGACCAAAAAATTGGGCCTAACACCAAACTGAGAGTGTACCCGAACATGGACTTGTGATATGTGCTATCACCAGTCCAATCTGAATTTGTGAATCCTATGAGATCTAATGGAGAACCAGTTGCATAGTGAATCCCATAACTCATGGTGCCTTGAACATATTTGAGGATGCGCTTGGAAACCTTCCAGTGCAGATCATGGGGTTCCTGCATGTATATGGAAAATTTTCCTACCGCATATGAGATATCTGGATGGGTTGTTGATGATTGAAATCGTAACGAATTTTTTCCTGCAAATTTTTGCTAAAGCCTATTATTATAAAAGATAAATAATACTAGTAGGTGGGACCCCCTTGTAGATTGGAGATCAGGTCTGGTGCTTATTTGATGTTGTTCTACTGTTCGACATTGTTTACATGTTGATGAAGTCTTGTTTTTATTTTTTATGGATTGGTATTACGAAGTATTGGTTCTTTATGTTACTATGGCCTATGTTATTCATTGATACCATTTCTATATGTTCTTGGGACACCTGCACAATAGACATGTTAGTAACAATACATAAAAGGAATTAAAAAAAAAAAAACAATAACACATACAAGCAATTAGGAAGAAGTGAAAACAATGCGACAAATGCAAAGGGAAGGATTTGAACTATGTTATATGCTATACTACATCCATGAAATATTAAAACGATTATGGTTAAATCCTAGCTACCAAGTAAATGGTTATGCGATTTGATTGAGTTATATGGTTAATATGTGTATGGTAGGATAACATGTGGGTGGCACATTTGAAAAAGTGAAAGTTGCTAATTCTGATGTGATTTTTTGATTTATATGGAACGTGGTCAATACATGTTATGGCACAAGTTAAAGAATATGATATGGTCGCGATATTGGATTTTAATGGGTGGTGGTTTAGATACATTGTTTGATTAATGGTGTTAATGAAACTCTTGTTGGAATCTACTAAGGATTTAATGAACTGTGGGTGGAGGCGACGTGCATTTACTACATGTCACCCTTACTCCTTCTATGGTTGCCACCATAGTCGGGCTATTTTTCAACCTTGTTGTTGTGGTTGTGCTCTGGTTTCTTAGCACAGAGGAACCACTCGACAAAATCGAGTTTTTAAATGTTTGATCACAGGTATGTCTTTTTTTTTTCCATCCACGAGTCTTCTCTAGTTATGAAATGGATACTGGCTCAAGTGTATTGGTTTGTGCTTTCCTTTAGTATTTCAATTACGTAAAATTGTGTTTTTGAAATGGGGCATTGATGGTTTTATCTGCACTAATGTTTAGAGTCACAACGTTATTGTTCATCCTGTTATAACCCTAAATTGCACCACACATGCTTACCTGGCATCAGGCCAACTCATATCCCTTCCTTGCCAAAACTATGTTGAACAAACTCTTGAAAATCCTCTTGGGTCAAGGTACACGTGCCCTAACCCATTACTGCATGCGTGTGAACGCTAGCAGGCCTACTACAGCCCATGTTTACCTAACAAAACACAAAAATAGGAAAGTTGCCAATGGGACAAAAAGCTATGGGTCAGTTAACTGAAATGCCTGGCCATGCATGGCCGAGGGTTCATCCAAAACCCTAGCTCCTTCTATCCTATAAAAGAAGGGGTAGGGGTACCATTTGGAAGAGGAAAATTATAGCGAAGAAACTCTACCCATTTTCCGAATCCATTGTCCCAACCCTTTAGCCTTTCCTCAAGTCTAAGGAGAATTAACGCAAAGTAGTTGGAGGACAAAAGAAGAGGAGGAGCCCAGGATCAGGATCAAGGAGCGATGGTCAGTCTCAACTTTAATTATAAGTTGATTCATTTTGAAAATGATAAGAGAATACTTTTCCCATCCCAATGCATGAGTTATATGTGGTTTGTGTAATTTATGCTTAATTTCTAACCCTCAAGTAGAAAAGTAGCATGCATGCATAGTTGTTGGTCTTGATTGCAGGTTAACTTTGGAAGGAGCAGTGCAAGAAAGCGGTCAAAAGCACAACGAAGGATCTACAACAAACATCAGTAAAAAGGTTAGTAGTTCCTTTCCATGCATGTATCGTGAAAGAGGGGTTTAAGTTTTGGGTGGTAGGTTAAAAGGTCATTTCTTTACGGTCAAAATCTGCATGCAAGTCTGACCCTAGTTTGCTAGTCCGTAGGGTATTTTTCCCAACAACAGAGTTGGCGATCGTACTGGGGAAGATACTCTTTAGGGTTTCCGGATTTAGTTGAGGTTTTTGGGTAGTTTTGAGGATTAGATTTTCTGTTTCTTTGTCCGTCTGTTTTTTGTTAGGTTGAAGCTAGCAGGGAACTTGGTTCTTTATACCAGTTTTTCCTTGACTGTTGCTTGACGGTAATTATCGGGACACATATAGGTACACATAGCCTGCAGAAGGCCTGCACGCATGTACCCGCGCTCTAATCTCTTACAGCCCGTGTGTGAACACTAGTTGTAGAGGTTTCAGTAGCATGTAGGAGTCAGAGAGCTTGAGAGGTAGTCCTCCTTCTCCCTGTCAGAATTATACATTCTCAGGGAGTTTTCTAGATCCTGTCTAAGTCTTGTTGGTTCACAGTCTTGTCTCAGTTTGTCTTGGTGTGTTTTGTTATTTCTTGCAATTATTTTTTCTTTTCTGTTAGAAGAAGCATCCAAGCCTTCAAAAGACCCTAGTGATCAATACCAGAGGCCTCTTCCTGGTCTGGGGTGCCTTTGTTTATTTTTATCGTAGAGTTTATACATACACGTGGCCTGTACAAGGTCAGCCCGCGAGTACACACGTCTTGTTTCAGCTCAGCACACATTCACACGCGTGTTGTTTTAGTGACAGAAGCGTGCTTGACAGGCTACTTTTCGGTCAAGGTGGGGCAGTCATCCCCTCATTTGATGAGAAGTATTTCTCTCAGGTGTGTGAGTCTAGGGTTGAACAGTCAGTAGGTTAGGTCCTCTTACCTTTAGCCTGCTTTTTCTTAGTTGATAGTTGACAAGAAAACATAAAAAGAAAAATTTGTTTTATGGTTTTTAGACAAGCTTGAGAATCTTTGTTTTCTTTATTTCCATTGTGTGCCTTTACTTTGATTCTTTGCGATCTTTGCTTTAAGCCAGAATTCATCTTTCTTGGTTTTGTGCTTGTCGGTATTTTCCCTTTGTTGCTTGATTAGCACTTAAATAAAAAAAAAAAAGAGAAAAAAAAAATTCTTTTCATTTTCTTCTTTGTTTGAAGATTGTGTTTCTGCATCAATAGCTAGGGAGAAGTATTTTTGTTCATAAGTTCTTGCAGTGAATTCAGAGCATAAGTAGCTCGTAGTCGAGCGAAATTCCTTTATGTTTGTTGCATGAAATCTTAGAAAAATTGAAAAGAAAAGAAGTCTTTCTTTGTGAAAAGTTGTTGATTTTTGCATTTAGTAAAAGTNCATTTTCTTCTTTGTTTGAAGATTGTGTTTCTGCATCAATAGCTAGGGAGAAGTCTTTTTGTTCATAAGTTCTTGCAGTGAATTCAGAGCATAAGTAGCTCGTAGTCGAGCGAAATTCCTTTATGTTTGTTGCATGAAATCTTAGAAAAATTGAAAAGAAAAGAAGTCTTTCTTTGTGAAAAGTTGTTGATTTTTGCATTTAGTAAAAGTCTTTTGTTTCCATCTTTTTTCATTTTGTTTTTGCTTTGAGTCTTTACACATCATCAATTTCACCTTCATACCCCATGACGTAGAAAAGCCCATAAAATCAATGCTAATTTAAAATCTATTAGACTTTTTGTTTGTAGGGTTCATACACTAGTTCAGGACTAGGGCCTTGGATTAGGTTGGAGAGGAAACTCTCCAAGGCCACTCAAAACCAAACATTGGAGTCTGTGATAGGGAGTGTAGAAGTCCATTTTCGTGGAAGTTATCCGGGACCCCCCTCTAACACAAGGGATAAACACAAGGTCACGTAAGGAAAGGTAACGGAGATAACCCCTCCAAAGCCGGACCAAGCATAGTGGAGAACACATATCGAGGGCTTGTTTTGGGATTCCATCATTTGCATTTGCCACGGAGATTCATGGGTCTCGAATCCGTTCGAGGTCCTCAGTTGTCTTCCAGACCATTTTCTCTCGATACCCTTGACAGGTTTCGGGCTTGATACCCTACTCATTGTGGTCTACCCGACTTTCGACTGTACCCGCTTGGTGACTGTTCGCGTGCTGGCAGACTAGTTGCCAATCTTTTTAGGGACATACACAGGTGACTGCGGGGGTATATCGCGGTACATAGGACAGACATCGGGTCACGCTTTGCAGAGTATACCCAAAGGGTGCTTCCATGTTCGAGTTGCACTTGCACCGGTAAGTTGCTCTAGTGTTGGTTGTTGTAACTGTTCTTCAAACTAGTTTAGTGATTGCTTGTCTTATCTTAGGGGCTTCTTTTTTAGTGTGTGTTACTGTTTAAACGTGTAGAATACCTTAGCATGTCTTGGATCTTCTCACACAGTGGAGGATCCTGAGCTTTGTCAGTCATGAAGGCTTTTGGGCCTACCGCCGGTTATACTAGAGCCACCCCCGCCACCATTGAGGCGGAAGCTAGACCAACAAGGGTCTTTTGAAGAAACCGGGTTACAAACCATTGTGCCCGAACAACTCCCAGAGGAATCAACCGCCAATGTTGGTTCAGTTGAAACCCCAACCACTGATACTTGGCCATCGGTCAGTGTACCACTCCAATTTTACGAACGCCTGTCAGTGCCTCACACAGCTATGGAAACAAACGTTGTTACTTCCTCTGGGAATTATTCCATTCCCACCACCGTTGCTACCACAGGAGAAGCATCTCCTAACTTTCCGTCATCGGTCCGGGCCACCATGGTCTCGGACGCAACTACGCCACACAGTGGACCGATCCCATCTATCGCGATGACCACAACTCCCTTTACACCTAGTACGACAGGCCCTCCATTCTCGTACGGTATGCCTAGTTCGGGCACAAGTCCTGCACTCACACACTCCACTTTATAGACTTTGGGTCTGGGAGCAGGGATCTCTAATGCTCCTCTGCAAGGTCAAATTGGGGTAATTCCTGTCCCTTTTAACACTTTTCCTTACGCTGGAGGTCATATCTCTCCTTCGTCCCCTTCGCTTGGTGGTCTACATCAGCAGTCCGCCAGGCAGCCTGCACACACAAGTTCATTTGGAGTCGGGAGTCAAGGAACACCTACGCACACTATGTCGGTAGGTTTGTCACCATTTGTGTGGAATGAGACGTTTGGTAACAACACTTTCACATCCACCACTTTCCCGTCTGGGGGCACACCCATTTTTGGACAGTCTACTCCGGCGCAGGGTACTATTCCAGCGTTGGGGGCACATATAGCAGGACTTTGGAACTCATGTCAAGGATCCGTTCTCTCCTCTGGAATGTCGTTCTGGGGTAATTATTTCCACAGTCAATGGAACCCTGGAAAGACTTCTATGCCTCTCCCATCAGGACCAGCATGGGGTAATCCTTCCAGAAGTCCTTCAAACACGATGCATGCCCAACATCCTATGTCCTTTATGGGGAGTCAGCCAATGATGTCTCCACAGATGCAAAATCCTTGCGCTGGTCAGGGCCATGGTTTCTACCAAAATCTGGGCCAACAGCCAAACTTTTCCTGGCAACCTGGTGCCAGTCAAACTCCAGGACCCTTTTTCCTAGGCTATCAGCAACAACCCAAACTACCATTCCTAGCGACGTTACACTTGCCAGATTTGACAAGGTTGTTAAATGATCCTATTTGTCATGATCCACATTGGCCTCCTATGCCAACGAAGTTGCCTTCGGACATTCCAAAGTTTGAGGCCAAGCCTAACGAAGATCCAGGTGATCACGTGACTACTTTCCATCTTTGGTGTTCATCTAACTCATTGAAAGATGACTCTGTCCAGTTGCGATTGTTTCAATGCACTCTTATCGGGAGTGCCGTGAAATGGTACATCGAGCTCGATCGCTCAAGATACTCTTCTTTTGGTGAACTGGCGATGGCCTTCCTTAACCATTTCCAGTTACCTGTGAGATACGACGCTGGCACAAAGTTGCTTGCCAATTTCGAACAGACAACAGCGGACCACATCTCTGATCATATCCGAGAGTGGAGATGCCAAAAGAGTCTAATCAAAGTACCAGTCCCACCGACATCCCTGCTTGAGTGGTTCCTTAAGTATTTAGTCCCACAATTATCCAAAGACGTTGCGACTTCAGGATTTTTCTCCGAAGAAGATGCCATCATGAGGGCTCAACAATTTGAGCTCATCTATTCTCAGTCTGGTTTATTATACAGCATCCTGCTGGATGCATCATGATCGATATTGGATAAAACTAGACAGAGAACTAGACCACATGCCAATGGTATTGTTGGTTCAGCACAAACCAAGCCCGCTGAGCAATTGACAAAATAATTGCAACAGTTATCTATACAACACTCAGCGGCCAGCCAGACTACTACTTTGGCTTCTCCTCCTACCCAAATGTCAGAAGTACACTCTGTGCAGACTGTTGGATCATGTTGTCATTGATGCCAATGGTTTGATTGATTGATGTCATTGATTGATTTCAAGTGATTTATTGATGTCAAAGGATTGATTGATTGATGATTGATGTAATCTAATACGTATTGTCCTTGATGAAGATGGATCAATGAGTTGTCATTGATACATGATGAAGATGGATTGATGTGGTTCCATTGGTATATGATGCATTGTTGGAAAAATGTAGAGATGACTCATTATTGTCTTATCATGATTGATAATGTGTACAAATGGATGAACTCCAAAGTGGTCCCCTTATGGTGAAAGCCCTCACGAGAAGACGCTTTACGGATTGAGTTATCCTAGAAGAATGGTTGGAGGACCCATGCTTGTATGAGGAATAATGAAATGAAGATCAAGGAAATTGTTGGTGAAAATATCCTAGATGGATAGTGCTTGTCATGCCATTTCTAGTGGTATGTGGAACGTCACATAATTCCTCACGGTTAGAGAGTTATGGCCATGAGAAGTTGGAGACCACAGGTTTGGGTAATGGACCCAAGATTGTTTGATGGGTAACGGT
>JASDQU010102554.1:401155-487902 GCA_032191745.1 Picea mariana
CCCAACCCTTTAGCCTTTCCTCAAGCCTAAGGAGAATTAACGCAAAGCAGTTGGAGGACAAAAGAAGAGGAGGAGCCCAGGATCAGGATCAAGGAGCGGTGGCCGGTCTCGACTTTAATTGTAAGTTGATTCATTTTGAAAATAATAAAAGAATATTTTTCCCATCCCAATGCATGAGTTATATGTGGTTTGTGTAATTTATGCTTAATTTCTAACCCTCAAATAGAAAAGTAGCATGCATGCATAGTTGTTGGTCTTGATTGCAGGTTAACTTTGGAAGGAGCAGCGCAAGCAAGCGGTCAAAAGCACAACGGAGGATCTACACCAAACATAAGTAAAAAGGTTAGTAGTTCCTTTCCATGCATGTATCATGAAAGAGGGGTTTAAGTTTTGGGTGGTAGGTTAAAAGGTCATTTCTTTACGGTCAAAATCTGCATGCAAGTCTGACCCTAGTTTTCTAGTCCGTAGGGTATTTTTCCCAACAACACATCCTAAGTATTAACAACCATAAGGGCTCTCTGTCTTCCTTGTTGGTTTGGTTGGAGGGTTTTGTTTAGTTTTGGGTGGCTAGATGTCCTCATGTTTTCATATTATTTTATATAGTCTTTGGATTTTATGGGGTTTAATGGTTGGAAGCACCCTGCTTCACTGTGTTTTGTTCACTTGGGCTTTGGGTTGTTGTCACCTTTAATGTTCACACAGTGGGTTATATTGCTCTTTCTCAACCCTGTGGTTATTGACTGGAGATCCATGAGGGTTATACCCTGCATGTGTTAAGTATCATTACCAAGCTGGATTAGAGCCTCACTCCTCCATTATAGCCTCGCTTGTCACAGGGTTTCATCACCCTTTCCATGGAATAAATTGTGGTGCTCTCTGTATACACCGTTGGTCTTGGAAGTTTTCACTGTAGAGAAAAGTTGTCCCTACTCTCCCTATGTTGGCCATAGATAAAACCCTCAACTCCTCCAGTCTGAGGGTTGATAGAGAAGACTGTCAGGTCTGACAGGTTTACTATTGGATATTTTTGATTGGTATGTATTGTCGACAATTTTGAGTACATGCTTGCCCAAATTGGTTATGTGACAATCGCATTGGTTTTGGTTTTGGTTTTTAGTCACTGCCTGCAACCTGCATTGTTAATTAGACAGTTCAAAATACACAGTCTCTCTCCTTGTGTTTGATAACCCATTATTGTTTTAATTGAGAAAGTCAAAGCCTCACTTCATGTCGATGCATGGGTATGTGTGGTTGCCACAACGTGTTAGGTAGATTGTTGATTGTTACAACAGTCCAAGTATAGGCTCATTATTGAATTGGTTTATTGAAGTTTGGGGTCGATACACAATCATTGTCTTTTGCATTGAAGGTTATTTGGATGTTAAACTCGACATTGGTTACAATTGTTAAATGATATACGTGCGTAATGCATTTGTATGTGTGGTGTTCCTACACCACGAATAAATGGTCACTGTAACTATGAGTTTTTTGGAAAAAAGGGTTATGGAGACCGGAATTACTATGGTAATTTCATCCACTGTTGGTGTTATGGTTATTTGATTGCATCATCAAGGATGTGTCGAGCTTTACACAACATATTTTTTATTCAAGTTGGATTAATTTGAGAAATATTGTAATTAAATTGATAGCTCGACACGATTGGTTGAGTAAATAATATTGTGACTGTGTGTTTATAATTGTAAAATGGGGATGTTGCACTGTGGCTTTTGAGTATGGTTTCCCACTGTGTATAATATGGATAATTTTGGGTTGCACACTCAGAGATAGTCACAGAGTTTTATGCACGACTTTTTTGCAATTCGATTATTTATATTCTAAAGTCAGGCATGTTGTTGCTACCTTGTTGTGTTGGATGGATAGCCCAACATTTTGATTATTTAGAGTCAAGTTGAATTGGGCTTGCACAGTCAAAGAATTACACTTGTGTGTTTGAATTATTTTTTGCATAGCATGGGATGGAATGGTGGCTTTCGTTTGTCTGTTTAAATGACGAGTTAGGGTTTTGCAATTTAAATATGGATTTTTTTGTTGGGTCGGTTATCCAGTATGTATGTTTAATGAATATCATGCATTTTGAATGATAGGCCCAAATGCAGTAATAGTATAACTTCATTGCAATTTTGAAAAATGACTTTTGAGTGTATTTGATGATTGAAGTAATGTATGGGCAGTGGTTGATTTTGATGATTAACAGAGCGGAAATGGCTACTATTATACATTTGAGAATTGTTATAAAAAAAAGGAATAGAAGTCACGTACAGATTGTTGTGGAATGCATAATGTCTTGTTGATGGAACTATGTTGGATATTTGACTATGAACAATGAACTAGTTAATATACAACAATTGTTATTGGGTCACAATGATATTCGTTTGGTTGGTGTATCTCCTTTTTACAGAATGATTATATGGACTACTTGATTAATTTTATGAACAATACTCGTTCTCATTCCCCCACCATTATTTCTCTTTTCTCTAATTACAACCCCATCTCCTTCCCACATTCATTTTTCACTCCCTACTATAAAATTTATTACAGTCAAGAAAAACTCTGTGTTGAAGTAGTTGGCAATAGCAGTGTCTTGGTTGAGCTACAATGATGTTTTCTTTGGTTTGTATTTGATTGTTGTTGTCTTTGAGAAGTAACTATATTTTTTCCCCTCTCATCTTATCATGTTTTCTCTCAATACAAACCCCTCACATATCCTAGGACCCTTCATTCAACCCTTACTCATTGATAAACAGTAAGACGATTTTTATGGATTGGATTGCATGAGTCGGATACACTGTTGAGCCAAATAGATTTTGTATTTTTAAGAGTTTTCATGTATGGTTATTTAAAAGACTATTTTATAATCAATCATGCATGCAAGAATGAATTTTTTCAGCCGAGGCAGTCATGGCTGAGGAAACAGAGCCAGAGGTAATTGGAACAGAGGCTCGAGAAGGCCAAGGTTCTCCATACATTTTGATGATGACTCACAAGAGCTTGGCCATCTGTTTTAGGCTGGATTTTTCAACTAGATTGGGCAAGGAGCAGTCCAACCCAGGCTTGAAAGGCCTCCTTTCCAAGTCCTGAAAGCCCTCGATATCCCTGTGCCTCCTCACGTCTCATTGCAACCTGAGGTTCCCAAAAATGATGGATGACAAGAGATTTTCCACCCGATAGTATCCCAACATCATGGCTGGCCTAATTTATCCCTACCTTCTCCTCCGCCTATCAGACCCATTGTATAAGTTGCCCCTCACTCACTAGTACAATCCTCTCATGATAGAAAAAGGTTGAAAACCGAGGCCCACCATGCCCTTGACAAAGGAAAAGCCAATGTTACCCCTTCATCGCCCTCCAATGGCTCTGACAAATCCGTGTCCTCCCGTATTCATTTGAGGGACGATTGTTCCCGCATGTTCAGTGAGATTAGGTCTAAAGGCTCGATGCAGCCAAATGAAAATTCAAGAAAATCAAAGTGTGACAACAACAGTCAAGGAAAGACTGCATCGCAGAGTGGAAAATATGGTTTTTGGAGTTTTTATTTTTATCTATTATTGATGACAATTTACTTCAGGAATCTTTGGAAAACATGTTTTATTTTTGGATACATGAGTAATATTTTTTTGAAAATAATTTCAAATATCATGAGCTAAATTGTCAAATGTGAATATGTGATGGGAGTCACAAGGAGGTGTGTTTTTCTTAACTAAATACTTATGTTATGAGCTAAAGGGAGTCACAAGAGGTCCCACCTACTAGTTATTATTTATTTTTAACCCTTATCATGATTATTACTTCTCCCCCTTATCTAAAAATTTGGTTGAGTCTTTAGTTAATTAACTAATGAGGTCGTTCAACTACCTCAACCAATTCTGAATTGCTTAAAGACAAAAGGAAAGGGAGGAACAAAGAGAGGATAGAAGCGGAAGCATAATGAGGTTTTATCTTTGATTTTATGTTGAGATAGTTCAGTTTTGATTCATTCATTTATTCATCACAAGCCTAATTATCTTGTATGATAGTAGGGTCTTATTGTAGACAACAATATTCAAGGTTGAATTACAAATTCAGACACTTGTTTTCATAGGTGTTGATCTATCTTTGATAGTATGTGTAGACTTGTATGTTTGTGAATTAGTTTTCATGACTGACAAAGGCTATTGTGTAGAGTCGAGTGGGCAACAATCTATGGCAAGTTGATCCAAATTTTAGAGTTCATTTTTGGTTTTTTGTCAGAGGTCCTTTTATATGTTCCATCGGGGATGTCTAACTTTGACTTTGCTCCAAAATTTCTGTATGATATTTTGTAAAGAAAATGACTCTTTGGTGAATTGGAATGAAATAAAGGATTGCTTTATGTCTCATCTGTCTTGATTATCATCTTGGTGACTTTATTTCTATATTTACATTTATTTCAACAACTAATATGTTTAGAAAATCACATAAAAAGTGAATTTCCAACAAGCTTTTTTTATTAATAAAAGGCTAGCCTAAGCACTTGTAATTAATACTTGTGAGTTAGGATGTTATTTTTGTTGGCTATAAACATAGGGTGAGATTCCCATCTATTTTTCTTTAGCCAAGAAAAATCTGAGAATGCTTGAGTAAGATCATTTCATATCTTTTCCTCAACATTTATTTGGCGACCATACTGGGGAGATCTTCAATATCTCTCTGGTTAATTTTTATACACGATTTTCATCGATACATCTTTCTTTTCTGAAATTGATTCTTTGACTATTTTATTCTTAATGATTGTTCCTATTGTAGGGCAGCCCAATATTGAGCCCGGTCTTCAAGATTAGACCAACATTGCTTTGAATCTGTTTAATGCCATCTTAGACACTGCCAACACCCATGTTGAGCTTAACCATTCTTGGGAAGAAATTGAATGAGATATTAGTGCTCAAGAACAATTGGAAGCTAGATGTAGATAGCCTAGAAATCAACACTGACCCTTTTGTTTCTTCAAAGTTCTGTCCTTTCTTTCTTGTCCTTAGATTCTCGTGCTTGTAGAAGAAGAAGAGGTATGCCACCTGAAATCAATCATATTTCTGAAATAGGAAGAACAAACATTGTGTTATCTGCCCAACAAAGTGCTCTAAGGAGAACTTTATCTGATTTATCCAGTTCTTTTGTCTTACCCTCATCTATCATCCATAGGATGGCATCTAGTGGTGGCTCTGGTGGCACTTGAAGTGCTCCATATTCTCAATCTTCATCGCCATTAGTTATTGGTAGCTTATATAGCCACCATATCCCTATACAATCTACCAAAAACCCCACCAAAGTCATTAAAAGGTATGGGATTTTTCAGTTCGAAGAAGACATCACAACCACACCATGGTATGTGTCCTCTCCTCTTAACCTAGCACCTACTACTCATTCACTTCCAAAGTTTAAGGAGAACCTACCTAAGTTTTTTGGAAATAACATTGTCAGTACAAACAAACACTTGGTGGCATTTTCTAATGCTTGTCATAACATAGGGGCCAACGAAAATGACACTTGCATGCGCTTGTTTGTCAATTCCTTGGAAGGAAAGGTTGCGACCGACTTCTTTGAACTTCCTCCTAATATTCTGTCTACTTGGGAGGAGTTAATCTATTGGTTTCAATCCACTTATGGGCAATCTAAAATCCCCATCGAGAAGTTAAGGGAATACAATAATGTCACCTATAAGGATGGTGAGACAATCAAGTATTTCAACTTGCATTTCACCAAGTTATACAGTCAAATCCCTGAACTTATCCACCCTCAGAACCAAGCCACATTAATGCATTACTACAATGCATTGTCTTCCCCCTACCATCATAGGCTTGAGGAAAAATCCATTGATAATATTATTTCCGCTCTACATGCTTGTTCATTTTATGAGGAACAACTTGAAAGAATTGGTCTTCCCCAGGGAGAATCGGTTAGATAGACAAACATGTATGCTCTCTTATAGCTATTACAATATATGAAAAACTATATGATAGAGTTTGAGTGGAAGGGTACTATCTCCCCTCTCACCCCTGGAGCTTCATCCTCTTCTGCACCCCCCTTTAGGAATCTAGTTGAAAATAGTTTTCAGCCTAAGGTTATCTTGCCTTGGAGTTGGTGTAACTTTTGCGAGGAACAACATGAAGAAACCACATGTGAGGTAAAGAAGAGTGTCATAGATAATATCTTTGGTAAAATGCTATAATATACCATCAATGTCATAGATTTTGCAGAGCCAGAGGATGTCATGGTCATCAATACTAGGAACAAATCCTATTCTCCCAAGGGAAAATTTGATCCTCCCCACAGTTATTCTGGCTTGATCTCATCCTCAACCGCTGCTAATATCCAGGTTCCTGAGGTTCCTGAGAGTCAAGGAATCACTCCCCCTCTCCCCTCTTCCAAATATAATATCTTGAATCAGCTGGCCAACATCAAACTAGATGCAACCCTCCTAGACATGGTTTCCATCCATGAGCAACAGATGCATATGAAACAATTCATGGAAGGAAAAGATTCAGTTGTAGCCAATCTCTCTGAAGACATAAACAAAGAGGATTCTTTTGTAAATAAAGTAGGTGTACATAACTTTAGATACCCTGTAAAAAATATCCCTTTTTATATTTCTGTAAAAATTATGGATAAGATTGTCCATTGTTGCCTCATTGATGATGGTTCAGGACCAAGTGTGATGTCAAATATTATTATGGGAGAGCTAGGCTTGTCTTGTACAAATGAAAACGCCTGAATCATGCTCTCCTATAATAGTCTACAACAAACAACCATAGGCGAGATTAAGGATGTGACCTTGATTTTATGCACTCATCCTGAGATAAGGACAATCCTCAGCATTTAGGTCATCTATATGCCTCTAAGTAATTACTCAATTATCTTGGGAAGAGATTGGAAAGCCTTAATAGGAGGGTATCTCTCACTCGACGGGACACATTTATATGTTCCTCGGAATGGTAAGAACACTATATTCCTTAGAGAGGGAGGAATTTCACCCTACATAGAGAGTGTTCCATAATCTAGCATAAACTATATCGAAGAAGACCTAGGAGTATATTCCATCTTTGTCGAGGAGGATAATATTCCTTTGGAACAAATCGATTTAGATGATGATATATGGAACATGAAATTTGATGGTTCATAATCTAATGAAGGTAATGGTGCTGGCATTATCTTAGTTTCCCCTGTAGGAAAAATTCATAATCTATCTTACAGGTTAGAGTTTTCTTGTACTAACAATGCCACTAAGTTAGAAGCTTTATTAGTGGGCATTGAAAACGCCCTTAATCTTGGTTGTGGTCACCTTTCTGTTTTCCGAGATTCTGAGCTTGTTGTGAACTCGATATGAAAAAAGTGCACTCCTAGAAACAAGTTTATGGAACAATACTCCCAAACTATTTGGGCGCTTATATCGAACCTTTTATCCTTCAACATCACTCATGTTAAGAGGGAGTTGAATTCAAGGGCTGGTCGGTTAGCTATCTTTGCAGCTTCTCCTAAACAACAAATTTTACCTCACAAGCCTAACTATTCTTTTCAATATCTATATCATCTGTATATCCCTGAAAATTTAGAATCTTGGTAGGCCCTCCCTAATAAAGAGAGCAATTGTGCTTTCATTCAAGATGAACCTTTTAAGCTCGAGGAGATTATACCCATAGAAAAAAATAAAACTCCTGAGGGTTTGACTCCTCTTGAAAGTTCATTTTCATCGAGTGATATGGGAAATAAAGAAAAATATAAAGAAGAGGAGTTACGAAAGAAGGTGGTTGAAACCATCTCCCTGAACATTAGGACACCTGAATCTTCAACGAATGTTAAAACAAATGTCCAATGTTATGATAAAGAAGAGATGAGGTCTGTCGAGATACTCGATGGATCTCAAAAGGTTTTTTGTTGGTCTTATGAGTATCTTCATGGTTTTGATCCTGGTCTTGTTCAACATACTATGAAACCAGCTAGGAAAAAACAAGGACTTGTTAACTCTGCACTGAAAGAACCCTTTCAAAAGGGGTTGGAAAATTTCTTAAAGGCTGCGATTATTTTTTCAGTCCACCCTGAATGGGTTTCCAATTGGGTACCTAATTAAAATATCACAAATCATATTAGAACATACATTCATCTTCACACCTTTAGTCAGGCTATTACGAGAAATCCTCCCCCCCCCCCTCAATATAGGAATAATTTTGTAGCAGGTTGTAGAGTTACAATTGAAGCACTTACTTGATGAAATTTTGGGTTACAATAAAATCAAGGTAAAAGGGGCAAATGTTCACAAAACCACTTTTATTACTAATGGTGATACTATGTCTTACAATTGCCTGGTTTCTAGCTTACTTGATGCAAGTACCCTTTTTAAAGGTCCTATACACACAACTTTCGATGAATTGGTGAGTCTCCATATTTATCTTGATGATTTAATAGTGTGTGTTAAGGGGTTGATAATTACATCAGAATTCCAGGTGTTTAGTTCCTTCCAAATTTCTTTTTTCTTGGACACTGACTCATACATTTTAAAGGAATTACAGAAGCAATTGTTTTCCTACAAAATTGATAGTTCTCACTTGAAATATTGCAAGGGACCATCGTGAAAAGTTCTAATGTTGATTGGATTTTCTGTATATTAGTAGCTTAGCTCTGCTTTCATTTCTGCACTATTTTATTTTCTACTTTACAATAGTTTAAATTCTGCTTTCTGTTTCAAAGATTTTCTTGCCACTTCTTTATTTTTGTCTTTTATTGCTGCTGTTTTAATTTTTGCGTTTTTACTTCTGTCATGATTTTGTTTCCTATCATCTTTTAGTTAATTTGTTCAAGATAGGACATTGGATCAATTCTACCACAATGACACTCCTGCAAAGCATTATTAGTCAATAAAAATCAAGCTTACATAGTTGTTATGATGTATCCTTTGAATGACCCTTGAAATTGTTATATATTTTCACTGTTGTCATGTAAACAATTAGTTATCTCCCACTTCTTCTTGGCATTTCTTCATCCATTGATATTTTAAGAGAAAGTCTAAATTTCTTGTGAGAGAAAATCCCAGTCGAATGATTATAAATACAGTGGAAAAAACCCTTCATACTTAACACTTTTCATGAATTATTCCCCAATTCCAGGTCATCTTTCCATTAAATCTGCTCACTTCCCCTGTTGTATAATCTTCCTGTTTATATCTTCTTGGCCTGTTGTTCTTGGTCTGCGAAACCAAGAGTTATGAGTTCTAAATCTGTTGAAAACAAATTTCCCTGTGGAGTCTCTAGTTTTTGACGATTACAATCGCAACGAAGTTTTGCCTGCAAAGTGTTGCTAAAGCCTATTATTATCAAAGATAAATAATACTAGTAGGTGGGACCCCCTTGTAGATTGGACATCAGGTCTAGTGCTTATTTGATGTTGTGCTACTGTTCGACATTGCTTACATCTTGATGAGGTCTTGTTTTTATTTGCTATGGATTGGGCTTATGAAGTATTGGTTCTTTATATTACTATGACCTATGTTATTCATTGATACCATTGCTATCTATTCTTGGGACACCTGCACAACATATATGTTAGTAACAATACATAAAAGGCAGTTTAAAAAAAAAGGCAATAACACATAGAAGCAATTAGGAAGAAGTGAAAAAAATGTGACAAATGCAAAGGGAAGGATTTGAACTATGCTATATGCTATACTACATCCATGAAAGATTAAAATGATTATGGTTAAATCCTAGCTAGCAAGTAAATGGTTATGCAATTTGATTGAATTATATGGTTAATATGCATATGGTAGGATAGCATGTGGGTGGCCCATTTGACAAAGTGAAAGTTTCTAATGCTTAAGCGATTTCTTGAGTTATATGGAACGTGGTCGATTTATGTTATGGAAAAAGTTAAAGAATATGATATGGTCGCGTTATTAACTTTCAATAGGTGATGGTTTTGATACATTGTTTGATTAATGGTGTTAATGAAAATCTTGTTGGCATGTACGAAGGAGTTAATGAACTGTGGGTGGAGGTGACGTGAATTTACTGCGCGTCACCCTTACTCCTTCCATGGACACTACCCTAGTTGGGCTATTATTCAACCTTGTTTCTCTGTTTATGCTCTGATTTCTTAGCATAGAGGAACCACTCGACAAACTCGAGTTTTAAGTTGTTTGATCGTAGGTATGTCTTTTTGTTTTCCATCCATGAGTCTGCTCTAGTTATGAAATGGATATTAGATAGGTGTATTAGTTTGTTTTCCTTAAGTATTTCAACTGTGTAAAATTGTGTTTTTGAAATGGCACATTGATGGTTTTCTCTACACTAAAGTTTGGAGTCACAACGTTATTGGTCATCCTAAGTATTAAAATCCATAAGGGCTCTCTGTTTTCTTTGCTAGTTTGGTTGGAGGGTTTTGTTTAGTTTTGGGTGGCTGGTTGTCGTCATGTTTTCATATTGTTTTATCCAGTCTTTGGATTTTATGGGGTTTAATGGTTGGAAGAACTCTGCGTCACTACATTTTGTTCACTTGGGCATTGGGTTTTTGTCACCTTTAACGGTCACGCAATGGGTTATATTTCTCTTTCTCTACCCTGTCTTCACTTCGGCGTTGTGGTTATTGACTAGAGAGCCACGAGGGTTATACCATGCATGTGTTAAGTATCATTACCAAGTCGAATTAGATCCTCACTCCTCTGTTATATCCTCTCCCATAATAGGTTTTCGTCACCCTTTCCACATAATAAGTTGTGGTTCTCTCTGTATACACTGTTGGTCTTATAAGTTTTCACCATAGAGAAGATTCGACCTTTAGCTCCCTGTTTTGGCCGTAGATCAAACCCTTAACTCCTCTAGTCTAAGGTTTGATAGAGAAGACATCAGGCCTATCAGGTTACTATTGGTTATTGTTGATTGGTATGTATTGTCGACAATTTTGAGTACAGGCTTGCCCAAATTGGTTATGTGACAATTGTGTTGGTTTTGGTTTTTAGTCATTGCCTATGTTATTACAATGGATACACCCTGCATTGTTAATTGGAAAGTTCAAAATACACAGTCTCTCTCCTTGTGTTTGATAACCCATTATTGTTTTAATTGAGAAAGTCACAGCCTCGCTTCATGTCAATGCATGGGTATGTTTGGTTTCCACAACATGTTAGTTCAGTTGTTGATTGTTACGAAAGTCGAAGTATAGGCTCACCATTGAATTGGTTTATTGAAGTTTGGGGTCGATACACAGTCACTGTCTTTTGCATTGAAGATTATTTGGATGTTAAAATAGATATTGTTACAATTGTTAAATGATATATGCATGTAATGCATTTGTATGTGTGGTGTTCCTACACCACGAATAAATGGTCACTATAACTATGAGTGTTTTGGGAAAAATGGTTATGGAAATCAGAATGACTATGGCAATTCCATCCACTATTTGCGTTATGTTTATTTGATTGTGTCATCAAGGATGAGCCAATCTTTACACAACATGTTTTTGATTGCAGTTGGATTAATTTGAGCAATACTGTAATTAAATTGATAGCTCGACACAATTGGTTGAGTAAATAATACTGTGACCGTGTGTTTAGAATTGTAAAATGGGAATGTTGCATCATGGATTGTGAGTATGGCTGCCCACTATGTATAATATGGATAATTTTGGGTTGCGCACTTAGAGATAGTCACATAGTTTTAAGCACGAGTTTGTTGCAATTTGATTATTTATATTATGAAGTCATGCATGTTGTTCCTAGCTCGTTGTGTTGGATGGATAACCCAACATTTTGATTATTTAGAGTCATGTTGAATTGGGATTGCATAGTCACAGAATTACACTTGCATGTTTGAATTATTTTGTGCATAGCATGGGTTGGAATGGTGGCTATTATTTGTCTGTTTAAATGACGAGTCAGGGTTTTGCAATTTAAATATGGATTTTTTTGTTGGGTCAGTTTTCCACTATGTATGTTTAATGAATATCATGCATTTTGAATGACAGGCCTGATTGCGGTAACAGTATAACTTCATTGCAATTTTGAAACACGAATTTTGAGTGTATTTGATGATTGAAGTAATGTATGGGATGTGGTTGATTTTGATGATTAGCAGAGTGGAAATGGTTGCTATTATACATTTGAGAATTGTTATAAATAAAATAAACAATAATCCCTTACGGATTTTTTTGGAATTCATAATGTCTTATTGATGGCATTGTGTTGGATATTTGACTATGAACAATGAACTAGTTAATACACAGTAATTGTTACTGGGTCACAATGATCATTTGGTTGGTGTATCTCCTTTTGACAGAATGATTATATGGATTACTTGATTAATTTTATGAACAGTGCATGCTCTCATTCCCCCACTATTATTTCTCTTTTCGCTAATTACAACCCCATCGCCTTCCCACATTCATTTTTAACTCCCTATTCTAAAATTGATTACAATTAAGAAAAGTTTTGTGTTGAAGTAGTTGGTAGTAGCAATGTCTTGGTTGAGCTACAGTGATCTTTTATTTGGTTTGCAATTGATTTTTGTTGTCTTTGAGCAGTAACCGTATTTCCCCCCCTCTCATCTTATCATGTTTTCTCTCAATACAAACCCCTCACATATCCTAAGACCCTTTATTTACCCCCTTCTCATTGATAAACAATAAGACAATTTGTATGGATTGGATTGCATGAGTCTGATACATTGTTGAGTCAAATCTATTTCATATTTTTAAGATTTTTCATGTATGGTTATTTAAAATACTATTTGATAATCAATCATGCATGCAAGAATGAGGTTTTTCATCCGAGGTAGTAATGAACAAGGAAACAAAGGGAGAGGTAATTAGAACAGAGGCCCAAGAAGGCCAAGGTTCTCCATTGTTAGAGCAAGATTTGCCTCACCCTATGCAATATTGTAGAGAGGGACTTACTCCATTTCCCTATGCAGACTTACTTTCCCTAATTGATGAATCCAGAGAAAAAAATAAATATTTTTCCACTTGTATACACCTTGAAAGCTATACAACAAGCGTATATGCTCGTTGCTCCACTAAAGCCCGTGTACATCGAGATTTGTGCCCAAAAATCAAATTTAAATTTTGGGTTTCCATGTCATGACAAGGGATATCTGATCCTTGGCCTTCCACATACTAGAAACATTCTGAATTGACCCTTCAGTTTCATTTTGAAGGCTATAAAGAAGCTAATTCTGAGCTATGGAAAAGGAGAGAGAATTCAACTTTGAGAGAAAAGTTACTCTGGAGAAATTATTACTTCATTATTGAGTCTGCATCCCTTTGTCCTTTAAGTCTGAACACAATGTTCAGCCCCCAATATTTTCCCTTATTGATGGGGAACCTCTTTGTCTCCCTTATATGAGCTTGCATTTGGTGGAGGATTGAAGTGGTGGAGGCCCAGTTGGAAGGAACTCGGTTTCTTGGTTATGAACCGTGCCGACACGAAAGTTTGTAATGTTTCACTTTTGTTGATCATTTATTAATAGAAATACTCCTTTCCCATCCAATTGATATCTCACAAATATATGTGTTATGATCCATGGGTATGTTTGTTTTGTATATTAATGGATTATGTTATCTAATGTGATAACCTTTTATATTATCACTATATTCTCTCTTTGCTTGTTTGTTGAGAACTTGTTGTAGGTATAAAGCTTTGGTTTGAAGTGCTCAACGATGAAAATCATCAAACGTTTAGACAAGGTAGGCCTCTTTCTTATCTCTTTTGCACATTAGTTTATATATCATATGATGGAATTGAGTCTATTTCTACAGTCACACCTGTCTGTTGTGGTTCACCCTATCCATAGAGAGATTTTCCTCGTAACATTCATACATTTCGATGTTGACTCACAAGATCTTGGCGAGTTGTTTCAGGCTGGATTTTTCAACTGGATTGGGCAAGGAGTGGTCCAACCCAGGCTTGAAAGGCCTCCTTTCCAAGTTCCACAAGCCCCTGGTATCCCTATGCCTCCTCATGTCTCATTGCAACCCGAGGTTCCTGAAAATGATGGATGGCAAGAGATTGTTCACCCGAGAGTTTCCCAACATCATGGATGGCCTAATTTATCCCTACCTTCTCCTCTGCCTATCAACCCCATTGTCCAAGTTTCCCCCCACTCACCAGTATATTCCTCTCATGCTAGAAAAAGTTTGAAAACTAAGGCCCACCATGCCCTTGACAAAGGAAAAGCCATTTCTTCCCCTTCCTCACCCTCCAATGGCTCTGACAAATGTGTGTCCTCCCGGATGCATTTGAGGGAAGACTGTTCCCATGTAATCAGTGAGATTAGGCCTAAATTCTCAACGCAGCCAAAGGCAAATTCAGGAAAATCAAAGGGTGAGAACAACAATAAAGGAAATATTGCATCGTAGAGTGGGAAATAGGGTTTTTGAAGTTTTTATTTTTATCTATTATTGATGACAGTTGAATTCAGGAATATTTGAACAACATGTTTTATATTTAGATACATGAGTAATATTTTTTTGAAAATAATTTCAAATATCATGAGCTAAATTGTCAAATGTGAATATGTGATGGGAGTCACAAGGAGGTGTGTTTTTCTTAACTAAATAGTTATGCTATGAGCTAAAGGGAGTCACAAGGGGTCCCACCTACTAGTTATTATTTATTTTTAACCCTTATTATGATTATTAGTTTTCCCCTTTAACTAAAACGTTGGTTGAGTCTTTAGTTAACTTAACTAATGAGGTGGTTCAACTACCTTAACCAATTATGATTTTCTTAAAGGAAAAAGGAAAGGGAGGAACAAAGAGAGGATAAAAGCCGAAGCATACTAAGGTTTTCTCTTTGATTTTATGTTGAGATAGATCAATTTTCATTCATTCATTTATTCATCACAAGCCTAATTCTCTTTTATGATAGCAGGGTCCTATTGTAGACAACAATATTCAGGGTTGAATTACATCATTCAGACACTTGTTTTCAGAGGTGTTGATCTATCTTTGATAGTCTGTGTAGACTTGTCTATTTGTGAATTATTTTTTATGACTGACAAAGGATATTGTGCAGAGTCGAGTGGGAAACAATCTATGGAAAGTTGATCCATCATTTAGAGTTCAGTTTTGGTTTTCTGTCAGAGGTCCTTTTGTATGTTCCATCGAGGATGTCTAAGTTTGAATTTGGTCTAAATTTTCTATATGATATTTTGTAAAGAAAATGACTCTTTGGTGAATTGGAATGAAATAAAGGATTTCTTTATGTCTCATCTATATTTATTATCATCTTTGTGACTTTACTTCTATATTTACATTTATTTCAGAAAATAATATGTTCAGAAAATCACATAAAAAGTGAATTTCCACTAAGCTTTTCTTATTGATAAAAGACTAGCCTAAGCACTCGTAATTAATACTTGTGAGTTAGGATGTTATTTTTGTTGGCTATAAACATAGGGTGAGATTCCCATATATTTTTCTTTATCAAAGAAAAATATCTTTATGCTTGAGTAAGATCGTTTCATATCTTTTCCTCAACACGGGTCTGGGTAAGATACAAAAGACTCCCCACCAACTGTCGATAAAAAGTGATGTCTATTATCACACAGTTTGTAGCTAGGTCAAAAGGCTAGAAGATAGAGGCCAAACTAGCGTAACAGGAACCTACCCCACCCAATGTCACCACGATGGGGAGGTTCTTTATCTTTAGGGAGGTTAGGCCTAGGGGAGATGTCCCTAGTAACCTGGAGTTTTGAAGAAGCTAAGGTATAAAGGTCAAAGTGAAATTTCCTCTTCACAGGTCACCACCAAGAGAAGATAGTCGGGCTAAATAGCCAATAATGAAGTGTAGGCCCAAATGAGAACACCTGCCTGGAACAAAGAAACAACAGACTAATACATGAAGGATATGATTCAAAGGGTTAGTACTTCATATAACTATCTGATATCAATATATAAGCAATAGATATTGACAAAATCAATGTTTATTAATACAACAACGAAATAATATCAATTCATCAATAAATACCAAGATGATGTAGCAATCAGTGTGTCCAATCAATCCCTTATTCAATAAATTATTTAAACCATCATCTAATTGCCTATAAAAAGAACTCGCTACATTAAGATGGAATAACCAAGGATGACATCAGCTTTTTAGGGTTAGTAATTAGTTAGGGTTTCAATTTAGCAAAGGTTTTGAGAGTTTATTTGACCACTATCACTTCAACGTTGGAGGCCTAAGATCAATGCCTAAGGTTAAATGGATTCAAATTAAGGGAGGACACAAGGTTTGAAGGAAAAAGGCTAAGGACTAGAGGGAAGGGTTCTGAAGTGCTACTATGGTAGGGCCCCAGAAACAAAACCCTAGGGGAAAGAGGCTCACTCTGGTGTTGCTAAAGCAAGGCCTCGTGCTATTTCCTCCTTCCTTAGTTTTAACTTGGAAAAACGGCTAGCATAAAAGATAAATCAAGACACAAGAGTGTGGTGAGGGAGAGTGTTGCTAAAGAAAGGACCAATCACCAAACCCTAGAAGCAGGACAACCCTAGGTGTAGATAACCCAGGCCTGGTACGTCTCCTCCTTCTTGAATTTTAAAGGGATGGATAACACAAGGGGAAGAAGCAATAAGAGTGTAGCAATGGATAGGCTCTTCCTTCATTCTTCAATGGCTAAAAATTTCTCTTTTAGGGGACATGAGACAACGACCTATTTGTGTGTTTGTCCCCTAGGGTTTTAAAATCAGAAAAGTTTATAATAAATGCAAGAATATAAGACTACAACCATTCAATCAAGAAGGTTTGTAGAAAAAAAACTTACATATCATCATGAAATAGCATTGCAAACGCTAGTTGTAAACCTTCCTTCAAGAGAAATGCCAAAAATACCAAGAAATGTCTTCCTTCAACAAGTGCGCCTCACTCAAAGAGAAAAAATACCCAAGTAGGGTGCAAAAATCAGATCTCACTAGGAGAGTGAGTGATGTGTTGTTGTCAAAATGAGGATAAAACTCCTCAATATATACTGTGTCAATGACCTTTAATTAATTTTAGGTCATAAAAAATAGCCGACAAGGATTTAAACCAAAATCATATTGTTTTACATTAAATTGTCAAATTAAAACCCTAACTGAGCTGTAATAAAGGAAAAATCCTCTTCAAGGGAGGCGCTAGCCCCTTTTAGGGCAAATTAGATATCCAGGAGCAAAACTTTAGCCCCCCAGGGGCTTCTCCAACATGCCACACGTGCCACTGCTGCTCAGTCTACCTCCAAGAATGACCATGAAGCTGGATGATGTAATGGTAAGGATGGGGACACTTTGAGCCTTCCAAGTCCAACATTCCACTAAAAAGGGGTCATTCCCCCTAGGCCAGGCTCTGCCAAAGTGCCTCTGGTGAAATGTCCTCTTCTTCTCCGGTGCAAAACCTCGGTCAAACACTCTCCTATATCTGCCCCTCTGACGGGGTCTCAGCAACCATCTGATGGGCTCTTCAGCCCCATGGAGGTCCGAACTAATCATCTCCCCATGTGTACCGGTCCAAATGGTACCTGTCCATCGGGCATGGTCCTGCACATTAAAAACTACGCCCTCTATGAGATCATTAGTCACAGGGATCATAGCAATGTCAATCACATTTCATCATTAATATTATCAAACATATGCATAAAAACCCTGATATATCATTCAATAGCTCAAAGACATTACAGAACACTACAATACAAGGTTGAGAAAAAGGGCAAGACACCTTATTGGGCTAGTATCCATAAGGAAAGGAAAGTTTCCAAGGGGTTTTATCCAAGCCATGTAAATGAGGTGATGTGGCTAAGGGATGTCCAGACATACGAGTAGAGTGAGAGCTAGGGATGCATGCTATTACCTATGGATGCCTTTGTAGAAGGAAAGTGTACCCATCATGGATGCATTTTTTCCAAGCCCTTTCTTGCCTTTATTCCTATTTTTTATTTTCTTTTTCTTCTTCTTTTTATTTTATTTTTCTTCTTCTTTTTATTTTTATTCAAGGGCTAACCAGAGGACACTACC
This sequence comes from Picea mariana, assembly GCA_032191745.1. Classification (NCBI taxonomy): domain Eukaryota; kingdom Viridiplantae; phylum Streptophyta; class Pinopsida; order Pinales; family Pinaceae; genus Picea; species Picea mariana. Next base: position 419,150 of record JASDQU010102554.1, read on the forward strand.
TTGACGTGGTGACCAGAGCTGACAGTGTTACCCACAAGTACTTTCACAGAGATGATAAGGCTGTCTCGTGATGAGACCCCCTTTCCCTTGGCCATGCAACCAAAGTTCACTGCCCTGGCGTGGTAACCAGATGGTGAAAATGTCATGTTGTTAGGTACCCATGAACATAATAGGTAGGCTCATGATGAGAACTCCTATCCTCTTGACTAGTTCTTATTTATTATTTTTTTGGGTCCCTCTTGTTTCTTGCTGAGAGGCCTTTTATTGCCTTCTCGGGGATCCTTGGGCGAAGCATCTCGAGGTTTTATTTCTAGGATTTTATCTTTTACCAACTGATTTTACCTTCTAGGCCTTTAGCCCCTTTTTCCCATGAGATAAGGTGCAACCCCACAAATACATCATCCTAATGCCTAGACTAGAAGAATGGGACAGATGAGCGGGAGATAGGATGGAAAAGTGGTGGTATGATGGGAGTGAACGATGGCTCTTCAGAAATCCCCCCAGTGGAAAACCAAAACCCATGGGTACATGCTTGCTAGGACACCCTATCAATCCCCCCAATCATGGTCAAGTGGGTTAATGTAATATCCAAGTATTCATTAGAGATAAAAGGAGTTAGATGCATATATCTAAAGGTTATAATGATCAAAAGTGACACATACCATGATACCTAGACCAATTACCTCATGGAGCAAGAGCCTTCACCGATACAAGACCAAGCCGATGGTGATGGATGTTGTTGCTGATGAAAAGATGAATCTGATGAAAGAAGAAAATGATGGGCCTTCCAGGGCCATGCTCAGGTAAATCCTGCTCTCGGTACTCCATGTCTAGGACCTGTCGGCCTTGAGACATGATCTCCTAGTTATCCCTAGAAATTGGGGATAAAATCTGGCTCCAACTCGGGGACATGTGCTCACCGTAGAGTGCATGAGAACCTTAGTATATCTGGCATAACCTGCAGACCTAATCAACTCGATAGGGGAATCAGTAACAAAAATGGGGCGGTAATTCCACCCCAGCATATATAGACATATATATATATATATAAACTGAAATAAAATAATCAATATGAAAATGTGAAAGCAATCTAATTTGAAATGCAAACGGTATAATACATGAAGAATGCCTACTTACCTGTACTTACCTGTGAAGTTAGGTCCCCCCACCTTGGTGGGGTTTAAGGAGGTGCCTGCTGATAGGTAATGGGTGCCTTCTTCCTTCTAAAGTGGATAAGTAGTATGAGTTATCAATTGATTCCATTCCAACTTTGAAGGGTCTGATTCCATTCTAGGTATCTCACATCCATACCATATCTCCCTCCTTATACTTTCTGACTTTGTATTTGGTCATTCCCTGAACAACCCTGGTGTATTGCACTGAGGGAGGTGGGTGGGCTTCTGTTGTAAAAACCTCTTGTTGAGATGGGTGGATCTGTACGTCATCTTCATGTTTCTTTAATATCTTTACCGTCCCAATTTATTTGTTCTTAAATTCATCTAGGAGTTGTTGGTATTCTTCTTTCTTGGGCCACTCGATTTGATCAAAGTCTTCCTCTGTTGCAAAGGGCATGTCTTCTGGAGAATATTTCTGAAGAGTTTGTATCATCTCATTCTGTGCTTTGTCATTATTGACGGGATGAATAATATCCTGCACATGGTCCCTAGTTATTGGCACATTGAGTAGACATCCCACCATTCCATTTTTCAAAGGTAATTGCAAAGATGTGAGGTCCATCTCAAGGGAGCCACCTAACATTGCACCAAAATTTCTAGATAATAACATTCCCCACACATCTGGGACATCAACCACCATGATGTCAATGTGGAATGTCTTCTTTGGATACCCTTTTAGGCACACTTCAACATTTTCAACCACCCCATATGTGGGTATTTCTTTAGATTCGAAACCACATACATTCTTGTAAGGCCATGTGACCTTCAAAACCACTTGTTGCATGACTTTAAGTGACATCATGTTGGCACCAGCACCTATATCTAGCATGCAATTGTTGATATTTTTGTCATTCATTGTCAAAGTCATGAAGAAAGGAGGGTTTTCACCATATTGGACCCTGAAATGATCATCTTGCAACATAATAGGGGGGTCCATAGGTTCATCTGATCCTGAAAAGAAAGTATAAAGCATTCCTTGATGGATGGGATCTTGATTGCTTCTCTCAGGGGGACATTCACATGCATCTTTGATAATGCCCCTTTGAAGTCGAAATTTAGGTCAACTTTACCACCCTTGGATGTCTTGGGAAGAAGTATCTCCAGGGGCAGGGGCTTTGCCTGATCAGCAGTAGGTTGTTTTGAGTTCTTCCTTCTGTATACCTGAAATTATCGTTTCTTTAGATTTTCTCGTGATTCCTGATCTAGGTTGTTTATTAGCACCATCCTTGCTACTCTGGTTGCTTCCTTCATGGCTTCTTGATGTTCTATATCTGTGATATTTATCTAAGGAAACTCCATGAAATTATCCATGTTGTTGACCTCTTGATGGCCAGCGTTATAAGGACATTCCTTCTCCCAATGTGCTTCACTACACTCCAGGCACTAGGGATTTTCATCAACAATGTTTGTAGGGGCCAAGGTATTTGGAACTTCATCCTCATTCTCTTGTTTGTAAAATTGGCTCCCTTTCTGGATTTGTCCTTTGTACGGGGCCCTGGGTGCTTGGATCTGAGACATTTCAAGTCTGACAATCCTGCTCATCATTTCCTCTTGATTCTTTATGATGCCATCCATGGAGGCTTGTATCTTGTTGATACTGGTACATAGATCTGAAGTAGGCTCAGCATTGTGTAGTATTTTCTACTTAGTGTCTATTCTCCCCCTTGGGTTAGTAAAAGGCTCAATTTTAGATGAAAGGAGGTTCTCTTCTATCTTGGTAGTGAGCTCTTGGGCTTCTTGAATGAACTGGGGGTTTTTGTCTCTAAGAAGATACCCTAGTTGGCCATTGAAAGATTTGGTGTAAATATGGACAAGGTAGTCATCTTTCGGGTGATGGCTTGCAGGAATTCTTTGTAGCAATGTCTCGAATCTGGTGTGAAACTCCCGAATGGACTCATTTTCATACTTAGCAAGGCTATTTAGTCACGTGAGAAGCATATTAGGGTCTTCTTTGATACTCCATCTTTTGAGAAAGGCCTCTTAAGGTCTATCCATGGTCTTGATGCTCCCATTGGGGAGGCTTAGGTACCAATGCCTTGAGGCATCATAGAGAGTAGCGGAGAACAACTTCATGACCAAGTCTTCAGCATCATCACTGATGGGGTGAAGCTGAAAGAATGCCCAAAAGTTGCTCATATGCTCTTCGACACTAATTGCATCAGTACCAGGAAATTTAGGCAACCACTTCGCATACTTGGGTGGCATCTGCCTAAGGTAGCCTGGTATGGCTGACATGTCTAACGGCCTGAGAAGGGTAGATGACCATTGTCTTTGATTGTTGGTTGGGTTCATTGTAGCGGTCTGAGAGATAGACATGATTCTTAAAGGAAGGATTTTCCCGAAAAGTGATTTGACAATAGGAGAGTTTAAGGGAGGCTTCCTTCTGAAAGATAAAAGAGGATTATTCAATCTCCTTTTAGTTAGTGGATTCGCCAGATAGTTTACTTGAAACTACCAAAGAAAAGGGGAAAAACACCCTAGTGGAGTCACCAGGTAAGCTTGTAAGAAAAGGTCTCTGAGGCAAGGCTTACCAAAAGGATTTTTCATCTGAGGAGAATTGACTTAGTGTTCCCTAGCAATGGCGCCAAAATGTTATCGCACAGTTTCTAGCTAGGTCAAAAGGCTAGAAGATAAAGGCCAAACTGGCGTAACAACAACCTACCCCACCCAATGTCACCACGATGGGGAGGTTTTCTCTTTAGGGAGGTTAGGCCCAAGGGAGACGTCCCTGGTAACCTAGAGTTTTGAAGAGGCTAAGGTATAAAGGTCAAAGTGAAATTCCCTCTTCACAGGTCACCACCAAGAGAAGATAGTCGGGCTAAATAGCCAATAATGAAGTGTAGGCCCAAATGAGAACACCTTCCCGAAACAAAGCAACAGTAGACTAATACATGCAGGCTATGATTGAAAGGGTTAGTACTTCATATAACTATCTGATATCAATATATAAGCAATAGATATTGATGAAATCAATGTTTATTAATACAACAATGAAATAATATCAATTCATCAATAAATACCAAGATGATGTAGCAATCAGTGTGTCCAATCAATCCCTTATTCAATAAATTCTTTAAACCATCATCTAATTTCCTATAAAGAGAACTCGTTGCGTCAATATGGAATAACCAAGGATGACGTCATCTTTTTAGGGTTAGTAATTAGTTAGGGTTTCAATTTAGCAAATGTTTTGAGAGTTTGTTTGACCACTATCACTTCAACGTTGGAGGCCTAAGATCAGTGCCTAAGGGTAAATGGAGTCAAATTAAGGGAGGACACAAGGGTTGAAGGAAAAAGGCTAAGGACTAGAGGGAAGGGTTCTAAAGTGCTTCTATGGAAGGGCCCTAGAAACAAAACCCTAGGGAAAAGAGGCTCACTCTGATGTTGCTAAAGCAAGGCCTCATGCTCTTTCTTCCTTCCTTAGGTTTAACTTGGAAAAATGGCTAGCATAAAAGATAAATCAAGACACGAGAGTGTGGTGAGGGAGAGTGTTGCTAAAGCAAGGCCCTATCACCAAACCCTAGAAGCAGGACAACCCTAGGTGTAGATAACCTAGGCCTGGGACATCTCCTCCTTCTTGACTTTTAAAGGGATGACTAGCACAAGTGGAAGAAGAAATAAGAGTGTAGCAATGGCTAGGCTCTTCCTTCCTTCTTCAATGGCTGAAAATTTCTCTTTTAGGGGACATGAGACAATGACCTACTTGTGTGTTTGTCCCCTAGGGTTTTAAAATCAGCAGAGTTTATAATAAATGCAATAATATAAGACTACAACCATTCAACCAAGAAGTTTTTTAGAAAAAACACTTACATATCATCATGAAATAACATTGCAAACCCTAGTTGTAAACCTTCCTTCAAGAGAAATGCCAAAAATGCCAAGAAATTCCTTCCTTCAACAACTACGCCTCACTCAAAGAGAATAAATACCCAAGTAGGGCGCAAAAATCAAATCTCACTAGGAGAGTGAGTGATGTGTTGTTGTCAAAATGAGGATAAAACTTCTCAATATATACTTTGTCAATGACCTTTAATTAATTTTAGGTCATAAAAAATAGCCGACAAGGATTTAAACCAAAATCATACTGTTTTACATTAAATTGTCAAATTAAAATCCTAAATGAGCTGTAATAAAGGAAAAATCCCCTTCAAGGGAGGCGCTAGCCCCTTTTAGGGAAAATGAGACATCCAAGAGAAAAACGTTAGCCCCCTAGGGGATTCTCCAACATGCCACACGTGCCACTGTTGCTTAGTCTGCCTCCAAGAATGACCATGAAGCTGGATGACATCATGGTAAGGATGGGGATGCTCTGAGCCTTCCAAGGCCAACGTTCCACTGAAAAGGGGTCATTCCCCCTAGGCCGGGCTCTGCTAAAGTGCCTCTGGTGAAACGTCCTCTTCTTCTCCACTGAAAAACCTCGGTCAAACACTGTCCTACCTATGCCCCTCTGATGGGGTCTCAACAACCATCTGATGGGCTCTTCAGCCCCATGGAGGTCCGAACTAATCATCTCCCCATCTGTACCATTCCAAATGGTACCGGTCCGTCGGGCATGGTCCTACACATTAAAAACTACACCCTCCATGGGCTCATTAGTCACAAGGATCATAGCAATGTCAATCACATTTCATCATTAATATTATCAAACATATGCATAAAAACCTTGATATATCATTCAATAGCTCAAAGACATTACAAAAACCTACAATACAAGGTTGAGAAAAAGGGTAAGACACCCTATTGGGCCAGTATCCATAAGGAATGGAAAGTTTCCAAGGGGTTTTATCCAAGCCATGTAAATGAGGTGATGTGGTTAAGGGATGTCCAGACATACGGGTAGAGTGAGAGCCTGGGATGCATGATATTACCTGTGGGTGCCTTTGTAGAAGGTGAGTTGTACCCGTCATGTATGTAATTTTTTCCAAGCCCTTTCTTGCCTTTATTCCTTTTTTTTTATTTTCTTTTTCTTCTTCTTTTTCTTTTTATTCAAGGGCTAACCAGAGGACACTACCTTGGCGTGGTGACCAGATCTGACAGTGTTACCCACAAGTACTTTCACAGAGATGATAAGGCTGGCTCGTGATGAGACCCCCTTTCCCTTGGCCATGCAACCAAAGGTCACTGCCCTGGCGTGGTAACCAGATGGTGGCAATGTCATGTTTTTAGGTACCCATGAACATAATAGGCAGGCTCTTGATGAGACCCCCTATCCTCTTGACTAGTTCTTGTTTATTATTTTTTCGGGTCCCTCTTGTTTCTTGCTGAGAGACCTTTTATTGCCTTCTCAGGGATCCCTAGGTGAAGCATCTCGAGGTTTTATTTCTAGGATTTTATCTTTTACCAGCTGCTTTTACCTTCTGGGCCTTTAGCCCCTTCTTCCCATGAGATAAGGTTCAACCCCACAAATAGATCATCCTAATGCCCAGACCAGGGGAATGGGACAGATGAGAGGGAGATAGGATGGAAAAGTGGTGGTATGATGGGAGAGGATGATGGCTCTTTAGAAATCCCCCCGGTGGCAAACCAAAACCCATGGGTACAAGATTTCTAGGACACTCTGTCAATCCCCGCAATCATGGTCAAGTGGGTTAATGTAAGATCCAAGCAGTCATCAGAGATAAAAGGAATCATATGCATATATCCAAAGGTTATAATGATCAAAAGTTACACATACCATGATACCTGGACCAATGACCTCATGGAGCAAGAGCCTTCTCTGATACAAGACCAAGATGATGGTGATGGATGTTGTTGTTGCTGAAAAGACAAATCTGACGAAAGAAGAAAAGGATGGGCCCTCCATGGCCATGCTCAGGTTAATCCTTCTCTCGATACTCCATGTCTATGACATGTGGGCCTCGAGACATGATCTCCTAGTTATCCCTAGAAATCGGGGATAACAATGTCCACTAATGGTGTATCCCCACCATACTCAAGTTTGATCCCAGATAAGAAGGGTGTAGGTGCATACTTACAATCTTTCATGTGGAATATATCCAGAAGATCCTTGGCATACTTATCTTGATAAAATTTGATGCCGAAATAACCCTGACTAATCTCAAGACCAAGAAATAAGTGTAGTGGACCCATGTCCATCTTAGAGAACCTGTCATGCAAAATATATTTGACCAAATAAATGATTGAATCAGAGCTACGAGTGATCAAAAGATCATCAAAATAGATTATTAATATCATCACGGAGTTAGCAGTCCTCAACATGTAAACATTGGAATGATATTTACATCTAACAAAATCATGTGAAAGCAAGTAAGAATCCATATTTTCGTGCCATTCTCTAGGTGCTTTCTTGAGGCCATAGAGAGACTTCTTCAGTATGCATACTAAAGATGAGTTATGAATGAACCCCTGTGGCTTCCCCATGCCGATATCCTTTGAAAGGTCACCTTGAAAAAAAACATTCTTCACATCCATCTGGTGAACTTCCCATCCTTTGGATGCTACAATGGCTAGAGCCAGGTGAATGGAGTCCATCTTTTCTATAGGAGCAAAGGTCTCATCATAATATATCCCATGAATCTATTGAAATCCTTTTGCAACTAATTTGGCCTCATTCCTACTCACCTGACCATATGCTGCTCTCTTGGTCCTGTAGGCCCATTTTCATCTGACAAGTTTCCTCCCTGGCGGAAGTGGAACCACATCCCAAGTCTAATTCTCTAGGAGAGATTCATGCTCCTCCTGCATGGCTTCTTCTCATAGTGTATTTACAACAGCCTCACTGTAGGTATGTCAATCAGAAGATTAAACCATATAGAAATGCATGGGCATCGTTGGCTCAGAAGCTGAAATTACATGAGAAGGATACACATGATGAGATTGATTCCTCCTCTACTCCAATGGATCCCCTGCAAGGTTGCCTGCTTCCTGAAGTGTGAACTTTTCCCACTTGGGAATTTGTTGAAGCTCCAACACTGTCGCCTCATTTGGTGGTACTACCTGCTCATCTACATGTACAGAATCCTATGAATATGTATCATATGAGTGTGTGGAATCATCATCTCTGATGTCTGAAACTGATGGAAGCACAATATTCTCTACATGTTGCATTGGAGGTGCATGCAAAGGACTATCCTCAAACTAAAAAATGCACTCAATGATGAGTCAGCCTATAGAGGGATCAATCAATCTGTACCCCTTCACATCATATGGATATCCTACAAAGATGGAAGGTGTTCTCTGTGGATCTAATGCTTTCCTCTTTTCATAAGGAATATGGGCCCATGCTCTAGATCCAAAGATGCAGAAGTGTGTGAAATTTGGTTTGCCACCTTTCCAAGCCTCAAAAGGTGTCATATTCTCAACAGATATGTGAGGTGATCTATTATGTATGTAAGTAGCACAGTTAAGTGCCTTAGCCCAAAGCTTGGAATGAAATGATCTTGCATGCAACATGCAACTGGTCATCTTCTTGAGAGACCTGTTCTTCCTTTCAGCAACTCCATCTATTGTGGAGTGTATGGAACTGTGTACTACAACTGGATACCAGCTTCATGACAAATATTCTGAACATATTTGTTGATATACTCCCCCCCATTGTCTGTACGAAGGATCTTGATTTTCTTCTCAGTTTGTGTATCTACTAGAGCTTTGAAGTCTTTGAGATGCTCAAAAACTTCAAACTTTTGTATGAGAAAATAAACCCAAGTATAGCATGAGTAATCATCAATAAATGTAAGAGCATATGTTGCTTTGTTGATGGAGGGATGTGGAAATGGACCCATGAGATCGTTGTGAATAAGCTCCAAGGAAGAGGAGGCTCTCCTTTCCTTCCCCTTTTCAAACTTCTCTTCAGGATTCTTGCCAAGAATGCATCCTTCACAAACCTCTTCAAAAAATTGAATTTCTGGCAAGCCTTTGACCATTCCTTGCTTGGAAATTCGTTGCATGTACCTAAATTTTAAATGACAAAATATCTCATGCCATACTCTACTACTATCATTATCATGTATAAGTAGAAAACAAGAGTCATAGTCAATAAAATTAGTGAATTTATACAACCGTGATTTTTTATCTACCTCACAAACTGCAATAGTGGAACTATCATGCATGTCAAGTGCAGTAACTGAATCTGATGTAAATTCAACCCTTTTACATGTTTGAGTGAAATGATAAACTGAGATAAGATTTATAGAAAGATTTGGAACATGTAAAAAATTATCAAAACTTCCATTAGGAAGTTCCACTCTTCCCTCTCCTGCAATTGCTATTGGATTATCATCCCCCATGACAATAGGAGGTCCAGAGTATGAAATCAAAGAAGTAAAAAATTCCTCTTTAGCTTCCATATGATGTTATGCACCAGAATCTATAATCCATGAATCATATGAGGAATTAATTGCAACCAAAGCATGATGATTACCTTTATTAGGTGCATGGTATTCTTCCTTCTTATTCTTGGCTCCTTCAGGAATGAAGTTTCCAAGGTTATTCTTTTGAAGTACCTATGTCATAATATCGATCTTCTTATTCATGCATGTGGATTCTTCATGATTTTGTTTATTGCAATATGTGCACTGCTTTCCCTTCTTCTTCTTCCCTTTGGAATTTGAAGAATCCTTGAAGGGTTTGGAATATCCCTCCTTCTTTTACTCTGGATTTAATAGCTCCTTTCGTTTCTGCTTTAATTTTTTATTTGATGACCCTTTTCCATCATGCATGGTGAGTGCATGTGCTTTGGGATATTTCATGAGGCCCATATGTATGATTTTTGTCTGCTCTTGTGTGAGGGACTCAACGAACTGAGCCATCGTAGACATTTTCCAATTTGTGCCCAAAAGACATATGCCAGAATGGAAATTGGAGACATATACAACATATTTTGGTCCTAGATTGGACAAGATTGTTAGAATAAGTTGTTTATATTATGTATACTTGTCAATACCACATTCACCGAAGCTCAAAGTCAAAGATTTAAATTTAGTAAATAAATCTTGTATATTATCAAAACTTTTAGGGTCTAAGGTATTCAACTCTACCTCAAGCATATGACCTCGCATCTCATCATGCTTTCCAAAGAGTCCTTCCAAGGTGGTACAGATATCATTTGGAGTCTTGCATGCAGAAACATGAAACCATAGATCAGTGGATATTAAATCAATAATTAATCATGTGGCCACATCCTTACAGTTTACCCATCTGGTCTTCTCAAACATTGATGTAGGTTTTGTTTATGTCGCCATCATCAAATTATACAGTCCTTTTCTTTTGAGTTGGAATGTGGCCTTCAGATTCCATTCAAAATATTTGTATGGTGTGATTATTATCACCAGACTTGATTGAATAATTTTCATCGTCTCCATCCCTTCTATTGATCCTGAAAAGATCTTCAAAACCCAGATCGTGGATTTTGATATATGACTGACAGTGCTATGACAACTATATATATTATAAAACAAATATATCTCCTAAAATGTGACATGGATTTCAGATATTTTTGGTGAGCATTAGCATCCCTATGTTATACGTCTCTGGTAAAAATTTCAACTCGACCCAGATCACGGATTTCAAGATATGGCTATTTTACTGTAGAAACCAAATTTTTGGAGGGTTGTTGAATCGTCGCACCCTATAGAAGGATAAAATGCGACAATGTTGAATCGTCACACCCTAGTGAAGGAAAAGATTGTGAAAAATTGAATCGTCACACCCTAGATGAAGAACACAGTGCGATGACGTTGCACCTTGGCTGTGTATAGGTTGCGACAATGCCTAGAAAAAGTCTGAGTGTGACCGTCACACCCTTCGACATGGATAGGCTGTGAAGATTCTAATCGTTGCACCTTTCGATAGAGATAGGCTGCAATGATTGTGGAAACTAGGTTTACTCAAAGAATCTTTCTCTCTTCTCTATCTTGTCTAGGTTTCTCCAAGAAACTCGGCTCTGATACCATGTCAATGTTTCATGGAAACCTACATAGGAGACCTAGATAAAGCATACAAAAACAAAGCTTATCAAGAAAAGGAAGAGAGATACACAATGAAGAATGAGAATCAATGTATATTATGATCTAATCAATGAGTGAGTGATATTCAATCATATAGGCAATGACATCCTATAATTAGGAATGCATGCATAATAGTGATGGTCAAAGATTAGAAAGTCTAAAATAGAACTAGTCAGTTAACTCCCACTAAACTAGTGTTACTCCACTGAACTAGTGTGCTGAAAATAGAAATTTCTCCAACAAGGGATTCCTCGAGAAATTTTTTGAAGGGATTTCCTATCCCTTCATCTTTCTTTTCTTCTGCCATGAGAGGTCGTTTGGGCATGCGAGAGCTTTTGTCCTCAAGAGAAACAAGCTCGAGACCCAATTCTTGTTACCCTGACCTCATTGGGGACATGCAAGGAGAAGACCGCTCTGATACCACAAATCCTGAATATATTTGTAGAATGAAATGAATACAGATTATTATCAAAATATTCTTAACATAGAATAGAAAATATACAGTAAAACTAGTTTCTATTCAATAAGGAAATAAGTTGAAACTGTAAAATGCAACTGGAACAAGCTTGCTAGAATGGTGGTGACTTATCTCTAAGAAGAGATGTGATGGATGTGCTCATTTGCAATAATATGATTAAAATGAGGATTTGAAGGCCTTTTTACAATAAACAGGAATCTAAAAAACCTTGGATATCCAAAAAACCTAACCCTAGGAGATGAAGCGTCAAAAATCACGTGTGCCCCATTTGGGTAAGTTAGTACATCAACTTCCCGGGGTCGTAACTTTTTCATACGATATCCGTTTTAGGTGCACGATAGCACGTTGGAAAGTTTTATACGAGGAATACATATTTGTTTTATATCTATCAAAGGTCATTTTGATTGTGGTGAGACCTGAAAAACGTTGTTTAGGGCCTCAAAACGACCCCACAAGTCAGGGAGCCGAAAACTAGGGAAAAAACTGCCAAACTGGAAAACTACCAAAATGAGCTAGTTGGAATAGGTGGGAGGCCATCGAAATCCATCTGGATCAGAAGTTAAGATAGATGTAAATGCCCTAGAAAAATGGTTAAATATGCTAGAAGGTTACTTCTTTGTTCATAATTTTTCCAACTAGGAAAAGATCACCTTCGCACTCCTTAAGGATCTACCCCGTGTCAAACATTGGTGGGAAACTTACTGGGGGTAAAGTTCCAGAGAGGATTATGGAATATATACAGTTGAGATCACTTGGTATTTTTTTGTGGATGCGATCAAGGAACAATATTACTTGGTTGGTAACTATAGGACCAGTACATGAGATGTACCACATTATGCCAAGAGCGGGGAAAAAGAATTCTAGAGTTCACAAATAATTTTTATATCTTGCACACCAAGATTGGTATCAAAGACTCTGAGTGACATATGGTTCTGAAATACTGCAGGACTCTACATAGGTACATCCAAACCAAAATGGATTTCCTGGACATCTCATCACTTGGAGCCTATCGATACGTTGTTAAAATTGAGTAGAAATTTAGGAACTAGAACAAACGAGAGTTCATGCTTGCAAATCTGCAGCAACCAAAGTATGGTAAATATGTCCCTGGAAACCAGCCTTCAGAAAACCCATCCAAGCCACATGAAAAAAAGGGTAACAAAAATACGAAGAAGGACACTGGAAAGTGGTGCGATTTCTACAAAATCCCCTGGCACAACACCGATGAATGTCGCTCAAAGCAGTCATTGGTGGATGATATCAAAGAAAAAGAGTTGAACCAAGATTCAAAAAATAATGGGAGAAGACAGATCATCGACACATACCCCAATTCTACTATCATGACTACAACAATTCAACTAGAAGAACCAACAGATCCTAAATAATGGGAGAACCTCTTCCATTCATATATGTGGGTGAAAGGTACCCCATTGCATTTCATTATTGATAACGGAATCTATAAGAACCTCATCTCGGTAGAGGTTGTCAAATAGTTTAGATTGTCAACAACACCACACCTGGAACCACTCAACATCGGTTGGCTTTGCGAGGGACGTGATATCTGTGTCAATCAACAGTTTCGATTGTCATACAACATCCATCCCTTCAAGGATGAGGTATTATGTGATGTTTTACCATAGGATGTATGTGATTTTCTTTTGTGCCAACCATATATGTGGAAGGGACATGTTAATTATGAGCCTTGACCCCGTAGTGTCATTGTTACTCTGGGGTTCATCTCTATAGGATACTAGAGGTATTTCCAACTACTTTCCCACCTAAATAGTGTTGTAAGGTAGTATATCATACTACAAAATTCAGCTTCTTCACAATCTGTTCAAAAGGTGAACAGTAGGACACTGCCACCACTACAACCTCACTCCAAGCACCATCTATCCAATAGAAGCATGTCGACAAGATTAAAGAAAATAAAAATATTCCTTCTCCAAAAATTCATCTCATGTATCCATACTATTTAAAAAGCTCCAACCCTTCCAACATCAAGTTCTTGACAACCTTCCACAATCCAAGCAATGCAACTTCTCCAACAAGGAAAGTAACTCACCAAGGTTCAGATTCAACAAACGCTTCCCCCTCTCCCATGGTAAATCAACGCAATGGAGACCATTTATTCCTATGGAGGGAGGATTGATCTAGGTGGATATCATTGGCCACCCACATATTCCAACTAGCTCAAAACAATTTTATGACAATTTATTAATTTTAGCAGTTTTTCGCGTTCAAACTTTACAGGGCCATTTTGAAGGTCTAAATGATGTTTTTTCATGATCATGAACCTTTATGAAAACAAAAATCTTTTATTGAACCCCCAAAACTGAATCTCCTCATCGATACCTTTCCAACAAGCTATCATGTTCCTCAAATGGAGATCGTATGCCAAAGTCACTCCCCCGAGAAGTTGTTACACCAAACTACCCAAAACGAGGTCCATAAAACTGTTGGATTTTCATCTTCCAAGGTTAGGTTTTTGGATTTTATTTATGTTAAAATTATATTTGGAGCATCATTGTAAAAATCATCTTCTTTCGAATGAGCGTAGCCATCACATCTCTTCTCATAGATAAGATGCCACCATTCTATTGAGTCTTTCACTCTCCATTTTTACTATTTTGTACATTTAACTCATTAATAGAAATTGTTTATTACTGTATCTCTTTGTTTATGGTTATATATATGATATAAAAATGTTATATTGTTGGATATATAATATATCTCTTCACATTTATTTATTATATGTCTGGTCTAATTTTGTGACAAAAATAATCTGAATTAGTGGTATCAGAGCAAGCTGCTCTTAATCATTTTTCAGTGCTTGTCCCCGATGAGGTCCAAGTATAGAAAGTTGGGTATCGATCTTGTCTCTCCTGAGGAAAATCACTCTCACACTCCTAAGAAACCCTCCATAGAAAAATAAAAGAAAAGTAACAGAGAAGAAGATTCTATTAATCTTTTGCTTGAGTAGGCATGATAGAGGGATGAAATAATGGAGAATTTTTCCCACATATTTCAACTCATGTCGATAACAGTAGGCACGCATTCATCAATCGGCCACTTTGGAGGCACCTCTCCTTTCAAGTTAAAAGTTAATTTCGATATTCTTTTATTTCAAGGTTAGATAGATATGGATTCCCTAGAAAAATGGTTAAATCTACTAGAAGGTTACTTCTTTGTTCACAATTTTTTCGACAGGGAAAATATCACCTTCGCACTCCTTAAGGCTCCCCCCCATGTCAAACATTGGTTGGAAACTTACTATGAGAAACATTCCACATAGGAGTTTGGAATATATGGGGCCAACCCACTTGGTAGTTTTTTGTGGATGTGGTCAAGGAACAATATTACCCTGTTGGTAACTATGACGACCAGTACATGATATGGACGACACTGTGGAAAGAACAGGGAGAAATAGTGTCAAAGTTCACAAATACTTTCCATATATCGTGCACCAGGTTGGGTATCAAAGACTCTTAGTGGAATTTGGTTCCAAAATACCATGGGGCTTTGCATAGGTACATCTAAACCAAAATGGATTTCCTGGACATCTCATCACTAGGAGATGACTTTTGATATGTTGTGAAAATCGAGAAAAATTTTAGGCACCAAAACAAATGATATTTTGGGTCTACAAATATGACATAACCAAAGTATGGTAAATACGACCCTAAAAATCAGTCTTCAGAAAACCCATCCACTCCACATGAAAAGAAGGGTAATGGAAAGACAAAGAAGGACACTGGAAAGTGGTGTGATTTCCACAAAATATCCTCGCACAACACCGATGAATGTCGCTTAAAATAGTCATTGGTGGTTGATATCAAAGAAAAAGAGCCGAACCCAGATTCAAAATGTGATTCAGAAAATAATGGGAGAATATAGATCATTGATGCAAACCCCACTACTACTGTCGTGACCGCAAGAATTCAACTAGAAGAACTAGCAGATCCTGAAGAATGAGGTCTGAGTATAGAAAGTTGGGTCTCAATATTGTCTCTCTTGAGGAGAATCGCTATCGCATGCCCAAGAAAACCTCCATGGCAGAAGAAAATAAAAGTGACATAACAAAAGATTCTATTAATATGTTGCTTGAGAAAGATATGATGGAGAATTTTTCCCACATCTTTCAACACATGTCAATAAAACCAAGCACATATTCATCAAGAGGCCACTTTGGAGGCACCTCTCCTTTCAAGGTACAAGTTAATTTGTATATCCCCTTATTTGAAGGTTAGATAGATGTGCATGCCCTATAGAAATGGTTAAATCTGCTACAAGGCTACTTCTATGTTCACAATTTTTCTGACATGGAAAATATCACCTTCACACTCCTTAAGTCTCTCCCCCATGTCAAACATTGGTAGGAAACTTATTGGGAGAAAAGTTCCATAGAGGAGTCTAGAATATATGGGGCCGAGCCCACTTGGGATTTTTTTGTGGATGTGGTCAAGGAACAATATTACCCTGTTGGTATCTATGATGACCAATACATGCGATGGACCACACTGCGACAAGAGTGGGGCCAAATAGTTTCAGATTTCACAAATACTTTTCATACCTTACGCACAAAGCTAGGTATCAAAGACTCTCAGTGGTATTTGGTTATGAAATATTGTTGGGCTCTGCATAGGTACATCAAAACCAAAATGTATTTACTGGACATCTATTTACTAGGAATTTCCTATCAATATGTTGTCAAAATCGAGCAGAGATTTAGGAACCAGAAAAAATGGGAGTTCAGGTCTGCAAATACACAACAACCAAAGTATGGTAAATACGTCCCTAAAAACCATCCTTCAAAAAACCCATCCAAGCCACATGAAAAGAAGGGTAATGGAAAGACGAAGAATGCCACTGGAAAGTGGTGCGATTTCCACAAAATCCCCTAACACAACACCATTGAATGTCACTCAAAACATTCATTGGTGGCCAAGATCAAATAAAAAGATTCGAACACATATTTGGACTCTCATTTAGAAAATAATGGGAGAATAAATATCATCGACATAGACCCTACTACTATTGTCGCGACCACGACAATTCAACGAGAAGAACTAGAAGAAACTGAAGAATGGGAGCTCCTCTTCCATTCATAGATGTGGATGAATGGAACCCTGTTTCATGTCATTATTGATAGTGGAGTCCAGAAGAACCTCATCTCATCAAAGGTTGTAAAACAACTGGGATTGTCGACAATACTACACCCACAACCATACAACATTGGGTGTCTTCGCCAGGGATGAGATCTTTGTGTCATCCAACAATTTTGATTGTCATACGACAACCATCCCTTAAAGGATGAAGTATTATTTGATGTTTCCCAAATGGATGCATGTGATTTTCTTTTGGGCCAGCCATATATGTGGAAGTTCCATGTTATTTACAAGTCTTTAACCCAAAGTGTCATTGTTACTCTGGGTGGTCATATCTACAGGATACCAGAGGTAGTTCCAACTATTTTCCCACTTAAATAGTGCCACAATGTAGTATATCATACTACAAAGTTCAACTTCTTCACAATATGTTCAAAAGGTGAACAAAAGGACACTACCACCACTGCAACCTCAGTCCAAACACCTTCTATCCAGTAGAAACAGGTCAACAAGATTGAATCAAAGAGCAAAGATTCCTTCTGCACATAGTCATCTCATGTAACCGTACTGGTTACAAAGGTCCAACGCAATGGATACCATTTCTTCCTAAGGAAGGATGATTGATATAGGTATATATCAATGGCCACCCGCCTATTCCAATAGGGTCAAAATAGTTTTATGGAAATTTACTATTTTTAGCAGTTTTTTCGGATTCTAAAGTTCCAGGGCCATTGTGAGGGCCTAAATGATGCTTTTTCATGATAGGGAACCTCAATTATGGCGTAAGTATTTTATTAAGGCCCCAAAATGAATCTCATCGTTGATACCTTTCCAACGAGCTATCGTTCACCTCAAAAATAGATCGTATGCCAAAGTTATGCCCCTGAGAAGTTGATACACCAAACTACCCAAAATGAGGTCCACAAAACTGTTGGATTTTCATATTCCAGGGTTAATGTTTTTGAGTTTTGTTTAAGTTAAAAGTTCATTTGCAGCCTCATTGTAACAATCATCTTCTTTCAAATGAATGTAGTTGTCACATCTCTTCTCAGAGATATGTTTCCACCATTCTAGAGAGTCTTTTACTATGTATGTTTATGGTTTTGTACATTTCGCTCATTAATAGAAATTGTGTATTATTGTATCTATGAGTCTCTTCTTATATATCTGATATATATATGTTATATTATTGGATATATGATATATCTTTGTACATTTATTTATTGTATATCTACTCTAATTTCCTACCAAAAGTAATCTGGATCAGTGGTATCAAAGCATGCTGCTCTTGATTGTTTTTTAGTGCATGTCCCCGATGCGGTCTAAGTATAGAAAGTTGGGTCTTGAGCTTGTCTCTCTTGAGGAAAAAATCTCTCGCATGCCCAAGAAACCCTCCATGGTGGAATAAAATAAAAGCAACGTAGCAGAAGATTCTATTGATTTGTTTCTTGAGAAATCTCTCACGCGACAGAGGGATGAAATGATGTAGAATTTATCTAACATCCTTCAATTCCTATCGATAATAGCAGGAACATATTCATGAAGCGACCACTTTTGAGGAACCTCTCCTTTCAAGGTAAAATTTGATTTTTATATTCCCATATTTGAAGGTCAGATAGATGTGGATTCCCTAGAAAAATGGTTAAATATACTAAAATGTTACTTCTTTGTTCACAATTTTTCCGACAAGGAAAAGATCACCTTCGCACTCCTTAAGGCTCTCCCCCATGTCAAACATTGGTGGGAAATTTACTGGTAGAAAAGTTCCATAGAGGAGTTTGGAATGTATGGGTTCGAGCCCACTTGGGATTTTTTTGTGGATGTGGTCAAGGAACAATATTACCCTACTAGTAACTATGATGACTAGTACATGAGATGGATCACACTTCGAAAATACTAGGGCCAAACAATGTCGAAGTTCAAAAATACTTTCTATACCTTGCACACCAATATGGGTATCAAATACTCTTATCGACATTTGGTTCTGAAATACCATGGGGCCCTACATAGGTACATTCAAACCGAAATGGATTTCTAGGACATCTCATCACCGGGAGCTTCCTATCGATATGCTGTCAAAATTGAGCAAATATTTAGGCACTAGAAAAATATAGAGTTTGGGTATGCAAATCCACAACAACCAAAGTATGGTAAATACGGCCCTAACAAACAGCCTTCAGAAAACACGTCCAAGCCACATGAAAATAATGGTAATGGGAATAAAAAGAAGGACACTGGAAAGTGGTGCGATTTCCACAAACTGCTCTGGCACAACACCGATAAATGTTGCTCAAAATAGTCATTGGTGCTCGATATCAAAGAAAAAGATTCAAACCCAGATTCAAAATCTCTTTCAGAAAATAATGGGAGTAGACAGATCATCGACATAGACCCCAATGCTACTGTCATGACCACAAAAATTCAACCAGAAGAACCAACAGATCCTGAATAAGGGGAGCACCTCTTCCATTCACAAATGTGGGTGAAGGGGAACCCATTTCATTTCATTATTGATAGTGGAAGCCATAAGAACCTCATCTCAGTAGAGGTCATAAAAAATTTGGGATTGTCAACAACACCACACCCGCAGCTATACAACATCGGGTGCCTTTGTTAGGGACAAGATTTCCATATCAACCAGTAGTGTCAATTGTCATACGACATCTAGCACTTCAAGGATGACGTACTATGTGATGTTTCCCCACTGGATATTTGTGATGTTCTATTGGGACAACCATATATGTGTAAGCACCATGCTATTTATGAGTCTCAACTCTATAGTTTCATTATTACTCTGGGTGATCATCTCTATATGATACTAGAGGTAGTTCCAACTAGTGTCCCACCTAAATAGTGCCACAAGGTAGTATCTCATACTACAAAATCGATCTTCTTCACAATCTATTCAAAATGTGAAAACATGGACGCTGCCACCACTGCAGCCTCAATCTAAGCACCTTTTATCCAGCATATGCAGTTCAACAAGATTGAAGAAAAGAACAAAGATTCCTTCTGCACACATTCATATCATGTATCTAGACTAGTTTAAAATGTCCAACACTTCCAACATTAGGTTATGGACAACCTTCCACAAGCCAAGCAATACAACTTCTCCAACAAGGCAAGTAGCTCACTAAGGTTCAAATTCAGCAAATGCTCCCCCATCTCCCTCGAGAACTCAATGAAATGGAGACCATTTATTCCTAAGGAGGGCGGATTGATCCAAGTGGATATCAGTGTCCACCCACCTATTCCAACTAGCTCAAAATACTTTTCTGGCAATTTACTATTTTTAGTAGTTTTTCGAGTCCTAAACTTCCAGGGCCATTTTGAGGGCCTAAATGATGATTTTTCATGATAAGTCACCTCAATAAAAACAATAGGCTCTGATTGAGCCCCCAAAATGAAGCTTCTCATTTATACCTTTCCAACGAGCTATTTTTCACCTCAAACAAAGATCGTATGCCAAAGTTACACCCTAGAAAGTTGATATACCAAACTACCCAAAATAGGGTCCACAAAACTGTTGGATTTTCATATTCCGAGGTTAGGGTTTTGGATTTTATTTATGTTAAAAATTCCTTTGGAGCCTCATTATAACAATAATCTTCTTGAGAATGATCATATTCGTCACATCTCTTCTCATAGATAAGTTTCCACCATTCTAACGAGTCTTTCACTCTGTATTTTTACAGTTCTGTACATTTCATATAAATTGTGTATTACTATGTCTCTGTGTTTATGCTTATATCTATGATATATTTATGTTATATTATTGGATATCTAATATTTCTATGTACATTTCTTTATTATATCTCCACTCTCATTTCATGCCAAAAATGATTTGGATCATGTGGGCTACGGGGTTTTAGAAAGCAGGTCTTCTAAACCTATTTGAAATACCACACTTTGGAAGGATCCAAGAGATCAATGCTTGTGTAAAAATGTTTCTAATTTTCATGCAAGGGAGCTACATGTGGCTTGACAGGATAATGTCCATTGATACATATTTGATCATGTGCATTATCGATCTTCCATCGCCAGGGTAGGACCTCTCTTTTTTATTTTTTGACAAGAAGAATGAAAATGTTCTAGTTGAGAGCATGAAGGATAAGTTCCATACATTCTGTGGACAACACTAACTAGATTTTCTGAACATATGAAACCTGATAATAAGTTTTGTGATGCAATCCTTAGCCTATAAGTTGTTAATAAAGTTTAGAGAAGACCAATTCCCAACAACGATCATAACAACAATGCAAAGGTGTGTCGAGGGAATCCATATGAACTGGGCGATGTTTTTACTAATTTTTTTTTTATTGATTTTGAGGAAGTGAAAGATAAAGGGACCGAGTTCCATTATGCCTAGTTACTAATTCTAATAACATTATCATCTTGGAGGGACAGAAATAGCACACAATGTTTGGAAGTCAGAGACAAGCCATTTTTAGACGTGTACTATTAGAACTTATGGTATACTACACACAAGGCATGAAAGATGGATAAAAATGTTGTATTTTACATCTATAAGGAAACTATTAGGGACAACATCGAGAGGACACCATGCACACCACCACAGGTGGTCGAGGAGTATAATTTAGTGGTGTGCTTCAAGGAAAGTCGTCACCATATGTACATACAAGCTAAAAAGGACCCATATCAACAATGGTTTCCAACCCAATACAGGTTAACTAAGGAGGAGGTGGACCATATCATGGTTGATTGGGATGATGAGTGGAATATTCTACTAGTAGAAACAAGGCCTTCAGAGAAACAAAACCCATAGGTACAAGAGATCAATGATGATGAAGAATAAGGAGCCGAACAGGGAGGTGGAAAGGAAACATAAGAAACAACCCAATAAACATCACCACACACATATAGGAAAAAGAAGGAACATGAGAGAAGGAAATATAGACATCAACAACCAAAGAACAAATTCGTGAAGGAAGTGGCTATCCAAGCCTTGACATAAGAATATTTGGAGAAGATAAGAGATCAAGGGAAATAAGTCATCGATGACACGTTTCACCGCATGAACCAACATCGTGAATAGATTCATAGACGGATGTAGGAGCATACGACCGAGTTGTGAAAATTGTTGGAAGAAGCCAAGATTGCACTAGTGAAATATACATAGGATGAACAAACACCTACAAAGAATGGGGAGGCAGGGCCGAAAACCTCTCAATCATTAGAATTCATAAGAGAATGATGATTGATCAAGCTAGTGACCGGGGCCATATATTTCCCCACCACATAGATGTAGGAATAGGAAAGAAAACTAGGTCACATTGACTTAGTTTGATCTCAACTACCAACATATGTATTACAGGAGTTGTAGTTGAGTGTCACGCAAGAGATGATATTTCTCGCAGAAAAGACATCGAGTGAGTTAGTTAAATTTATGTCCAAGAACATAGACTTGGATATGGAGTTTATCAAGGTCAAGAAAGAGCATGATGAAGCTGCGTAGAAGATTGAAAAGATGTAGTAGGCCTTCAAGAAGTTTTACCAGGAACTCCCAGAAGTGCGGACATAAATAGAGACCCCAGTCAAATAACATGTAACGAATACAAGCGAAGTCATTCATGGCTTTTGTGCATGAAGTTTTGACCTAGAAGTGTGAATGCCACCAAGCACTCTACCTAAATAAAGGGATAAAATGGAGTGGACAATGACAATAGTGGTAGAGAACATAAAGAATCCATAATTCGAATGTGCTCAGCTTTATACAAAAAGTATGGGTTTCTAGACACAACTATCTAAATACAAGGAGCAATAGAAGATAAGTTAGAAGATACAGGATACGTAGGAAAAGGCACAGAAGTTCAAAGAAGTGATGGGCACATTACTGCCATCATAGGTAGTAACATCAATGAATTAGAATACAAAGTTGTATTAAAAAATGAATCAGCTAAGGGCAGAGCAACAAGATCATGCACAACAGATAGAAGTACTACAAAATGAAACATATAGAGTGGCAGTAGCCTTAGAAATAACTCAAGGGATAATCAAATAGTCAATTGAAAAAATTATCGAGAAGATGGAGGATCGGATCAATACAAACACAGTCGACAAAATTTTACATAAGGAAATAGAGGTAAAGGAAAAGTCCACAACAACGAAGGAGACCTTCAAGAAATTCATGGTTCACTGGAAGAAGGCATGAGTGGCTTGAGATGAGCCACAGGTGAGTGTTGGGGGTTTGTTGGATAAGTTTTGGGATCTATTCCAGAACAAGTCAAAGAATAAAATGAAGTTATAATATGGACCATAGCATGTGATGGGAAGCATACTTTAAGGAGTCAAATTGTTTGAAAGAATAAATCATGATGGAGAGATGCGCAAAAGGAAGAAAACGGTTATACACCATTGAGTTTTTGGGACATTTTTTCCACATTGTAATGGGATTAGCCCTATTTTGATGTATAAATATATAAAAGGTTTTTAGGTAGAAGGGGTTCTCAGGGTTCGACATATGAGCAGTGTTGTCACCAAAAAATTGTTCATACAAATATAGACAATGGATGAAGAAATAGTCATCACAAATATAGTATATGACCAATAATTACAGGACGATCACACTCAGTTTGACTAGATAATCACAAAACTTTGCAAAAATATCCTGAATTTCTGCACACATTCAACAATGATAGCACACATGCACCCGCACAGGCTAACACAACATTAAACATGCACAGTATGTGCCCCACATGATTGGAAATCGAGCAACCCGTGCAGATGCAGAAATGACACATTGATTATTTTGGTCAAGCCTCAACCACTTATGGGATGAAGTGGATCTCGTCGATACCCCAAAATTGCCTTAAAATTCTTCCTTGGGATCACCAAAAATATGGGAGGTACCTCCAAAGGCCTCCCCATGCACACTTGAAACTAGTTGTGAAATATCTATCCATCCTCCTATAAATAGAGGATCATTGTATGCAAAAGAAGAGGAATTTCATAGCATTGTTGTGTTTTCCAAATACTTGTGGAAAATACTTTTGTTCTCTTAAGAATATCTTGGGAACGTATAGCATAGGGAAAGATTTTCACCTATTGGGAATCTTTTCCATAGAGTTATTCACCATTGTCAATAAAAAATAGGATAATAATATCTCTACTTTGAGAGATTCAAGAGCCCTCCCTTAGAGGAATAGGGGATTTATAAATCTCACATTTCTTCTCTTGGTGATATCAATTCCAAAGACCATTCTCTATTCGGTAACCATTATTTGTGTTCAATTTCATGCATTCTTTTTTAATATTTGCATAGTTTAGTTTCCATGGTTTGTTCTTTATATCTTTATTTATTTCTTTTTTTCTAGTTTGTGGGTTCACTAACCTACTAACCATTGTTCTATGTTTCTTTGTTGGCTTACCGAGGCAATCAAAGGGGTATCTTTTTGCTCACCCTTGTGATCAAAATATCCAAATAGACTGGAGACCATATTTGGGATTGGAATCCAAATTCCTCCTCTAGTGGGCTATTAGATTTGTCATTCTCACTTTTTTGTGTTTGTAGGGTCCAAAACTGGCCTAGTGTACCCTTCAGACACTTCAATTCATCCCTATGTTAGTTGAATTCATTTCAAAATTGTTGGCCCTCCATTTCTCTATGTGTGCACAAGTTCGGGAAAAAGAGATGTGTTGATCACATAGAACCACGTGAATTTTTTACCATAAAACCTGCGTAGAGTTCTTGAATGTCAATCCCAAACACGCGTGGATCCGCGCGACTGTGCAATTTTTTTTCCTAGTAACTTAGATTTATTTTATGCACTTTGTGAAAGCCACAAAAATAAGGCTTGGGATTCATTATTTCAGAGATACTTAGTCACACATAGACATCTAGGGGGATTAAAAATAACCATAAAATCTTTTATTTCTTTGGTTTCCACATGGATGGATTAATTTTAAAATTTGAATTTTAAACATTGAAAGATTTCCTTTTAAAAAACATCACGTTAAATCGAGACTAGGAGCCTATTTTGTCAATCTTGGAGTATGCTCTTTCCTTGCACCTTTGTGTGATCTTGGAAATCAGAAAAAGATATTGCATAAGAAATCTCTATCTCCCTTTAAAATCAATCTTTAGGAGAGGCCAATACCTCTTAGCTTGCTTCTTTTGCAACTAAATCAATCATTTTAGGAGAGGCCAATACCTCTTAGTTTGATTATTTTACAAATAAATCAATCATTTTAGGAGAGGCCAATACCTCTTAGTTTTCTTTTTGAAACATAATATAAAATGTTTGTAAGGTCCCATACATGCCCACATGTGCACAATCCTAGGATAGTTTCAATTTTTTAGAGCAAACAACCTAGGAAGTTTAAGGATTGGTAAGGGACCATACATGCCCACATGTCTACAATATAGGATAGTTTCAAAGATTTATTATATTAGAAAACATTCTAGGGACATTAAAATATCAATAGTAAGGACTCACATGTCCACCATGCTATTCACATAGGGATTTTTCAAGTTTTGCAAGGATTGTTTGTGAAACTTAGTAAATTAGAAGTAAGCAAGATTTGTAAAGGACCAAGCAATGTCCAGATGTTAAAGCTTTTCTCACTTAAATTATTAAAAATGATTACACGCTTTCAATTCTTTCACACAACATCACCACATATTAGAAATATTTTTTAATATAGACTTGAAACTGTAGTATGCTCTTCTCCTTGTGCCCATAAGCGATCTCAGAGGATCAGAAGGGATTCATTTGTTTAGTACCAATGTTTTGGTCACACCACTTTTAAACAATGAAGTTGGCCCATGACCCCAACTTCATAGCCTACTTTCACATCCTAAAAGAAATCATAAAAAACACATTTTATAACCTTCACAAGAGGAACACCAAAAGAAAATTGTAGTCTAAGTTATGATTTTGGGAATAGGTATCCAAATAACTCCCCATTATATTTTTCTCATTGAAACTTAGAATTTTGTGAAATAGGGCACCAAAATCCTCTTGATCAGGAATTCCTACACCATAAGGAAGAGAGACACCCATGAAGGGTCAAAGGCTGAGGTCCAATTGTGTTGTGCATGCCTCCTTGGGTCAGCGAACCCTTGGAAAGTATCCAGCATGTGATCGATTTATGAGGACGAAAATATAAATTTCGTGCTTGATTGAGGTAACTTGGTGGCCAAATATAGGTTTTATCTACCCAAGTGGTGGTTTGGGATGCAATCACACCTTAATCAGATTTTGAATGACTATTGGGAAATATTGTCGGTCCTTTAAGGATATTCCCCCTTCACCCCTCATTATAACTAATTATTCATACCTTCACTAGCTCCTCTTATGGTGGATTCATGCCCCACTGTTCAGTGATTTTGGAAGGACCAGTGATTTTTTAGAGGAAGCACAAAAAGTATTTTAGGACACGTGTTTTTTGTTTCATTTTATTCCCAACGCAAATAATTCCCAAACCATCTTACAGTGTTACTAGTTTATGTATGATTACCATCGATTGATTACATACATTTTTCAAAAACATTGTTGAGATAGTCCACATTTACCAAAACAATTTTTAATTTATTCTTCTCACTACCACATGCACACAATCACACATTCACATATAGTCCATAATCATAGGGGAACCACAACATCCCCACCATTCTATACGTCTGAACAACCTCTCCCCCAATATTGAGAGGTGTTCCCAATTTGGTTGACACATCAACACAACCAGTACACACACCAGTGAGTTCCATTGTTATCTTTTCTTGGATAGACCTTCCTAGGCACCACTATCTAGAACAATCAACCCATATTGTATCCCTTCCTATTTATTAATTGGATCTCCAACCATCAAACACCATCAAAGGACCAAAAAACCTACCATATATAACCCCATTCTCTTCTTAGTTAGGAAACACTTGGGCCCCCTCTATTAAATATATTGGTCATCCACCACACATAAGGAGTAAGAAGAGAAACACCCACTATCAACCCCAATGGAATGGGGGAAATTCTTGTACAAATACGAGCACTAATAGTTCCCCCCAGAACTACAATAAAACCAAGCATAGATGTACCACCCATGCATGGAATAATGACCCTTTCCCATTTTATGAGTTCAATGGTCACCCATGCCAACAATGCCCTAAACTCATTACAGAGCTAGTCCAAGCAATCCATTTGAAGTGCATGCAACATAATAACCTTAGTAGTTATCCTTACACTACCTCAAAATTCTCCCTCCCCCAACATGCCCCCATTTCTCCATTCGGTGAGTTTCCATGCACCTCGACATCATTTCTTACCCCTCACATGGGTAACTTCCCCTCACACCCAATCTACCTCATGATTGAGACTCAATCATGTACACTTGGGGAAACCCCTTCCATTTCTAGTACCACAATGTATACTAGACCTTAACCTTGCAAGGAAAATGGAAGTGTATACCCACACCCATCACAAGACATCACCCTTGATTGGGATAAAATTATCTAATCACAACTACCATCTTCTACCCTATTTGAAATATAGGTCATCGTTAAAAATCGTACAATTTATCGGTGTATAGTAGATGATGGGGCATCCTCATGTATTATGTCCTCATCAACTTGGGAACAACTATGCTCCCCTACTCTTATCCCATCTATGACTAATTTAAGATCCTTTACTGGTAGACTATGTTAAACCTTAGAGATTTTGCCTAATCTCCCCATTAAGTTAGGTGGTAAGACATTTTTTATCAATGTTGTTGTCATCGATGGTTTGGTGGATTACAATAGTCTCTTGGGTCATGATTTCATCTATGACATGAGTGTTGTGGTGTATTCACTCTTTTGGGTCATGATATTCCCACATGAGGGACACATCATCACAATCGATCAAATCTCCTACATTGATCCCCCTCCACAAGATTCTCAGAACATCATCTCACATCATGTTGCTCACATTGAGTCCATCCACCATGTGTCCATTTCCACTAGTCATGCAACATCTACTCCCCCTAAAAATGATCCCATGCCTATAGAACCACCTCCTCACCACTTCGAATTGGAGGATGGGTGGATTAATTCATCCTTGGGGGAATCCATGCATGTTTCTTCCCCCAAACCCAAAATAAACCATGAACTCTCAACTACATTCTTCCCAAAAGATGTAGAATTATTTGAGGCCACTACTTCTTTCATTTATTCTAGTTATAACCTTCATCTAAATTCTCCTATCTACTGCTGGCAGGGTCTTAAATATTCAATTGGTTCACCCTCTAATATTATCTTCCTTGATAAGGTCATTACTCCATCTCAAATAGTATCACCTCTTCTCACCGATTGATATATTAGGGACTCTAGTTCCATGATGACAAATCATGCCCATATAGAATATGTTTCCACATTGCTTAAATTCCCAAAACCCCCAATAGATATTACACAAAGTAATGGATACAATACACTATTTTAGATCCTCTTTGTTTGTATGTTCAACTTTAAACTTCCTTCTATTTTACCGTTGGTCCATAATCTTGGGTATTTGGAAACAACCCTTCCCCTAGTCCTCATTCCTCATATCATAATACAAGGGGTGGAATCACTTCCCACCATGGTCCCATAAGACCTTTCTCTCGACACAACACCAAATCACAATATACCCTTCATGGGAACCATTATACCACCACCTTTTGTTTAGTGCCCCCATATATCATGCGACTACAAGCCACGTGGCCTAATCAGAATGATCCACCAAGATAGTTTGATTACTTCTTGCAGTGAGGCCCCCTTAGCCTTAGTAATTTTTTAGTTGCCCCCATAGGGGAAACATGGCCTCCTTCAGGGAGTTCCTTTTCCAAGAACTCATTATTTTGTGGCCTCCCTTAGGGAGTTTCTTGGTCAAGAACCTATAGTTCCCTATCCTCCTTTAGGGAGTTCTTTTTTTAGGAAATCATAGTTCTGTGAACTCCCTTTGGGAGTTCCTTGTTTAGGAACCCATGGTTCCTTGGCCTCCTTCAGAGAGTTCCTTTTTCAGGAAACCATTGTTTCAAGTAGATAATTCTATTCAAACTTGCTCCACCCCCCTGCCATATCCTACGAGAGATGCTTCCATTTTCATTGCAATCTCCAAATCTTCTGGATGTGATACAACCTTTTGTTGAATCAATGACCTACAAATGTGTGGTAGAAGTCCTGCAATAAACCATTCTTTGTGTTGTTGATTAGGGATCTGGAATAATAGTCTACCCATCAAATCCTTAAACCATTGATCATAGTCCCAAACTGACTCATTCTACACCTGTTTTATTCCCTTCAGCTCTGTGATGTATTGTGACTCAGATTTTGTCTTATTGAACCCTTTCAACGATGCTTGTCTAATTTCTACTAAAGTACTTACTTTCCTGTAGGTGTGGTACTCTGCAGTTTCATATACTAGACTAATGCACGACCTCTAAATGTTGTTTCCAACTGCGCAATAATTATAGCTTCATCCTGGACATTCTTTGTGGCCTAAATTGTTTCACATATGAATAGATTTTTGTCCATTTCCTATGACCCAAATCCCTAGAACTCAAGCAGTCTTTGTGTGTTATCTAACCCTACCATGTTTTTTTGTGTAACACCTCCCCTTGGCAAATTGGTTGACTCTGACTCGATGCACTGCTTCCACTGCTCTAGCTATTTCTACTCTATCTTCCCTTGCTAACTATAAGTTCTTTTAAAAAATCCACAAATGTTACTTCTGATCTAGGTGATGCACATGGGGTTGTGGAGTCGACACAAGATCTAGTCTCAGTAGAAATTATCGGTTCTTCTATTATAGGATTGCACTGAGAATTATCTTCATCTCCTTATACGTGTGGTATCTCAACAATATGGACTATTACGCAAGGCTCTCTCCCCTCAAGCTCACTTCATGGCTCTCCTTTCTCATCCCCATTCTTTTACCTTCTGTACCTTCTTCCACTATGCAGTATTCCAAATTTTTCTTCCTCTTTTGATACACCTTCTTTGCTTCTATGCATACTCAGTCCCTAGCTTCCTTCTTCATTCTGTCCTTCATTCTTTCCTAGCTTTGGACTATTTTATAATCATCCCGTAGTTCCCCTATGTGCATGAATCTCCTTATCAATTAGAATCCATTTTCATGACACACTTATTACACAATAACATATTTATCCAGGTACCCAATGATTTCATAAACCTTCCACGTGGACCTTTAAGGAAATCACTCCCTGCAAAACTATATGAATGGGTACAATCTACTAAAAATTTCATAATATACCCTCCCAATATAATGTTCAACCAGAAATCAACTACATGAGAAGTCTTGTCACTTACAAAGTTTAATTATATTACCAAATCAAAATTCTAGTTCCCCGACAGTGCAGTTCGGTACCTTCCAATATTCTCCACTAATATTTCTAACCACTCAATTAAGATAATTGAAAATTCACCCAAGAAAATCTCATGCAGCTTTGTGTAAAGGTACCTTTGCATCCACTTCTCGTCGCTCATCTGAGGGTTTTTATTCTCTTTTCAAGAAAAATCTTATTCTTTCCTTTCTATCCATTTGATGATCTATTTCTTAGACAATCACCAAAATATTCCCTCAATCACATATTCTGGGTCCTGACAATAGAACCATTTGTTGTCGCATGGTTGTAAGACCCTAGGTTCAAGTTATCTAACCAACAAACCTTGTAGACCCCATCCCTTTCGACATCACGTACATGCAAGTGAAGTCTCCCCTAAGCCATCTATTGGGGTTGTAGGAACCACGTTTCTGTAGGTATGAGGGGATGTGAGGCCATTAGCATGTTCATTCTTAGTTTTTTTATGTGTCATATTATTTTTCCCATCTCACTTGATTAATTAGTGACTTTAATTATGAAGCCTCATTGTGACACAGATTGCAACATAAACTATTCATTGTAACATGTATCTTTACTATGCATCAATCATCCAATACACATATATAGATCTAGTTATGCATAAGTATAACATTTAAGAGAAATCACATAAAAATAAATTCAGACACAAAGTTTAACGTGGTTCACCCAAAATTTGGGCTAAGTCCACAATGGTTGGTGTTGGCATAGGGGAAGACCTAGGGTTTAGCTTCAAGAGCACACCAACAAGCCCTAACTACTGGCCCTTTCATCTACACCTGCGAAGAATATGAAGTCTCACTCGAAGCAACTATGGGGAGGTTGCAGGACAAATATGTCTACAACCAAGGGAACTATCAAGTGGATCGAACACTAGAATAATACAACATGCATATATCACTTATCAGTTTAGATCTATTCCACACATCTATCAGATCTACCACAATAATGCAATAACAATATATCAAGGCAAAATAACATAGCATCAATCACACACACAAGACAAGATATACGTGGTTCACCCTCTCTCTAGGGCTATGTCCACAAAACTGTGCTTTATAATGTATTAAGATGAATCATACAGTTTTTGTCTGCTCTCTCAGATAGAAAATCTTCTTTCTTCTTCTTTATATCTCTCCCCTCCCTGCGCACCCAGCTGCAGGGTTGATCTTCACACCCAGCTGAAGATCTTACAATAAAGAAATCTCTCATACTCAACACTTCTCTCTCCCATGATGTTACTCACTCGATCACACAACAATAATCACAACACCAAAAATAGTAACAACAATGACAACAACCCATCCCAGGTCCTCTTGACCTCTATTTATACATTACAATCACTCACTGACATCCTTAGGTCGAAACCTAGGTGTCAAAACCCTAGATACCAAAACCCTAGGTGTCTAAAACCCTAGGTCAACCTGACCTACGTTTTCAGGGCTTCGCCAACATATCTTTCCTTCCTTCTCGTGCGGTGCTCCAAAGTATCCAATAGTGGATTTTTCTGCTTGATGAGTTGTCTATGATCCTTCTTCCTTGCTAATTTTTCATCCTCTATCTCCTCATCCAATGGCTTGCTTCCTTTTACTTCACTCCATATTTTCTGCTCTTTTGCTCACTTCGACCCAATAGCCGTCACTATGTCTTCTGTGAAGTTCACATTTTGCCTTTTCATCCTTGATCTTTGCTTACTTTCATAACCAAGGGCCAACAGGCCCCCAAAACTCACCTATGACTCATCCTAAGGCACTTCAAATATGATTCTTCTATTTTATGTCTACTTCAAAGTGCGCAATGCAGCCTTTGCTTTCTGCTCTATGCCTCCTCTCCTTCCCTACACATATTGTCTTTTCGATGTCTGGTACCCAGTTTCAACTACACTTGGTACCTAGACCATTTTCCTTATGCTTTTACTTATAGCTGCGAGGCAGTTGGTTGTCATAGTACAATTTCAACCGGCTCCCATTCACCAATCCTGCCTTCCATTCTCCCTTCAAAGTCTTCAACTGCGCAACTCCTCCTTCTGTAACATAGGCGATCTCATATGGCCCGAGGCAATGTGTTCTGAACTTCCCAGGATGTTTTTTGAACTTACTGTCATATACGAGTACTAGATCACCTTGATTGAATGCCTTCTTCTTGATGTGCCTGTCATGATAGGCCTTTTCTCTTTCCTTTTTCACCTGTTGATGGAATCCTACAATAAACCTATCTTCTTAGTGTTCAAGAAACTATGCAAGCCTCTCTTGAACAATGCCAACATCATCCATATCTGTAAAGGAAAAAATTCTTAAGCTTGGTACCAAGTATTCCATTGGGACAACAACTTCGAGACCATATACCAACTTAAAAGGGGTCTGCATTGTTAACTTCTTGCAAGTGGTTCTATAGGCCCGTAGTACTGCTGGTACTCTTAAATCCCAGTCATCCCTATTCACACTACAAATCTTCATCAGTGTTGTTTACAATATATTATTGAATGCTTCGATTGTCCCATTTGCTTGTGGATGGTAAGGTGTGCTCTTCTAATGGAGGACTGCAAATTCCTCAGTCAGGCTTCAATTGTTTTATTTATGAAATGTGTGCCTTGATCACTCATAAGGATCTTTGGGAATCCAAACATGGTTATGATGTCATCAAATATGAAGTACATAGTTTTAGTTGCACTACAGTCCTTAGATGCTCTTGCCTCATCCCATCTGGTCAAGTACTATGTTGCTGTAATTATGTACCTTGCTCCTGTGCACTTTCCTAGTGAGTTTATAGGTCCCATGAAGTCAATGGCCCATTTCTCAAATTCTTATAGGGTCAGTTATGGTGCTAATGGAATTTCATCTCTTCTAGATGGTTTCCCAACTCTTTGGCATACATCGCATGCTCTGTAATAGTCTTTAGAATCTATGTGTAAGGTAGGCCACCAAAGACTAGCTCTAAGAACCTTCTGTGCAGTTGCTTTCCCTGAGTACTATCCTCCTGTGATGCCTTCATGAGATTTCACGAGGATCATCGATCACTCTTCCTCCATAACACATCTTCTCAATATCTCATCAGGTCCCATCTTGTAGAGCTATCCAGATATAATTGAAAAGTCTATAGCACGCACTACTAGTTGTTTCTTCTGGGGAATTGTATACTCACTAGGTTCCATTCCTGTTGATAGAAACTAGACTATTTCTGTGAATTGGTCATCAATATTTCTAATGGACAACAACTATGTGTCTGACAGTGTATCCTCCAAACTAGTGGGATCTTCTCTATGTTCCAACCTTGACAAGTGGTCAGGACGTTTGGTCATTCTTCTTGGCTTTACTATGATCTCAAATTCATATTCTTGAAATAACAGAATCCATATGCATATTCCCCCCCCCCCAACACTGGATTTTTGACTAGGTATTTCAGTGTGGAGTGATCAGTAAACATGTTAAAGTGTCCTCCCAACAAGTAGTGGAGAAATTTCTACAACACATACACCATGGCTAACCCCTCTCGCTCGGTAATAGTGTAATTGATTTTAGCAGCTGATAGCTTCCTGTTGGCAAAGGATAACGGATGGTAAATATCTCATTCCCTAGGATGTTCTAACATTTCTCCTAAAGCAATAGAAGACACATCAACATGCACATGAAACTCCTTTCTCCAATCTAGAAAAACCAGAATAGGCACAGTAACCATTTTCTGTTCCAGTGTGTTGAAGCTCTGTTGGCACTCTTCTATCCAACTAAACTGACAATATTTCTTCAAAAGCTTCTCCATGGATGTTGTAATCTAGGAATATCCTTTAATGAACTTCTTGTAGTATTCAGTATGTCCCAGCACAGTGCGCAATTGTTTCACTGAAGTAGGAGGGGGTAGATCAACTATAATGGAAATTTTAGATGGATCGACCAGTAGTCCCTGCTTACATACAACATGACCTAACATCACTCCAAATGGTGAGAATAAGATGCATTTCTTCATATTCAAGGCAATTTGGCACTGCCTGCATTTGTCCAACATTAGCCTTAGACATTCAATATGATTTTTCAATAAATTAAAAACAGTCCAATCATCAAAATATGCTTCTAGAAATTTATGCAGAAACTCCTTGAATGCTTCAACCACCACCCTGGAAAAGATGGTTGGGGAATTCTTCAATCCAAATGGCATCACCGTATACTAGTAGGATACCCATTCTTTTGCAAATGTGGTCTTTTTACGATATTCCTTGGTAATATGGATTTGATGGTATCCTGAAAATCCATCTGTAAAATAATATACTTCCCGACCTCCCACATTATCTAACACTTCGTCAGTGACTGACGTAGGGAAGGGGTCATGCAAACATGCATCATTCAGCTTCCTGAGATCTACACAGATCCTGATATCTTAGTTCTTCTTGTCTTGTACCACCACAGGGCTAATCAACTCTGACTCTTCCACAGGTTCTATAATCCCAGCTTCCAGCATTCTGTCGAGATCAATCTTCACTTTCTCCTTATATTTAGGGTTCAATCTGTAGTGTATCTGTTTGACTGTTCTTGCATATGGTTTCAAAGGGATCCTCATCTCTCCCATAGGCCCTTTAATGTTCTTCATATTAGTGAACTTGGTTGGAAACAAGTCTTGATATTCATGCATTAATTCTGTTATATTGTCAATAGTAGCAACATCCCAATAATCTCCAACATTTGAAAGCTTCGGTGTCTTCTCTATTCCAATATTGACTTTCCTAATCGTGATTAGTTTTCCAATGAATGTTAGCTCAACTCTTGGTCCTTCCACATCTCTTTGGACTTTTGTTTTGGCAATGTTCACCTTCCTAAGATCATCATCCTCATCAGCATTGATGTTGTAACAACCTTGTAGTTTTTGGAGAGGCGCAGTCCATTCGTCATCTTCTTTCTCCAAAGGGAGGTTAGATGCCTCCTTGAATACCTATTGTCTTACAATCTGCAATGCTTTATCTACTAAAGGATATTGACTTTCAATTAAGAAGGTGGTTACAAAAATTTGAGTCATACCTTCCCAATTTGTAGTGATGAGGCACAAGTCTGCTTGAAGGTACTAGTTGATAGGAGTCATGTCCAGTGTGTTAATGAATTTGTGCACCCACTTCCCTTGAGGAATGTTTCTCTAGGCTTCTTCACAACTTCGCACATGATCCTTTGGTCAACTTCGACCTATGTACCATACTTCGCATCCTTCTACCTATGTTGAGAACTGCGTTAGGTGTCCTGGTTGTCCATAGTTATAACATATTATCTGTCCTTGGCCTTGACCCATACCTCCTCCTTGTCCTCGTCCTCTGAATCCACCACGAGGGTTGAAGTTTCCTCTCCCAGGGGAGTTATACTGCGTATTGTTTCCTTCTTGATGTACTTCACCTTGAATTTTTTATATGTCTCTTGACCTTTCATGCATGAGGTCATAAGCCCTACAATCTCTATCATAATTCCCCATGGACTTACAAAACGTGCAATACAAATTTTTGGGTGTCTGAACATATTTTTTCACGTAATATCACTCACCAGGGCAACGTCTATTTCGACATACCTCGCACTAGGGTAAGGTGACTTGCTTCAAAGGGCTCGTAGCTCCAGAGGCCAAGTATTTGTGAAATAAGGGGCAATGATCCTTTTCATGGCCTTCTGATCTGCATCTGACACACCAGATGTATTCTCTTTTATATTTTCCCTTGTCTTTCTTCATATCTTCGACCTACCAAGACAAACAAGTTAGCTGACTGAAGATCTGACTCATACCCAAGTTAGATTCTCCCATAGGGGTTGATTCTAATTTCATGGCGATATCCAACACCTCAACCTATGAAGCAATCTTGTGTTGCATCAGAGGAACTCTGATGTGTGGTAAAAGGGTAGCAATGAACCACTCTTTGTTCTACTCATATGGGATTTGAAAAGTCAATCGACCTGTTAAGGTATTAAATATCTGATTGAATTCCCAAACAGGTTCGGATACCTTCTGCTTAATCTATTTTATCTCTGTGATAGATTGTGACTCCGATTTGGGTTTCTTGAATTCTGTAGTCAACGCATTCTTGATCTCATTTAGTGGCTTAGGTTGTGCAAGTCCTTGGACAAGCTTCATGTACCATCTCAGAGCGCGATCTCGAAGGGTAGTACTAAAATGAGTTCTTTTAATAGCTTCATTGGTGATATTCTTAATATTCCATACAACTTCACATAGGAACCTGTTATGATCAAGGTATTCAGACCCATATCCCCTAAAAATAGGGAGCCTTATCTCATCTTCCATAGATCTTACTAGGTTTCCTAGGTTTCCTGTCTATGTATATGTTGAACTGCTAGTAATTGTACTCTGAGGGCTCTGGTGACTCCGACTATTTTGGTTGCTTAAGGCTATTGAAACAATAGGGGGATTAATAGTACTTACTTTGGCAGTCTGCATAGTTCCTGAAGTTTCTGGCTCGTCCTGGCGAGGTTCTTCATCTTTTCCTTCCTCTGCCCTAGCGGGTTCTGAATGCTCTTCGTCCGTCAGATCTGGATCTTCTCCACTATAGAAACCCTTGTCCTCGTAGTTCTCCTTGAATAAGTTTGCAAGATGAACTTCTATGAATGCTCTCCCACTGTGCATATGTCCAACTTCTGTGTCGATGTCGCTGTCCAAATTCCTGAACATTATCTTTTCTAGATCTAACCAATATACTATATCTTCAAGATGTTCTTCTCATGCAATAGCATCTTGATCCTCAAATTCATAAAATGTAAAAATTTTTCTCTGGATCCCTTGAATAAATACCTCTCGGCTTGGCTATATGACTCTACTCTATCAACAACAAACTTGGTGATGTACCCTCCAATGGTGCTATCAAACTAGTGATCTAATGCTTGTGACACAGCGTTATCGACTCTCTTGACCTTCTTGATCAACGTCGATGTCCAAACCACATGAGGTCTAGATCTGATCTCAAACTAGGTATCTGTTAACCTGGATAACC
Organism: Picea mariana; assembly: GCA_032191745.1. Classification (NCBI taxonomy): domain Eukaryota; kingdom Viridiplantae; phylum Streptophyta; class Pinopsida; order Pinales; family Pinaceae; genus Picea; species Picea mariana. The sequence continues at coordinate 456,187 of JASDQU010102554.1, forward strand.
ACTCATATATCTCTTGATGGATTCCTCCAAAGAAAATATCATGTATATCAATGAAGATATATCTCTCCAACCAATCCTCTGTACTAAGATTAGGGTTCTTGTTATGGGCTTCAGCGAAGTCCTTCTCTTGATCCTCTATCCACTTTTGAATTTTTGTCTTTGATGGAAACCACCTTGAAATTCCCTCAAGAAGATTACTATCCCGACAATGGAACCATTTGTTGGCATAGGGGCAGACCCATGATTAAGCTCACCAACAAGCCCTAACTGCTGGCCCTTTCGGCTACACCTGCGAAGAAGATACAGTCTCACCCGAAGAAACTATGGGGGGGTTGCAGGACAGATATGTCTACAACCAAGGGAACTATCAAGTGGATCCAACACTAGAACAATACATCATTCATATATCAGTTATCAATTTAGATCTATTCCACACATCTATCAGATCTACCACATTAATGCAATAAAAGTATATCAAGGAAAAAGAACATAGCATTAATCACACACAGAAGACAATATATACGTGGTTCACCCTCTCTCTAGGGCTATGTCCACATAATTGTGCTTTATAATGTATTAAGATGAAGCATACAGTTCTTGTCTTTGCTCTTATCTAGTAGATCTTCTTTCTTCTTCTCTCTATCTCTCTCCTCCCTGCGCACCCAGCTGCAGGGTTGATCTTCGCACCTAGTTTAAGATATTACAATACAGAAGGCTCTTGTACTCAACACTTCTCTCTCCCATGATGTTACTAACTCGATCACACAACAAAAATCACAACACCAACAATAGTAACAAAAATGAAAACAACCCATCCCAGGTCTTCTTGACCTCTATTTATACATTACAATCACTCACCGACATCCTTAGGCCGAAACCTAGGTGTCAAAACCCTAGATACCAAAACCCTAGGTGTCTAAAATCCTAGGTCAACTTGACCTGCATTTTCAAGGCTTCGCCAACCTATCTTTCCTTCCTTCTCACACGGTGCTCCAAAGTATCCAATGGTGGCTTTTTCTGCTTGTTGAGTTGTCTATGATCCTTCTTCCTTGCTGATCTATCATCCTTGATCTCATCATCCAACGACTTGCTTCCTTTTACTTCGCTCTATCTATTTTTCTCTTTTTCTCACTTCGACCCAGTAACAGTCACCGTGTCTTCCATGCAGTTCGCATTTTTCCTTTTCTTCCTTGATCTTCGCTTACTTTCATAATCAAGGGCCAACAATTGCATTTTTTGTTATTCTTTCTGCAATTCATCTCAGGTTTACACACTATGCTTAAATAGATACATCATGATGTACTCCTCTAGATTTCTTAGCCACTCTGTAGTGCAAGCCTCTCTCTAAATCTCCAGACATAGAATTTCTCTCATTCTCAGTATATTCTATCAATATCAACAAGCTATTCTCTCACTCTTGGAGAACCCAACCTTCAACCCTCAACCTTCAACAACCTATTCTACCCAACCCATTAAATATTTGTACATAGAATTTTGGTCTCAAAACCCTATTATCTTATCCCCAAAACCTATGACAAACACGATTACAACTTAATAAAACTCATTGTTCGAGCATTCTTTTCCTTTGTTTGCGCCTCCATGATACCTTTATTCTTCTGACTGCTATTCCTTCTGCTTTTGCATGTCTACCTACTTTTTCATGTCTAGCTTCTATCCTTTCTCTTTTTTCATGTGCCCTCATTCTTCGTTCTTCGAACTACCTATCCAACAGTGTGACATTCTGGTAGGGTCAAAGGGAGAACCATTTCTAGGTGGCTCTTCGGGAAATACCTTCCTTGCTAAGAGGGAGTGTTGATGCTAGTGGTAACATTGGATAGGTATTTTTGTATAGGTCTATGTGTCTATACATGTGGAAATCATCCAAAGCCTTCTACTCTTGAATTTACTTTGATTAAAGGAATTATTGAAGTAAATTGTTTTTATTAATTAATTATGTAATTAATTAATTGAGTTATTTAAGGAATGTGCTAAAAGTAATTAGAATTATTCTAAATATCAAATGAGTGTGAGAAGTAATACCAACATGCAATCACTTTGGAGATACAACTCACAATTATAAAATAAAGGCTAGGGTGAAGGAGGAAGACACTTGAAACTTAATAGTTGTTGAGGGAGTCGAAACAAAGTATTGGGTCACGAAGGAATGTGATTCAAGATCTTGGATGTGTGGATAAGGAATTCTATCTAGAGATCAGGTCAAAGAGATGAGAGAACATAGAATCACATAGGTGGATTTCAGTTAAAAGAAGTCACTAGGAATTTTCACGTTGTATGAAGCTTGGCATGCAGTCCTTCCATACATATATGCGGGTCTTAGTGGAGAGAGTCGCATACACCTCGAAACGTATGTAGTTATAGTTCATACAACAAGTCATACTTTTCTAGGTTTGTCTGTAGTTGTATTTATCTCAATGGGACACTATCCCTATTATGAGATCCATCATTTTAGCATAGTAAAATCATTCTCAGCATTGGTTTTTCCTCCTGGGTTTTTCTAGGGGTATATACCCAAAAATATAGTTCTTTATGTGTGCTTGATTTGGCTTCCTTGTTTATGTTTTCGCTGCATGTTTAGTTGATTACTTATTTTTCCTTTAATTCATTAAGTGATTTATTTGGAATTAATGGTCAGGTGTTGAGTAGGATAAATTTCAACACAAACTTTGTCCAAGCAACATACCCCTGGCATGAATTTTTATACCATTTTCACCATTGATAGCATTCATGATCCAGATAGAGGACACTGTAAATAAGTTTGGTCAAATAATAAATAATGCCATGCAAGGAGAAATAATGTTCCATTTGAGTGACCCAACTCATGGGATTCGATCCACCAAATGTGTTCACTTGAATTCTGGGAAGACACAATTCATGATGAAGGTGATTGGAATGAAGGGCTTAGAAAAGGGAAGAGTCTGCGTTTTCATGGTAGGAAGGTTGTTCAGAGGAGGTAGGGCTTAAGGGATTGACTCATCAATTTGTTGAGTTTGTATTTAATGGTATCATATTGGTCCTTGAGGGTATCCATGGAGGAATAGAGGAATATAAGGTTGGAATTGATGTTCTTGATGTCCTGCTTGTTCTAGGTGTCGTCCACAATGAAGGAAGTGATTGGTTGTGGCTGAGAGCCATTTGTGAATAGGTAAAAATTGGGTAGGTGGGTCCGCATACAAAAAAGGATTATAGGTGAGGGGTACCATGATGGGTGAGGTGAAGAGAGGAATCCAATGGGATAGGTGGAAAATAAGGGTGTTGGGAAGGGTGGGTGGTCCACAGGAAAAATTGTCTTACAAGTGATAGGTACCATGATGATCAACGCAAAGAGAGGATTCCAATGGGATAGGTCCCAAATAAGGGTGTCGACAGGACCACTATGTTACACATTATTTTGGTCACCTCTGTGATCAACTGACGATATGTGCATAAATCAATTCTATGTTCCCCGAAGATACTAAAATGAGAATTTCTCTATGAGGAAGTGAATCATATTTCTTTTCTTAAAAAACATATCAAAAGAGATCGTCAAACCCTGCAAAATGCTTGGGGTGCGATGATTCTTGATCTTCACACGGTGCACCAAAACTAGACTGCGATGTCGTTGCAGGCTTCTTATGCATAGGGTCCGACGATGCTCAAACAAGAAAAAAAGGTAAAATTCATGAAAGTTCTAGAATGGAATCTTATAGAAGATGATGTGACCTGCGATCGGTTTGGATATTACTCACTTCTCTAATTTAGTGGCATCATCCTAATCTCCTCATCCATCCCTCTTTCATCCTATATAAAGAGTAATCTCTCATGGGAAAGGCTAGGTTGGATTATGCATGAAGAATTCTTCTAAAGATTGTACTTGTGATAGTTTTTCTTTAGCTCTCCAAGTCAGGTTGTGAATGATGTTCATCAAAACCATTTGAGAAAAGGTGTGTGTGTTGGAGAAAAGAGCCATTGGAAGGGACCATGCAACATCAAGGCATAGGTTTTATTCTCCACTTTCATTCAATATAATGCAGTAATACAACTCTTCCCTATAAAGGTGTCTCTACTTTTATTGTATAACTCCTTGATATTATACATAGACTTCATTTGAATATATATATATCATTTTTCTCTCTCTTTGTTGGTTTGTGATTCTTAACAGGTTCACCATCCCACAAATCCAAAGATGGATCAAGGACAACACTAGTGAGGATCAAATGTTTGTTAAATGGTATGTCATTTGTCCCTCTCTGAACTAGTTTATATTACAATGAAATCTAAGGAGAAACTTGTATTTTTCCCTATTTCGTTCTAGCTTCTTGTTGAAGTTAGGTAGATTAGTTTGTGTCCACACTTACCGATTTGTCCAATAACAAAATTGACAACCATACTGGGGAATGTCCTCTTTTGGTTTTTGCTTCCTTTTTTCTTTTATCTTTCCTGCTTTTGGTCAATTTCATTCTCTGAGTCTTTGGGTGATCCATATTGACCCCCTAGTTCTGAAAGTTCATTGAGAAACTCTGTCCTCTTTTCAATTTTCCTTATTTTCAATCATCGTTGCACCCTGCTTGTGAAAAATAGAGCGATGATGTTGCATTGTGTTTTCCTTTTGCCTACAATGATCCTTTATCATCACACCGTTCTCTTTTGTAGCCTATGACGATTCCTGTAGAAATTTTTTGGAGTGACAATCAATTTTTCTTCTTTGCCCAGATTTTTCATTATTTTTTGGAATGAACTTTTGGTATTGTTGAGTGGTTATTTCCAACCTGGTTTGCATCTTTATTCTGAATTTGGTTGTTTCGCAAGAATTGAGAGTCTTTTTCATAAGTTTCATAGTTTTATATTTAACTTCTTGTTGAAAGGGTATAATATCAAGGCTTCATCCCTGAGTGATTTCTATATAAGTTGTTATTGGTCTTTTGATTTTTGGATTGTTGATTGATTGGAGAACAATTTTTTACTGCATTAGACAAATAAGTTTTTCTTACTTTTCATTTTTTGTTGCATTAGGAGTTTAGTTTGGGAAATAGTGTTGTGAGTGCATTTATCTTCTTGGAAAACTCTTTCTTTTTTAATTAGATCTATGCTTTTGTTTGAAAATAAAATGATTGAAGTTTTTTCTTCTATTAGTAGTCTTTACAAGCAAATTTTGCATTCAAATATTTGGAACAAGAGAAAATTGGAAAATTTAGTAGCCTTGATTGTTTGGCATCAATATCATTCAAAGATTGAAGAAATTGTGATTTTTAACTTGTTGTATTCTGGAAAAAGAAATGTTTTCCCTTATGTAATTAGAGTTCATCGAACAAAAATATCGCACTCATCTGTCTTCTAATTTTTGGGGGTCAAGGTCAAATACTTCATTAGTTTCATCTAGTCTTCCTTTTTGAGTAAGCAACAACCATTAAAATTCAGTGTAATTTTAAAATTTATCTAGCAACTTTTATTTTATAGAACTTTTATACACCAAAATTAGCTACAGATAGCACTTTGGAATAGGTTGTGAGGCACACTCTCCAAAGAATCAAAACACACAATAGTGATAGGGAGATTTTAAATCCACTTGCTAAATTTTGTCCTGGTAATCCCTTCTAACACAAGGGTCAATCATGAGGTTGCATTAAGGTCGAAAAAGTTACTCACCCTACTTTTTTGGTCTTAGTGTAGAGATTGTACATATTATTGGGGGTCACTTGAGAAGAAAATCCTGTGCGGACCTTCTCAAGGTGATTTCAGGCTTAGATACCCTGCCGTTGTGCATGGATTAGAGTGTCGACTTCTTCCCCAAGCATCGTTGTCGTAATTGGTAACCTTAGTATCCTATATATTTAGAGTCTTTACATGAGGACACTGTGAAGGGGAAAGTATTCATGGTACCTAGAATCGATGTTGGTCGAACTCACTCGGGCTCCTTAGAGGGTATACCCATAATTATGTGTGGGATCTTGCACCAGGGTGTAAGTCCGTTAAGAAGGTCGTCAACATAACTTTTTCACCTGCTTTATCCCAGCCCCTTCTTGTCTTCATTTCGTGACATTAGATTTCATCACCAACTAGTGACTTCGAAATAAGAAGGTTTGTTTGCGTGTTTGATATCTAGATTTTATTAGTGGATTGTTTCTTGTTTCTCTAGTTAGCCATATATTTCTTTCATTCTTTATTCGGTGCAGCCAACATTGGCCCTCACCGTTCACATAGGATGCAAGGGTTACCTCCGGAAGAGATAGAATAATACGCTCATTTGCTTCCTAGTTCACCAGAGGGTCCTTCTCTTGAAGGAGAAGTCAATAATGACATGTCATCTGAGATCATAACTTCTACTCCATTAGTAGAATCAACACTTCATGTAAATCCATTATTGAGTGTTATACAAGATCCACTTTTTCTTTGAATCAACTCTTCAGTAGACATTGTTGCTGAAGACTATACTAGAATACCTACTGGACCTTACACAGATTTTGGTGTGGATGATCCACACTTTCAGAGTGAATCATTTAGAAATATGGTTCATATTGTTGGAATTTTTAATCCTATCTCAATCCCCATCCGTTCTTTTTTGAGGACCTCCTCGAGACATGATATTTTTGATAAACTAGGAATGAGCCCAAATAAACCTATGCCATCACATACACCTATTACCTCTACTGCTTATACAGTACCTTTAGATCATTTTACTAGAACGACCAATAATGTTGTTACGGTTTTAGACTCGTTGTTGGTTGGTACTTATACAATTCTTTCCCTCCAACTCACTAGCTCTATTGCGGTCCCACAAGTTACACATGTTCCTATCAGAAGTGCGTTTATAAATCAAGCTCCTATTGGAACACCACTATTGCACCTCTTTTGTCACCTGAATGAGGAAAACAGAGGTTCTTACAAGCCTAGTTGGGTTATCTAGGCAAGACAACAGTAAAGGAAAGGGTTAGAAGAATAAAGCATAAAAGACTAAGCTAATAATTAAACTAGGAATGATAAAAACAATTAAACTATAGTGCATAAGGACATAATAACAAGAGACAAACAAGACTCATGTCACCAATGGAAAGGATTTTATTAGTGAAAAGAAAGCACCAAAGAGAAAGGGAGACTTTGGTTCCCTTCTTCCTCCAAGGGAGGGCTCTTTGACCCCCAAATATTGAGCTCTTCTTACAAATGAGTAACTAAAATGAAATGGTGAAGAGAATCCAAAGCACATTCACTCTAGAGGTGATATGAATGGCTACATGCAATGGTGCTAGCATACTCTTGATGAGGAAAGAGGGTCCTCCAAGAGAATATCAACAGCATAACAATACAAATAAATTCCTTGAAATGTAGTGCACCCATGGCCTCTTTTTATAGCACAACTTTGAGGTATTATTCAACCAGCTTTTAGTGTGAACCAGAAGTTGTTTAGGGAACCTTTAGGTCTTTGACTAGCCACCTAGCCAGATTCAGCCAAGATTTGGATGCCAAATCGACTTGGAATCTGAACCAGAAGTGGGTGGGAGGCCGACCAATATCATAAATGCACCGTTCTGAGGTGTGCAAGGATTTTTGCATCCATAGTTGTGCATCGGGCGCATGTGTGCTTTTYCGACGTTTTCGACTGGTGCACGTGCACGCGCTTCCTGTATATCCTTAGTGCATGCTAATTTTGTAGCTGGTTTTATATATTTGGACCTTTTGGAAATGCTTTTTTGGTCATTTTTGGTCCATGGGTGAACTAATAGTTGTTTGAAGATGMTGGATTCCTGTAACCATTTGTGGATGAAATTTCAGTGATAACAGATGCCCCCTGATGGATGAGGTTAGGAGCATCCGTATAGCCAAAATTCATCAATGTTTCTTCTACTGAGAGTACCATTGTAAGAAAGAGAGATAGTGAGAGTATCATGAGTGACCCGTTGGAGGGAGAGGGGAACCTGTAGGACCCAACCTTTCTCAAGGTGTGAAAAATAAATTGTGTACAAATGAGGCGAGCATGCCCCATGCTCGTGTCATGTAACTCAAAAAATGTGTAAGACAATAACTGAAGTGGTGTTTTGGTGAAGATGATTGCAGTACCCTCGGGGGCATGTTGGTAAGAGCAGAGGACAATTCTGATGAGGAACAATACTCTGAAAAGTAAGCAATGACACCTGTAGGAAGTATCAAGGATTATGTGAACATTGATAGCCCCACAAATTTTAGAGGTCTTCGACAAATATAAAAAAAACTACAATGATCACAAAGTAAGACCCACCGTAACATGAGAAAGTGTTGAAGTCGAATGTTATGTGGATCAACGATAGCAGAGAGAAATGATGGATCTCCCTGTTCCATCTGAGACTCATCATTGTAAAGGTAATGAGAGTCAAGATACAGTCTCCCTTCTGGAAACTATGTTGATGTCGACAAAAAGGGAGACGCAACTCCAAGAAGAAAAGGGCTTCGGGAAATTCACTGGATAAGATCAGGAACTGACGAAGTCAAGATGCGTGGAGAATCAAGATTGCCCTTTTTTGGGGATATATGTGAAGTGGCAACAACCATACAACTAGGTCGAGTGTCAGGGGGACAACTAGACGTGGGATAAGTTGTGCCAGAGGCGGGACAAAGTGAACAAACTCAGAGAGAAGATGTAGGTGGCCTGTGGTATACTCAGAGTTTATGGACGATGTCAATAGGAGTGGGTGATAAGGAATGCCCCAACCAAGGGTGACATGGGTTGCATTTTCCAAAAGAGAAGAAGGTCGCCAAAGGTGACGAAAAAAAGATATGTAAAATGATGGAAACAACGGTTTAATTATAAAAGAATTAAAAAATAAGGTGGGATATTAATGCAGATACAAAAATGGGTGCCCCAGTGTACGATGGCTTGGATGGAGGATGGAACAAGTTGGTTGGAAAACGAGTGGGGGGTTGGGGCCCCATAGGCGGGTTTCTGTATGAGAGAAATGTATGGAGGGAAATTTGTAGATGGGAAAACTGGTGGTGGATGAAATGGATGGTTAATGATGCTGTGGGAGTGAAACCAAAATAAAACCATGAGGAAGTACCCTAGGAGTCCATTGGGTAGGCTAGAAAAATGAGGAGAAGGAGTATGTGTCTGATTAGCGACATGGTGTAAGACTATCGAGACTCCCATACCTAAATGGTGAGAACATCATGAGTGTCAAAGTGCCTGGGGGGAACGATGAATGGGACAACTCATGTGGGTGTGAGTGCTACCAGGTGACAGTACCAAAATGCGATGGAGGTGATGGTATTGCAGAGCCGGATATAAGGATCCTAGAGGCAAAAATCAGAGGGTGTGACTGGGAGATGCATCTTGGTATTCAGAGGGAATTACTACATGCCAGTGTTGAGGATATACCTGAATGAAGATTGTTGAGATATGATGATCAAGTACCTGCACACATGAAAAAAAAATACTCGACGTGAAAAATATCTGAAGAGAAAGATCATATAGCAGGTATTGAATAATGTAAGCATGCGTACCTAAGTGGAATAGGAGAACAAGAGTCCCACGGGGGATAAGGATGAAAAGTGGCCCAGGGACTGTCATGGTGTATATGACGGGGTGTTGATCTCATGGGTGAAGATGAATTGAAAAATGGATGCTTGGAGCTCCCTGAATTGAGTCTGGAAGTCTGGAAAAATGGACTATATATAGTTGTAGGGCCCACAATGCCACCTCATTTGTACCTGTTGTGTTATTGAGTGGACGAGGGAGTTTAGAGGAGTTTTGGAGATTCCGGGAGATCAAGGTAGCCGATTCAGGATTAGTGAGCTTTAGGTTAGTTGTCATATCATCCTGCATAGAATTAGGGTTTATATTTTTGGGCAGGGTTTGTACGGAGGGTCGGACATGGGTTTTTGTAGGTGTGGGCCCCCCAGTGCACGAATGATCGAGAAATTTGCATGCATGGGTTCACACCTGTAATTCAGTAAGTCGTGCGTGGGGGTGCCCTAATGGGGATAACAGGTGTGCATGACATGCATGCCTATTCAAGGCATAGCAGTGCATGTATGCATGTATGTAATCCTAACAGTTGTGCATGTGTGCATTGTTGTGTAGTGAACAGGTGCGCTATGATGCATGCCTGTGTGTGTGACAGGGGTGCATGAATGCGCCTCTATGTGGCCAATAGTCCTGCGTGAGTGTGATACTAAGGGATGAAAAAGCGTGCATGTGTGCGCGCCTGTGGGGTAAAACACCCGCACCTTGGAGGCAAAGCTGAAAGGTGTGAAATTTGATCTTTTTTGGAGATTTTGATGTTTGGATGTTTGAGATGGCTGATCAAGTAATGTATATGTGGATGCAGGTGATCATTTTCATGATGTCGATTCACTAGAGAGAGAGCGATTGGTCCCAGTTGTGGCAGCTCGTGACCAATGAGGAGCCAGGAGTTCGTGACACTTTGGCAGTGTGTGGGATGCTGAAGTTCTTTAAGGGCCCACTGATACAGGCCTAAGAGTACCTCCTGCAGTTTTTGATTCGGATGTGTTGTATGGATCTTCATTGTTTTATGGTGTGGGGTGAGCATTTGGCCTTCACTAAGGTGGATTATGTTTATTTCTTGATGGGGCTCCCTTTTCGGGGAACTCCCTTACCGGCGGAGCCTGTAGTACTTGCGGATGGGAAGTTGGTTGTCCTAGGCTGGAGGTACAGTATGAGGGAGAACTTTATGTCAGAATCCGTGGTCAGTATTGGGGCGATGGATGCCCTGGTTCATTGTTGTGTGGTAGCGATGGTTGTGAGGGTATATGGGTCCCTTGCGACTCAGCGGATCAGTGGTGGTCAGCTGAGGATTATGGAGAGGGTGCTGGCAGGAGAGCATTTTGCCTGGGGATTGATGTTGCATGCCAAGATGGTAGGGAAGCTAGACAGGTGTCGAGTTGTAGACTCAGGGGAGTTTGCATTTGGTTTGGCCTTGGTGGCATGGTTTCTGGAGAGGGTGCCTATGTTGCACCTGAGAATATTGTTGGGTGCATATGGTGAGTGAGAGCCACGACTGCGGCGGTGGTCAACAATTTTGATTTGCCATGGTGGTGGGGAGGGTTTCCACTATTTCACGGCTGAGGCTGCACAGGTGTGGTGTCAGATGCCATAGATTATACTGTTGTACCCATACTTCGGGGTGGACTTCCAGGATGATCCAGAGATGGTGTTACCTCCAGTTGAGGTGTTTGATCATAGAGGTATGGGGTGATGTTTTTTATTCTGTAGATAGTATAGCATGTATATTTTTATGTATGGGTGTATGATGATACTATCATTTGTTTGTTGTGTGGGTAGATGTGGGGCCTCGTAGGCGTGAGGTAGAGTTGGTCAAAGCACCGATGCATCAGGGGCTGGTGAGACTTCTGGGGGGAGAGCCACGGGTAGGAGAGAGACGACGCTGGGAGGATGTTGGGGTGAGGCCCACTAACGATGAGAGGGAGGCTAGGAGACGTCGTTTTGATGAACCGAGTGCAGGGCCATCACACGCTTCTCCGATTGAGGTTGGGGGTGATTTTGAGGATATTCGTTACCGCTTGGAGGCAGTGCTATAGGGAGTGCTTGAGGGCATGTGGTCATGGATCCAAGACGAGGGCGTACTAGAGTAGTGTGTGGGAGTTCCATTGGTGTGGTAGACTGTGGTCTAGATAGAAACAATAGCAGGTGTTGTGATGACTAGGTGGCTACCTCCAGGTCCATAGGGACCGATAGTAGGTGGGACACCACCTCTCGAGAGGGGACCAGGTGGTGATTCTCTAGAGGCACCATGAGTGTCTTTGTATGTATTTATATGTTTTGTGGTTTTTTATGTATAGGCCTACGAGCCTACATGGTGTAGTGGCACCAGTTTTGTATCTATAGGGGCGAGGTGGTTCAGCGGCCTAAGGATGTTGTATATGTATGATATATATATATATATTGTAAACATTTGGATGGCACATTGGATCGATATATATATATATATATATATATATATATATATATATATATATATATATATATGNGGATCGATATATATATATATATATATATATATATATATATATATATATATCTATATATATATATATGGATATACATTTTGGGATCTTGGTGACGTTTACATGTGTTTTGTGTTTTTGTTGATGATGTCTAATGTATATGTTGTGATAGATTTATTGATGTATGTGTACTGGTAGCTTGATGTGATAAATGCTAATCTAATACTAGGTTAGCCATATTATCTGCTATTTGATTAAATTGTCTTGGAATATGTGTGAATGTGATGGAATCAAACTGTCGAGATAATAGTCTAACTTGCAGGTATTTGCGGAAGAGGCAAGGATTGTGAACGCAATACACATTATTGAGCTGGAGTATGACCAACTGGGAATCTAGTAAAATGATAAGGTGACGAATATGGCAATGGCTGGCATAAGTGAGGAGACCAATGACAGTGGTGTATTCAGCTTGATTGTTGGTGGCTGAGCCTAAACATATGCTGCTGGTGTAGAGTAGTTCATGTGAGGGTGAATAAAGAGCCCAAGGAGCCGCCATGATATTCTGTGTCCAGCGGCTAGCTCTGTTGGCATAACTGATGTGGTAGGTTGATGGGGGTAGCATATGTCAATAACACGAGCGATAGATTAGACGTGAGGTATGGATAAAACAAGATTAAAATCTCTATAAAAGACGTACAAAAAAGAAAAATCCTAGTGTATTATGGCTATGCTCATGCGTAAAATTACTTTAAGTACAACCTATTGATGGGTTCTTTGAAAAGATGGCCTTTGGGAGAGGCTAGGATGTATGCGCCTTTATTGAGGTAATGTTGGATGATGTACGGTCCATGCTGTAGGGACTCAAATTTTCCATGGCCGAGGGTATTGTGAGCAACATCATAAGCAAGGATGAGGTCACCTTCATTGAATGAGTGAAGGTTGACATGGTGATCAAAGGTGGCCTTTGACCATTTTTTGGCTGCCTCATTGTTCTGTAATGATGATCGACGATCCTCATCCAGAGATTCTAAGTTCAGAAAACACTGCTCTGTTGGAGCAGTGTCGGGTAATAGCTCAATGGCGGTGCGTAAGGTGGGAATTTTGCACTCAATGGGAAGAGTGGCCTCAACCCCGTGGACTAGATAAAAATGTGTGAAACCAGTGGAAGTTTTGACTATCATGCGATAATCCCAAAGGGCAGAAAATAACATATGATTCCAATTGGTCTTATGTTTGTTAACCATGCATTGCAACATGGTTTTGAGGACTTTGTTGACTGCTTCAACCTATCCATTTGACTGAGGGTAGTATGGGGAGGCAAACTCATGGGACAAGCCTAATCTAGATGAGAGTTCAATGACAATATCATTCTCTAAATGTTTCTCGTGATCAGAGACTAGTTGTAGTGGTACTCCAAAATGGGAAATGACGTGGTTAAAGAAAAAACACATTGCAGTGTCAGCAGTATTGTTGAAGGTAGGCATGGCTTCAGCCCACTTGGTAAAGTAATTGACTGTGACGACGATGTATTTGTGTCAATTGTTGGATGGAGGGTTGTAGGTCATGAATTATATGCCCCATTTGTAGAAGGGACCAGCGGTAATGATGGGGTGTAGAAGAGTAGGTGGTGCTCGTGTTTTATTGGTGTAAAGCTGACATTTGTCACATCGTTTCATTGCATGGATACAATCAAGAAACAATGTAGGCCAAAAGTAACTGGTATGAATGATTTTTTGAGAAGTGGACATCCCTGAAAGGTGTCCCTCGAAAGTACCACTGTGGCAGTCATTCAAGACTCGATCGGCCTCGCTGATAGTCAAGCATCTACGGAGTACAGTGTCAACTCCTCATTGATATAAGACATCACCGATGAGTAGATAGCATGAGGCTTGGTGACAAATAAATCAACAATCATCTCTAGAGAGGTGGTTTATGAATTTTTATGTTCGGAGCTAGACGAGAAGATCGTCGTACCATGGGTCATCCGAGAGGATGTAAAAGAGATGTTCATTGGGGAAGTTGGTATTGACGAGTGAACTGGGAGTCTCGGAGGGAAATGTGTGATGAGTTCAGTGAGGAAGAGAGCTTTCTTTCTCTTGGGTGTTGAAAATTTGATATCGTATTCCTAAAGGATGATGATCCATCAAGCAAATTTACCATTAATTTGTCGACGAATAAGCAAGTATTGCATGGGGTTGGATTCAACTATAATTTTTGTAGTTCAAAGAAAAATGTAATGGCGTAGCTTCTGGACTACGAGGACAACTACAAGGGATAGATTTTCTTCGTGATTGTATTTCAAGGGAGTTCTTGAAAGGTTTTTACTAATGTAGTAAATCACATTCTCACGGTCGTCATACCCTATTTGGATGAGCACTCCTGCTACTGAAATGACGGAGGCTAATATGTAGAGGAGATAGTCATGGTTATAATCAGCTGGACTAATCAATGGGGCATTGGAGAGGGACGCTTTAACATCATCAAAAGAGGTTTGGTCATGTTTATCCCATTGGAATGGGAGGTTGTGATGAAGTAAGTGAAGGAAGCCATGTGCACGAGTAGTGTAATCTGGGACAAAGTGTCGTAAAAATTTAGATTTGCCTTGTAGGCTCTATAGTTGGCATAAACTCTGAGGGGGTGGAATTCTCATGATGGATTGGACTTTGAGGCGGTCCACAGTAATGCCACATTGGGAAACTATGAACCCAAGGAGGCACCCAACAGTGACACAGAATACGCACTTGAGGGGGTTCAAGCGGATATTGTACTGATGACACCTTTGGAAGATGATTCGTAAATCATCGAGATGCTGAGTGCATTTCTTAGATCGAGCAGTGATGTCATCCAAGTATGTGAGGATGATATGAGCCAGATCATGAAAAATGTATGTCATGGCCCGTTGGAAAGTGGAGTCGGAATTCTTGAGGCCAAATGGCATGACACGATACGCAAAGGTGCCCCAAGGGTTAGTGAATGCGGTTTTGTACTAATCGGTGGGGAAAATTTGGATTTGGTTGTAGCCAAAGAAACCATCCATGAAGGACAAAGCCTCGTGACCTGCGCAATCATCGATAATTTGGCCGATGAAGAGCATTGGAAAGTTGTCTTTGGGACAGGTGTGATTGAGGTCCTGAAATTCGTTACAAACATAGATAGTGCCCTATTTTTTGTTAACATGGATAGGGTTGGAGACCCATGACGTATAGGCAATGGGGTAGATGAACTCTGCAGTGCGTAATTTGTCAATCTTGGCTTTGATGGCCGCAGATTTGGATGGGTGTAGCGGCCACTATTTTTTGCAGACAGATGTGATATCAGGCCAGGTGTCGATGCGATGTTCGACAATAGAGGGATCAAGGCTAGGAATCTCTATGTATGACCAGGAAAAAATGTCCCAGTATTCCTGGAAGAGGGATTTGTAGGTGGTGATTTCCTTAGGAGAGCACGTTGTGCCAATGGTGATGTCCTCTATGACCCCAGGTTTGATGGAGATATTGATTTTGATGGTGGGGGAAATATTGGCCATGTTGACTTCTTCAAAAGCGTTGGGGGCAGGGATAGGGTTATTGAACCAATCTATAGGCCCTGTTGGGAGAAAATCCTTGGTTTCTATGGCGTATATGGGATTTTGGTTAGGAGGTCCAATGACTTCCTATGGAGCACAAAGCTCTCTTTGGTGGGGTGCATCCCATGGGAAATCGGGTTTAGTTAGCTCCTCAAGGATGTCTTCGTCGTGGTGAAACTATAGAGAATATAGAGGATCAGAAGGAATGACTTTGGTGGCTGTCATCATGGGGTTTTTGTCTGGTGGTAATGATGTTTTGCTTGACATAAACCAAATATCGAGATATTGTGGGTTAAAAATGGTAGTCGGTCGTAGAATTTCCGTGGGGAAATAAATTGGAGAATTGGGGGGATTTGGGGGTGACTCCTCATATACATCATCTAGGAACCATGGGGGAGTAGGGGGTGCCTCAGGTTCTAGTGAAAAGATATGAACCATATCAAGTGATGGGGTAAGGGTACTTACTAGTTCTGTTGGAGGAGGGGGTGTAGGGGTTTGAATAAGGGCCACTTGGCGATGCCTGTATTTAATGATCATAGGACATTGATATGTGAAATGATCAAGTGATTCGCATAGATAGCAAGGACATCTCATACGTTTGTTGACTGAGGTCGTGACATAATGGATGTCGATGACATGAGCTGGGGTGGGTTCTTGCTGAAAGCTTTGGCGTATGGCTATTAGCGTCTGCCCAAATTGAGGTAACGCTGGAAAATGGTGTGTGTAATGACCATATTATGAACAAATGGTGCAGGTGAATTTGGTTCGTAGTCCTTTGTTACTTGTGTTTTGGGAGATAACGACGATACTAGAGGAGGTGATGAGTGGTGGAGGTGCTCAAGGGAGTTGAATGAGATTACGTAACTCAGGGAGAGATGGGAATTTGTTGGTGGGGTGTTCATCTTTCTCGCAGAGCGTGCAAGGAGGTTTGACATGAGGAGGAAGTGGAGTGGTGGGATCCTTCTTTTTTTTCCTACCCCTATCTATGGCAGGGGGGCTAGTGAGACGGGGTGTAGGTGGTATGGTGGAGGTGAGAATGGGAATCTGTATCGGGATTCCTTGTGTTTGGGGAGGGAGGGATGGTTGAGGGACTATCTCAGGTGGATGTAGATACCAAACTAGGATTTTCAGTACCATATTAGGAAGGGTAAGGGTTGCATCTACCTAGAAAGCTTGTACACCTGGCAGGGGGTAAAAGAAAGGGATTTGGGTAATGGCTTGGGGGAACTGACACCCATATTGGGATATGGCCCTACGGGAGGGGAAGATCAAGAACGGGTCGAGCTAAGCTAGTTCTAGGGGGGTCCTGAGGGATAAGTTCTACGACTAGTGGGACATCATGGATAAAAGAGGCCTCAGTGGGAGGGAGAGTATCTTCAGTTGTCCTTTCATTGGAGGATATGAAACATACTTGTGTTGAGGGATGGAGGAGTGATGGTTCTCTATGGTATGTTCCTAACAAGGATGGGTCTTTAAATAGTCTGGAGCCCATCTCAATGAGTGGATAGGAATCAGGATTAGCATGGACAAAATGGAGGATGTTGTCGATGTTCAATGAAGGTTTAGGCTCATAAAGTGATACTTGATCGATGGTAATGATATTTTCGTTATGGGGAAACATCATGGTTCATAACACAGAAGAGGTGATAGCCTTCATAGCATACATGTAGCTATGACCAAAAAAGATATTGTAGTCGAGTGGGGCATCGATAACCTCAATGTCAATAAGAATGGTTTTTCCCCTGAGCTCGAAGGGGACATTTTGGAAGAGTCCCTTGGGGGATGAGGGT
This sequence comes from Picea mariana, assembly GCA_032191745.1. NCBI lineage: Eukaryota > Viridiplantae > Streptophyta > Pinopsida > Pinales > Pinaceae > Picea > Picea mariana. Next base: position 473,491 of record JASDQU010102554.1, read on the forward strand.
CTTCCATCGTAGGCTCTTAAGGTAATGGTAGATGGTATGAGTTCAGGGGAACTGAGTTTCTGCCATACAGATTTGGACATGATACATGTGGATGCACCTTCATCAATGATGCACCAATGAACTGTAATGTTCTGAATTTTCATAGGGATTTGAAAAGCGATAGGAGTGGGGAGGCGTGGTTCTCACCTGTCGAGATCAAATGTGATGAGTCAGGTATCAACAGGGTTGACTACCCCCGGGGTGGAAAGTAAGGACTTCCACTGAGTGAGACAAGTTTGAAGGACTTCTAAGACTGACATGGTGACTGAGGATTGTGCCAAGTCATCGACCAAACTGAAATTATGAGCTGCCCTAGCCTGAGGATTGTGGACATTCCTAGGTAATGGGATGTGAGGAATATGAAGGGGGATTTCAGTATTAGGGTGAGGGATCATTAAAGGGGGTCCATTTGTGACTAGTGTTGCTTCCAAAGTGATGTGAGTAGACTCAGGGGGTGTGCCATATTGACGACTGCATGTTTGCAGAAGGGCTTCCTCCTCACTGGTAAGGAGCATAGTGCGATGGACAAGATTGCCCGTATTGGGATACTAGCCCGACTGTGGTGGGGTAGGATGCATGTCTTGTTGGGTATTTATCACCCCTTGGTGTGGAATGGGGTTTTGTAGCATGGCTGGGGGTGGCTGTTGCAGATATTGTTGTGGGGCCTATGGAGGGGTAGGCGATGCTAAGGGATGTGGTCCATTCACAGAGTCTTTCATCCATTTATAGTTAGCGATTTGGGGGAAATGCTGAGTATAGTGACCAAACCCACCACAAAGGGTGCAAGGGAAGTTGGTCTGAATATTGTTGTTTTTCTTCCCCTGACGTTTTTTGTTGTTTCCCCCTTGGGGGTTCTGATTCCTCTATTTCTGGTTGCCCCTGACAAACTGGTTCTGCTAGGGTTGGTTCTGGTTTTCTCCTGGTCCGAGATTATTATTGTTCTGGTTTTTTCCTTTCTTTTTGGCATTGTTCGATTGATGGGATGAATTTTCCATATTCAGTTGTTCAAAATTTTGATATTGTTGAATGGGAGAGGGCTAAACAACATTAACCCCAACATGTGGGTGTGCTTGTGGTGGAGCCACAAGCTGTGTGGGGATAGGAAATGGAAAGTACAGATTGTGTTGTGGCAATGATCCATAAGGTACATAGGAAGGCATGGCACTTTCACTAGTGCTTAGGGTATAGGCTGATGTAAAGGGAGTACCAGCACTTGGTTGGATAGGTGGGCGTATTATGGGTGTTGGCAGGGGTCCACTTATGGGTGGAGTTAGGGAAACATGGTATAGTTGTTGATAAGGGGGAGGAGGATAATAAGGGATTCCTCCATATGCTAGCAGATATTGGGGTGTGCCATATGTGGTTGGTTGTTGAGGCTGTGGGTTGTGGTGTGTGGTGTTCCCAATCAATCCGTCTGCTGAGTGAGACATCCCAAGTTTGTCTTGGCCGAATGGCAAGGGACTTGGGGTGTTTGGGAGTATCATGTATAGGTATCTAGACTAGGCGTAAATGCATTCAAACTATTGGGTCTTGCTAATGGACTCTTCTTCAGACTAGGGGAAGGTGGTGGCGACATCTTTGGCAAGGAGGGAAATAAGTGATTTGAGGAACCAATTGAGACATTGTTGGGGGGTAGAGTCATCTTTGTAGAGACTACGTCGCCGATGCCACTCGTGGATGTGGTCAACAATGTGTGTGGAGGAGGTTTGTTTGAAGTCTGAGAGTAGTTCAAGGCCATTGTCATGATGAATGGGTAGTTGAAATAAGGTCAAAAATGCTTTGGCCAAGGATTCAAAAGTCGCATGGGACCCAGATTTTTCTTCTACATACCACTTGGATGATGGGCCAGTGAGCATACATTGAAATAACATCAATTGGATGGAATAATCCATGATGTTGTTTGAAGAACACCATAGGTGAAAGGTCATGATATGGTTGACGGGATCGTCTCCTGCTTTTCCTTCAAACTTGGGGATGTCTAAAGGGAGTTTGGTAGGCATTACAGGCCATGTGGGGTTGTGCAATATAGGATCATTGGTGAGTTTAGTTAGATCTGGTATGTTGAGGGAAGCCAAGTATGGCATATGGGGTGGTGGCGGGGGATTAATTCCATCCATAGTGTGAGTTTTTTGGGTACCTGACCCTTCGAGGGGACTAGGTGGGTTAGTACTTCCCCCTTGAGAAGAAGTTGGCCCCTCGCTTTCATGTGAAGGAGAGGGAGTGGATGGTTGACCTTGGGATGTGGACCCAAGTAAGGTGGAACCAGGCAAAGATGACCCCAAGACAGTGGCACTCACAGGGGTGTAAGAAGGTGGAGCCGATGAGTGGGCAAGACTAGGAACTCCTCCTAGAATAGGAGGGAGATTTAGCAAGTGTCTGGAATGATAGGGGTTCTATGGGTCCCCTATGATGTCCGACTAGCTGAGTGAATGTGTGTGGATGGTGGTGAGAGAAATAAGTAAACAAGAGCCTTTTCTGCAATTTTTTTACCTTCACAATATACCCCAATTAGATGTAATCAAAAGAGCATCATACATAAAACAATTTGGATAAAGAATCATATATGTGGATAGGTGGATTTTGTCCAGGTGGGAGAACAAAAAATACAAATGCTTGTGTCCTAAAAGACGTAACGTCCTTCCTCTCAAATAGCATTGGATCTTCCAATAGAACTTGAGAGTGGGGTCTGAAGCCATTAGAAGAGAAACTAGTGAAGGATGAAGTAATCAGTTATAATGAGGGGTAGAGGGGGCATATCCTGAAAGAATTGGCGATATTTCCCAATAGCCACACAAAATCCGATCAAGGTGCAATTGCATCCCACAATTTCCACCTGGGTAGATGTCCTAAACTTTGGTCACTAGGTACCTCGATTAAAGTGTGACATTTAGATTTTTGGCCTAAGAAATGGGTCAGCGGATGGATCCCGTCCAAGAGGTGGGTGCCTCAAGGGGGGATGCACAGAACAACTGGACCTCAGCCTTCAACCCTTCATGGGTATCTCCCTACCTTATGGTGTTGGGGACACTTGACTTGGAGGATTTAAAGTTCCCTATTTGACAACTTCTATTGTTTTGAAAATGTGAGAACTAGATAACGGGGAGTTATTTGGATGCCTTTCCCCGGAATCCTACCTAGACTAAAAAAATTCTTTTGGCACCTCTAGTAGAGGAAAACTTAGTGAGTTTTTAGAAAAAATTTAGATGTGGTTGTTTGAGAGATTGGGGGTGTGATCCAATCTTGTTTGAAATTAAGTGGGAGTAGATAGTTTCATCAAGAAAAGGGTGGGTTGTTTCGGAATCCCTTTGGAGGAGCCTTACTTCAACCTCCATGTTTCGAGATGAAAGCTATGTGAGTGAGAAGTGACTTTGGTGTGTGAATGAGTGAAAGTGTGCCAATATTTTTAATAAATTAGGTGTCACCTTACTGCATGTGGACTTCTCTTGGTCCTTACAAGTCATTGATTACCTAATTAACTAAATGCCATTGGTACAACCTTGCAGAATTTTAAAGTCCCTAGGAAACTAGCATGTGGAAATGTGGGTCCTTACTATTCATTTAACTCTCTAATATGATGTAATCTAAGAAAGCTTTGAAACTGTCCTAGATTGTGAACATGTGGGCATGTATGGGCCCATTACAAAACCTTTAAACCTCCCTAGTGATTTAATTTAAGAAAGTAAATTTCAACACTATCCTATCTTTGTAGCATGTGGGCATGTATGGGCCCATTACAGTCTTAAGATGTGTTTGAAAAAATAAACTAAGAGGAGTCTCGAGGGGGCTATTGTCCTCTCCTAAAGATTTTGTCTTTTTAAGGGAGATGAAATTGTCCCACAACCTCTATTTGATTCTCAAGATCGCTTTGGAGCATGAGAGAAGAGCATACTCAACGATTGATATCCAATTTCTGGTCCTAATGCAAGTTTTATATGTGATGTAAAATGATTCCAACTTAACTTTAGTCAAAGCAAGCCATCCATGTGGGAAAATGACAAAAAAGAGGAAAATTTATGATTTTAATCCCTAATCCCCATGACTCGTTACTGGTCATACTTTTGAGGTGCTTGTGTCCACCTATGTACTCTGATGATTATGATATTATATGTGGATTTTTATGTCTTTTTGTGTCTTATGGATCATATTTTCCTTTAAAAATGTATTTACATGTTTATGTGTATGCCTTTTTATATGTGTGAGAGATGCCAGTCTAAAATTTGATTAGCTAGAGTATCTGTAATTTGGTTTAATCTCCTCGGAACATAAAAATATGTAATATAATCAAAGCTTCATTCTAAGATACGTAACCTAAAGAATCGTCGATGTAAAGTCGGATCATGAACACGGTAGAATCTATTTAAATGAGACACAAATAGCTGAGCGTCTAAATAGACCCGGAGATGATAGATACCAAATGATAAGGTGTCACGAAGCAACTCAATAATTGCACCATACTTGGTGACATTGTTTGTCGTGTCACCTAAGCATATACCTCCAGAAGATAATAACTGGCCTGGAGGTGTAAAAATTACCCAAGCTGCAGAGGTAAGCCTCCGAGTGTGCTAGCTAGCACTGTCTTCATACCCAATGAACACCTCTTATTCACTTGACATCTGCCATAGTGACAAAAGATAACATAAAAATGACACGTCCATAATACTAAAAGAAACTAGAAAGTAATGGTACAAAGACTATACATATTTTACAAAAAGTTGCCCAAGGTGACCTACCTATGAGTAATACTTCTTGAGGTAGAGCCCATTTCTAGGCTCCACCAAAGCATTTCTCTCAAAATCAACTAGACAATAAGCACCCTTTTTTAGAACCTGTTTTATGATGAAAGGTACGAACCACATGGGTTTGAATTTTCCTGCCCCCAGGGGGTCCTTATCTTGGTCATAGACTAGGACAAGGTCGCCTTCAGAGAAAATCCAAGGACAAATGGACTGATCATACTAACACTTGACTTTATGTTTGTGAGCCTTGTTGGCCAGGGCCGCATCACGACGTTGCTCATTGAGCCACTCAAGGAATAATAACCATTCTTCAAGTGGAGAAGTGTCTGGCAATAACTGTACTGCCAAATTTAGGGATGGGATCTGACATTGGATAGGCAAGACTGCTTCCAGTCCGTAAATGAGTTGAAAAGGTGAGAAACTGGTTGCAGTCTTAACAGACGTTCGGTAAACACATAATGCCGAGTATAACATCAAATGCCAGTTTGACTCGGCTGAGTTGATCATTCGCTGTAGGATGGTATTAAGAGATTTATTTACATCTTCCACCTAACCATTTGCTTGGGGGTAGTAGGGTGATGAATTTTCTTGCCGAAACCCAAGATTTGATGTTAACTCGGTCATCATCTGGTTCTGAAAGTGAATTCCATGGTCAGTGACAATCTCTCTCGAGACGTCGAACCTTGATATTATCTGGTTGAATAAAAAGAGATCCGCAGTCTCTCCATCATCTTTAACCATTGGCATAGCTTCGACCCACTTCGTGAAGTAGTTTACGAGTACAATGATATAATGGTGCCCCCTTTCTAAAGGAGGGTTTCATGTAGTGTAATCAATCCCCCACTTGGTGAAGGGACCAACTGTGATGATAGGAAACATGGGAGCGAGATGTGCCCTCATCTTCTGAGAGAAGATCTGACACGGGTGGCACTTCTTGACCAATTCAATACAATCTTTGATTAGTGTCGACCAGAAGTAACCTGCTCATAAAATCTTTTGGGTTGTTTCCAACCCAGAAAAATGAGTGCCACATGCTCTAGTATGGAAATTGTTAAGCATGATAATTGCTTCTTCGTGAGTGAGACATCGACATAGGATGCAGTCTACACCTCTTCGATACAACGTATCGTTGAGTATGAGATAATTATTTGCCTGATGGCATATACGACGATGCTCATCACGAGAAGCAAAGGTGGGGCACTTCAAATTCTGGAAATAGATAAGTATATCTTCATACCAAGGATCCGAATATGTGATAAAAAAAATATCTCCTCTGATAGGCGACTCTTCGGGCACAACATCACCTGACTCAACCGGAAGTTCCAAAATAAGTTTTGCAAAGACCAATGACTTTTTGGATTTTGCTGAAACAAAATCTAAGTCAAATTCCTGGAGGACGACTATCCGTCTATTGATCTTTCTGCCTATTACCCGTCGTTTCAACATGTATTGAAATGGATTCAAAATGGCAATGACGGTGGTCTTGCGAAACATAACATAATGAAGGAACCGTTGAACAACATGGACTGTTTCCAACGCAAGTTTTTCGATATGATAATAATTGAGTTCTGGTCCGACTAGGCCTTGGATCAGGTAATAGATCACATATTCTGAGAAAAAATCATCTTCTTGAACTAATACCATGCCGATGGTTGACTCTGCTGCAGCCAGGTATAATAAGAAATATTTTTTATAGTTAGGTGGCCAAAGTAGAGGGGTAGTTTTAAGGGCATGTTTCAACGCTTTGAAAGAGCGTTGAGCGGCATCGTCCCAATAAAAAGGAACGTATTTCTTCGGTAAGTGCATAAATCCCTTTGTGATCTCGGCATAGTTAGCGATGAAACGCCTTAAAAAAATTGCCTTGCCCTGTAGACTCTAAAGTTCAAGGATTGTGCATGGGGGAGGCAACTGAATTATTGCCTCAACCTTGAGAGGATTGACCATGATCCTTGTTGTTGACACTTCGAAACCTAAAAAACATCCTAATGTTACGTAAAAGCTTCACTTGTTTGTATTCAAGTGAATCCGTAAGTAGTGACATCACTCAAAGATGAGTCGGAGGTGTGTGGGATGATCCATTCTCTTGCGAGATCGAGATGCTAAATCATCTAAATAGGCCTCGACTATATGCTTGAGATCATGGAAAGAAAAATACATGGCCCGCTGAAAGGTCGCTCCAGCATTTTTGAGACCAAAGGGCATCTTATGATATGTGAATGTACCCCATGGACAAATGAATGTCATTTTGTGCTGGTCTTTGGGTTTGATTTGTATTTGATTATATCTCAAAAAACTGTCCATGAAACATAAGGCCTCACAACCTGCACATTCATCAATTATCTGGTCGATGAATGGTGTGGGAAAATTCTCTTTTGGACAGGCCTTTTTCAAATCATGGAAGTCCATACAGACACAAAACGTGCCCTATTTCTTATTGACTGGCATAGGATTTGACACCCATCGGGTCAAAATGGATAGAATAGATAAGACCGAATTTTAGCAGTTTCTCAAATTCAACCTTAATGGTTGCTGCTTTCCTGGGATTAACCAAACGAGGCTTCTGCCGAATAGGCTTGGCATATGCATAAGTTGTGATTTCATGTTCGACTATTTTTGGATCGATGCTTGGGATTTCCTCGTAATACCAAGAAAAAACATCGCGAAATTATTTAAATAGATCTGTGTAGATTTGAATCTCTTTGGGGGAACAGTCAGCTCCGACGAAAACATTCTCCACGATGCCAGGGGTTCTAGAGATATTGATCGTTATGGTTTCAATTATAGTTTCCATATTACCCTCGTCATAAACCTCATGTGTAGCTAAGGGATTAATAGGACAAGACCTTTCTCCAGTCACAGTCAAGGTGAATTCTCCGGATTTGATTTACTAAACTCTGGGAGGAAGTATGATCTGTGATGGAGATCATCCCAAGGTTTTTCTAGACTAGTCATTGCTTCAATTATTGCTTCATCAGAGGGCAAGACTAAGTATAACGAATTGGTGTCAACGAGATAACCTTGAGCCCAAATAGGTTCTAGAGTCAGATCTGAATCTTGTGCAGGAGTTGGATCTATGTCGGTCGAAGCTTGCTAGACTAAAGAGTACACAACTTCATCTATGGACAAGGGCATGGACATGCCCGGGTGCCCTATCCCTTCCATCATGGCCAATGGGGAAGGAAGTATCCATAGATCGTTGAAGTAAGTCGTGTGAAACGACGAAAATTGGAAAATATCAACCTTATGGCGGTTGGATATGAACTTGACATCGCCTTGAGGGGACAGGTAATCGAAGGTACCCATCAAATATGGGCACAAACCAACCCCTACATTGACTATGCCTTCTTGGGGATTATAAATCATCGGGACCGTGGATACCCCCAATGAAGGGTCAGGTCTAGAGAAAGACAATTGATCAATGGTCACAATCCAATCCTCGTGTTAAAACAACAAGACCCGGAAAATTGTATCAACCACTGATTGCATGGCGTAAGTCCAAATCCTTCCTAACAAGAGATTGTAATCGAGGGACACGTCAACTACTTCTACCTCGATGCACACGGTCTTTCCTCCTAACTGCACGAGGAAAGAGGGAATGATACCATGTGGTTGGAACGAATGACCGTCGAAAGTAGTGAGAAGAGTAGGTGATGGAGACAAAACAGGTTGGCCAATGGCCTTCCAACATGCCAATGACATAACGCATGTCAAGGCACCCTCATCAACCACCATGTGGAAAATATGTCGAGTAAAAGTTTTCGTGGGGTGAGCCACTACTATCTGAAATGCTATGTGGTAAGGAAGACGAGGTTTTAATTCAGTTGTATCCAGCATGATTGTACCTGGATTACAAATCTCGATAGATCCTAAAGAGGCTAACAAATCTTTCCTCTGGGAAGGGTAGCTTTGGAGGACCTCCAAAGAGGACATCACACAAGGGGTTTGAGAAAAATCCTCCACCACAGAATATTTTTGGGCGGCCCTTGTGTTTGGGTTGTGAGAATATTTTTTGAATGTGACTTTTGGGATGTGTGTCATTGTTTCACCCAAAGTCTTCTCGATCTAGAGAGGAAGAGATGGGAGTTCGACTTCTTTTCCCTTCTCAGAAGTGCTTGGTTTACTGTAGTCATGCACTCTAGTCGATATAAAAGCATCACCCTTCATCATATACACATTTGTAGATGCAAGATTGTTCGAAGATGGAGAAGGTCCTTGACTGCCCCCTTCCGTGATTGTAGAGGCTTGGGTTAGGTTTTTCCCATGTTGAAATGGATTGGTTAACATGACAAGCTGTTGCTGTGTCACAAAATTTTGGGCCTCTGCAAGCTGAGGACATTGGTGGGTCAGGGTGGTCTTCCACGCATAGGTTGCATGGATACCTCACCTTCCATTTCTCAGTGTTTCCCCCACCAGCATTCTTAGTGGGTTTCTTATCCCCCTTACCCTTCTTTCATTGTTTTTTCTTTCCCTTAGGCTGTTGGGTGGCCTTTGGGTTTGTCGATTTCACTATGTGTACATCCAAATTTTTAGTAGGGGGGGCAACCAAAATAGTAGTTTGGCTGGCCGTTGTGTGTTGTATAGAAAATTGTTGCAATTTCTTCGCCAGTTGCTTAGCGAGCTTTGTATGTGCTGAACCAACAATACCATCGACATGTATTCCAACTCTCTGTTTGAGTTTATCAAGTATTGAGCGTGGCACATCTAGAAAGATCTCGTATAATAAACCGGACTGAGAATAGATTAGCTCAATTTTTTGAGCTCTCATGATGGCGTCTTCTTCAAAAAACACTCCCAACATCACGACGTCTTTGGATGACTGTGGGACCAAAGACTTAAGGAACCACTCGAGTAGGAATAATGGTGGGACTGGCACACTAATTAAACTCTTTCGGTGTCTCCATTCTCAGATGTGATTAGAGATATGGTCCTCTTTTGTCTGTGCGAAATTGACCAGCAATTATGTGCCAGTGTCGTATCTCACAGGTAATTGGAAATGGTTTAGGAAATCCATTGCTAATTCACCGAAGGAAGAACATCTTGAGTGGTCGATCTCAATGTACCATTTCGTGAAACTCCCTATGAGAGTACGTTGAAACAATCACAATTGTACGAAGTCATCTTTCAACGAGCTAGACGAGCACCAAATATGGAAGGTGGTCACATGATTTCCTGGATCTTCATTAGGCTTGGCCTCAAACTTTGGTATGTCTGAAGGAAACTTCGTTGGCATAGGGGACCAACATGGATCATGAAAGATAGGGCCATTCAACAACCTTGTCAAGTCTGGAAAATGCAAGGTTGCCAAGAAAGGTAGTTTGGGTTGTTGGTGATAACCATGGAAAAAGGAACCTGGAGTTTGACTGGCACTAGGTTGCCAGAAAAAGTTTGGTTGCTGGCCTGGGTTCTGGAAAAAACCATGGCCATGACCAGTGTATGGATTCTATGTGTGAGGAGACATCATCGGTTGATTCCCAAAAATAGGACGTAGATGGTTGGGTGTGCATTACATTCGGAGGACTTTGGGAAGGGTTTCCCCATGTCGATCCCATGGGGATAGGCATAGTACCTTGTCCGGGGTTCCATTGGTTGTGAAAATAATTGCCCCAGATCGACATTCCTGACAAGGGAACTGATCCCTGCCAAGAATTCCAAGGCCCTGATATAGAAGAAGTTCCTGGGTTTTCCCCCTATGTAGCAATAGTACCCTACATAAGAATAGGTTTTCCATAACCGGGATTGCCCCCAGTCGCGAAAGAAACTGATGAGAAAGAATTGTTACCAAATGCACTGAATAAAGAAAATGATGTCGAACCTACTGACATATTATGAGAAGGTGGTCCTTGACTCCCTGCTCCAAAAAAACTATGGTGTGTAGGTGGCCTGACGGATTGTTGGTGGGTGCCATCAAACGAAGGGGACGAAGGAGGTATATGACCTCCCCCATAAGGGAAAGCGTTAAAAGGATATGACATGCCCCCCATGTGGCTTTCCAGAGGAGTGTTAGAGCTATATGCCCCCAGAACTAAAGTCTGTGAAGTGGAGTAGGAAAGTACAAGACTTGTACCTAAGCTAGGCATCCCGTGTGAGAATGGAGGGCCTGTCACACTCGGTGTCAAAGGGGCTATGGCCACCACCATATATGGGATTGGACCACTATTTGAGGTAGAGGCGATCGAGACCATGGTGGCTCAGATTGGTGATGGTGGGTTAGGAGGTGGAAACTCTCCTGTGGTGACAACCGTAGTGGGAATTGAAGAATTTCCAGAAGAAGTGACAACATTTGTTTCCATTGTTGCGTGTGACACAGTCTGGCACTCGTAAGGGTGAATCGGTACGATGATGGGTGCTAAAATATCAGTGGTTGGATTTTTGGATGGACCAATATCTTTCACTCCAAATTCTAAAATGTTTGTTTCCTCCGTATGTTGGTTGAGTACAATTTCTTGTGACCCGATTACTTCAAAAGATCCTTGTTAGTCTAGCTTTCACCTTAGTGGTGGCGGAGGTGGCTCCAGTGTAACTGGTGATAGGCCCAGAAGCCTTCATGACTGGTGGAGCTTGTGATCCTCCACTGTGTGAGAAGATCAAAGACACCCAAGGGCTTTCTATTTGTTTAAAAAACAACACATACTATAAAAGTCCCTCCAAGATAAAACAAGAAAACACTAAACTAGTTGGAAGAACAATTACAACAACCAACACTAGAGAAACTTACCGATGTAAGTGCAAATCGAACATGGAAGCACTCTTTGGGTATACTTTGCAAAGCATGGCCCGATGTATGTCCTAGGTACCTCGGTATAACCCCACAGTCACCTGTGTATGTCTCTAAGAAGATAGGCAACAAGGTTGCCAGTGCGCGAACAGTCACTAGGCAGGTACAGTCGAAAGTCAGGTAGACCATAATGAGCAGGGTATCGAGCCCAAAACCTATCAAGGGTATCAAAGGCAAGTGTTCTGGAAGATAACTGAGGACCTCAAATGGATTTGAGACCCACGAAGCTCTGTGGCAAATGCAATCGATGGAATCCCAAGACAAGCCCTCTATATGTGTTCTCCACTACGATTGGTCTAGCTTTGGAGGGGTTATCTCCGCTACCTTTTTGCATGCGACCTTATGTTTAGCCCCTGTGTTAGAGGGGGGTCCCGAATAATTTTCACAATTCTAGACTTTGACACTCCCTAACTCAGACTCCAATGTTTGATTTAATGTCCTTGAAGAGTTTCCTCTCCAACCTAATTCAAGGCCCTAACCCTAAACTAGTTGGTTGACCCTACAAACATAAAAATTCTAATGAATTTTAGATTTAGCATTAATTTGTATGGATTTTCTTAAGTCAAAGTTTATGAAAGTGAAACTAGTGATGTTTGAAAGACAAAAGAAAAATAAACAGAAAGCTGGAAACAAAATACCTTCACTTAACTCAAATCTTAAACAACTTTTCAAACTTAAAACTTTTCTAAGATCTTTGAACAACAAACTCAAAGTAGGATTTCACTCAACTACGAGCTACTTATGATCTAAGTAAACCGTCAAGAACTTATGAAAGAAAAGACTTTTCCCTGGTTACTAATGCAAAACAACACTATTTAACCAAATAAAGAAATAAAAGTTTTTTTTTTTATTTGAATGCTCACAAAGAAAAAAGGAAAAATATCAACAAGTAAAAACCAAGAAAACTTCTAGCCTAAGAGAAGATCGCAAAGATTCACTTTAAAAATCACACACAAGCAAATTAAAATTGGACTCTCACACTTGTCTAAAAACCCTATAAAATAAAATTTTGAGTAAAACTTCTTAATGAAAAAGAAAGCTATTGTTGTGTTCAAACCTAAGTTACCGGCTGCTATGATAGAGACCCAAAAAAATGAGAGGTATAACTCTTGTCAAAGGAAAGGATGACTGCCTCACCTTCAACAAAAATTTTCTCCACAAGCACACTGCTGACAGTTCAACAGCAAGCATGTGCACACGAGCTATGTAAAGTCAGAGAATGTGTACATGCGTGCTGGCCTTATACAAGCCATGTGTATCTCTGAAACTCTAACAAAAATGAAAGGCCAAGCAATCCATCCCAGGCAGAGACTACTGGTACTGAGAACTAGGATCTCTTGAAGACTCAGACACTTACTTTAACAGAAAAAAGAAAACAATTCAAGGAAAACTTCATAGAAAAAACTAATCTGAGGTGAAACCTAAGCTATAGACTGCAAACAACAAAGACTAGAAAGAGTTCTAGAAAACCCCTGAGAAGGACTATTTTTGACAAGGGAGAGGATGACTTCCTCTCTAAAAGAAATTTTCTAGAATCATACATGCGACTGACCCTTCCTCAGCTAGTGTGTACACGTGGGCTATGAGAAGATAGGGCGCGGGTACATGCGTACATACCTTATACAGGCCACGTGTACCTCTGTGGGTCTCAAAAAAGAAAAAAAATGTAGTCAAGCAAAGAAACAAAGATAACTGGTATGGAAGACCAGAATCTTTGTTAGCTTAGAATTTTGCAGAAACTTTAAAAATAAGGAATGAAACCATTCTTTAAAAATACCCAAAAAATATTGCCCCAAACCCTAGAGATCCCCAATATGGATGCCGATTCTGTTGTGGGTGGGAAATCCCTCCTACGGACTAGGATGAAGGGTTTTATCATGCATGTAGAGATGACCTAAAGATTCTTACTGTTTACCATCATCCCATGCCTAGACCTCCATTACTCATATGTAAATAAAAGGCTCAAGAGATTAAGTTGACGTACCTTATTCTTCATGTTTGATGTCGATCCCTTTTCGCGCTTGGTCATTCTTTGACTACAACTCTCTTCCCAATGCTGACCTACATTCACTAAAGACAAACAAAGAACTCCACATGCATTTGATCTATGAACTAATAGGTTAGATATTGAATCAATCATACAATCAATATTCCAATAATGACAATCTCATATGGCGGGATGGGAAAAACAATTATTTTATTAACTTCACAATGATACCTTACAATGATAAAGTCGGCTACTGCTCCTCGATCCTGGTCTTGGGATCTTCTTCCACTGTCTTCCAACTGATTTTCTCTATACTTCTCTTTGCACAAGGATGACTAAAGGTTGGGACAAAGGGAATGCTCAATTGGGTATAGTTTCTTTACTATGATTCTCCTCTTCCAAATGGGACCCCTAACCCTTCTTTTATAGGCTAGAAGAAGCTAGGTATTGTTGGTCACTATAATTGCTTAATTAATTTTAAACAACCAAGTGAAACATAAATTATCAACCCAGGGAAGTCTTTTGTTTCAAAGATAGCCACGCACTGTATATGCTCAATTCCAAAAGCATTTAGTGTTGTAGTAAAGAAATCATTCTATCTATGATTGCCGAAGTGAACTGAAGTTCTGAATTAGATCACAGGAAAGAAATATCCCTAATTGCAATTCTTCACAGCTAAATTAAGAATCCTGGATTACAATTCAAAGCATCATTGCAATGGGAAAGAACAACTATCTTGCAATCAGAGAACAAGACCCTTATTCTCAACAGAGATTCAGTATCAATACTTTTTCATGGAAATAATAATGCAGAAACAATAAACTCTATCTAACAGAAAACAAAGCACTTAGTTCCTTTCTGTCTAAGCAGGAGCC